>CM046874.1:95191659-95554172 GCA_025667525.1 Glebionis coronaria
TAAGTTTAAGAGCAAACAGGTTCAACAAAAGGTTCAAGAAGAAGATGACCTTTAATGCTAAGGATGTTGCTGGATTTGACAAGTCCAAGGTGGAGTGCTACAACTGTCATAGGATGGGGCACTTTATGAGGGAATGTAGATCTCCAAGGAGATCTGATGCTGGGAAGCCTTCTAGCCAAATGATTAAGAATTCAGATCCCAAGGCCATGGTTGCTGTTCAACAAATTGATGGCGTTGGGGAATGGGATTGGAGCTGGATGGCTAAGAATGAGGAAGAGGACAGAGCTTTGGTTGCTGAAGTTAAAGAAGAGCATGCTGAATATGCTCTCATGGCACACTCCTCCTCTTCATCAGATAATGAGGTATATGATGATGCTTTCTGTTCTAAGGGTTGTCGTTTAAATACTGAAAAATCAAAACAAGAGATAGTTAAGTTATTAGATGAAGCAAGTACTCTAAGGTGCAAATTATCTAACTATCAAATTGCTCTTACCCAAACAGAAAAGACAGTAACTGAGTATAAGAAAATGGAGTTTGATTTAAAGGATCAAATAAATATCTTAAAACATGAGTTACATCAGAGTAAGGATGTTCAAGATATAGTAAATAAGGTTAATCTTGATTTGATAGCTCAGTTAGAGGAAGCTAACAAAAACAAAGATAATGTGAGTCTTAAAATCCAGAGATTTGATAAGGCCACACAATCCTTAGGAGAGTGTGTTAGTAAACAAAGAGACTCTAAGGATATGAGTGGGATTGGGATAAATAACTATAATGTTGTTCCACCACCAGCTGGGGATTTCTATGGTGTCCAATCAAAGGACTTATCTTGGACTGGCTTGCCAGAATTCCAAGAGGAGGAGTTTATTCCTCCACCTAGAGTGACTTCCCCAGTTGAGGAATATCAGCAAAAGCTGACTGACCTAGAAGAGTGGAAGAAAGCTAACCACACCTTGTTTGTTAAGGGAGGGTTGTTGTGTGAAAGTCCAAATGAGCCCACACCAAACATGATACCAATTGTGGAGTCCTATGATCCTAAACCTATTAAGATCACACACCCTACCACTGGCAAACCTGTTGACCTTGGCCCACAAAATGTTAGAAAACCTAGTGTTAAATATGCAGAGATGTATAGAAATTCTAGGTCACCAAAAAGCCAAGTAAGTAATCATGGAACAGGCTTCTTTGCTTCTAGACCTAAGACTATGTCTAGAAAAGCTTGTTATACATGTGGTAGCTTCTCACATTTGGCCTACAAATGTGTCAATGCTTCCAATGTCAACGCTGACAGGAACCATTTCAGCGCTGACAAAAGTCAACATAGGTCAAACACTGTCAGACCCAATACCTTTGTGAACAAAAGTTCACAAGTTGTTAGACCAGCCCCATTCTTTTCTAGAGGGTCTAACACATAAGGCCTAAGACCTTTTCAAAAGTCAAATACTTGGTCAAATAGGCAATGGGTTCCTGTAGCAAACCCTAGGTTCAACGCTGATAAGAGCAATCGGGGCGTTGACAGGAGTAATTTCAGCGCTGATAGAAACACTGCTAAACCTAGGTATTTGCAGCCACAGGGAAATAGGTCTAAAGCTTCTACTAGCTTAACATGGAGACCAAAACAAGACCAGAACCCTAATAATACTGGTATTTCTATGACATGCAACAGGTTTCATTATATTTCTAAGGCATTGTCAACACCAATTGGGGTTAACTGGGAATTTCATTCAAACAGGGATGAAAATGGGGTTGTTATGAGAACCAAGTCTGTTCTTGTTGAACAACCAAATGAATCCAAGTCTTCCAAGGCTTGGGTTCCCAAAGAAAACTAATGTGTTTTCTTTATGTGCAGGGCATTCAGAAGAAGATCAATGACTATGGATACTGGGATAGTGGATGCTCAAGGCACATGACAGGAAAGGAAGACTATCTGACCAATTTCTCTCCTATTCAAGATGGTGATAAGGTATACTTTGGAGGGGGCTACGGCACCATCACTAGAAAAGGAACCCTTGTCACCAACAATCTAAGGTTTGATAATGTCTTCTTGGTGAAAGACCTGGATTATAATTTGTTTAGTGTATCACAAGTGTGTGATAACAAAAATAAGGTTCTTTTCACAGATACTGAGTGCTTGGTGTTAAGCAAAGATTATAAGCTACCTGATGAGAAATACATAGATTTTAGAACACCAAGGCATAAAGACATATATAATGTGAATCTTAATGGAATTAAGGTAAATAATAAAATGTCATGTCTGTATGCTAAGGCCTCAGTAGATGAAAGTAATCTTTGGCACAGGAGACTAGGGCACATAAACTTTAAGAATATTAATAGGCTTGTGAGGCTTGGTTTAGTTGATGGTTTGCCTGAAAAGGCTTTCCACAATGACCACTCTTGTGTTGCATGCCTTAAGGGCAAGCAGCACAAGGTCTCATTCAGGTCTAAACAGGTGCACTCTAGTTCTAAACCCCTTCACTTATTGCATATGGACCTCTTTGGTCCTACTAATATAGAGAGTTTGAAGGGTAAATCATATTGTTTTGTCATTACTGATGATTACTCCAGGTTCACATGGACTTTCTTTTTAGCTAAGAAAAGTGAAACTGCCCTAAGTCTGATTAATTTCATTACCCAAATTGAAAAGAAGAATGGTAATGAGGTCAAAATTATCAGAAGTGACAATGGGGGTGAGTTTAGAAATCAGTTATTAGATGATTTTTGTGCCAAGAAAGGGATTACTAGGCAGTTCAGCATAGCTAGAACTCCTCAGCAAAATGGAGTTGCTGAAAGGAAGAATAGGACCCTTATTGAAGCAGCCAGAACCATGTTGGCTGATGCCCACTTTCCTATAGCCTTTTGGGCTGAAGCTGTTAACACAGCTTGTTATGTTCAAAATAGGGCATTGGTCAACAAGATACATAATAAGACACCTTATGAATTACTTTGGGGAAGGAAGCCAAATATTGGTTTTCTGAAGCCTTTTGGTTGTCATGTAGTTGTGTTAGAAACTAGTGAGGCCCTAGGTAAATTTGATTCAAAAGGTGATGAAGGCTACTTCATGGGTTATTCAGTGCAGAGTAAAGGATATAGGGTTTACATTAAAAAGGAAAAACGTATACTTGAAAAGGTACATGTTAGGTTTTTAGAAAGTAAACCTAGTGATCCTGAGAGTGGTCCAAATTGGTTGTTTGACTTAGAACCTTTGTCTAGAGCTTTAAATTATATGCCTGTTACTGATCCAGACATTGTGAAGGTAACTTCAAGTGTTTTGGAAAAGAGAATTGGTAATGTTTCAGGTATACAGGTTGCTAAGGAGGATGGACCACCAGCAGTCAAATCATCTCCCACACAAGAATTTGTTACACTTCCTATATGGACAGATGAGTATTATGCTGCTGCTACTGCTGCAAGGAAAGATAATGGTGGTGTTCAGATACCACCAACTACACACATGCATGATTCTTCAAGCGCTGACAAAGGGAAATCCAGCGTTGACACGACCAATTCAGACGCTGATGGCTCCAACGCTGACAACACCAGTTCAGGTGTTGTTAGCCCAAACGCTGACACACAAGGATCAGACTTTGGAGACACCTTTACACAGCTTTTCTCTTCTCATTTTGAACAGGGTGGACCTTCCAATATCCATGAAGAGATTCCTGTTGATGAAGAAGAAACTGAAGAAGATATTGGCAACATGGAGCGTGAAATTGAGGACACCAGACTTTTTGAAGGAGGAGTTCTCACTTCCACAGCTAAAGATCACCCCACGTCTCAAATCATTGGTGATGTTATGGCTCCAGTTCAGACAAGAAGATCCCATCAAGGTCTTGGTGGATTTATTGCCAATATACACAAGAAGGTTGATACCCCTCTTGTACAAGCATGTTTGTTTGCCTGTTTTCTGTCACAGGAAGAACCCAAGAAGATTTTTGATGCTCTCAAAGAACCAAGTTGGGTGGAAGCAATGCAGGATGAGCTTCACCAATTTGCTATACAGGATGTTTGGGAGCTGGTTGATTGTCCTAGGTATGTGAGACCAATTGGGACAAGATGGGTTCTAAGGAACAAGAAAGATGAAAGAGGCATTGTGGTCAGAAACAAGGCACGTTTGGTAGCTCAGGGTTATACACAAGAGGAAGGTATAGATTATGAAGAAGTCTTTGCTCCAGTTGCAAGAATTGAAGCTATCAGAATTTTCTTAGCTTATGCTTCTTGCAAGAATTTTACTGTTTATCAAATGGATGTGAAGAGTGCTTTCCTCTATGGCACAATTGTTGAGGAGGTTTATGTAATGCAGCCTCCTGGTTTTGAAGATCCTGAGAATCCAGACAAGGTTTATAGAGTAAAGAAGGCAATGTATGGCCTTCATCAAGCCCCAAGAGCATGGTATGGTACATTGTCCACCTACTTGGTGGAAAATGGTTTCAAGAGGGGCACCATAGATCAGACACTCTTTACAAAGAAGAAAGGAAAACATGTGTTGCTTGTGCAGGTCTATGTTGATGACATCATTTTTGGGTCTACTGATCCAAAAATGAGTGAGGAATTTTCCAAGCTCATGACAGATAAATTCAAGATGAGTGCAATGGGTGAGATGAACTTCTTTCTAGGTTTACAAGTTCAGCAGAAAGAAGATGGTATCTTCATCTCCCAGGACAAGTATGTAGCTGAAATCTTGAAGAAATATGGTTTTTCTCCACATGAGAAGGAGGCTTCTACTCCTATGGACAGACAACACCCCTGGGGAAAACTTGGAGCTGGAAAGGATGTGGATGTTAGGCACTATAGATCAATGATTGGTTCATTGATGTATCTTACAGCCTCAAGACCTGACATCATGTTTGCTGTGTGTGCATGTGCACGCCATCAAGTGACTCCCAAAGAATGTCACCTTTTTGCTGTGAAGAGGATTTTTAGGTACCTAAGATGCTATCCAGATCTTGGATTATGGTACCTAAAAGATTCTCCAATGGATCTTATTGCATATTCAGACAGTGACTATGGTGGTGACAAGTTTGATAGGAAATCCACAACTGGTGGATGCCAATTTCTTGGGAGCAGATTAATATCTTGGCAATGCAAGAAACAAACAGTGGTGGCCAACTCTACAACTGAAGCAGAATATGTTGCTGCAGCTGCTTGTTGTGGACAAGTCTTATGGATTCAGAACCAGCTGTTGGATTATGGGTATAATTTTATGCATACCAAGATTTTTGTAGACAATAACAGTACTTTATGCATTATTAAAAATCCTGTACATCATTCTAAAACCAAACACATAGAAATTAGACATCATTTTATAAGAGATTGCTTTGAGAAAGGTTTAATACAACCAGATAGGGTAGATACTGAAGATAATGTAGCAGATTTATTAACTAAACCTTTTGATGCTGGAAGATTTCAATATTTGGTAACAAATATTGGAATGGTTAATCTCACTTAATATGTGTTTTGGAATATTTTTGTAAAAGTATGTACAGGATAATGCATTGTTATTGGTCTTTGTGATGATTTAGATTTTCCATATTCTTTTTCTAACACTGACAAAGGTAAATACAACGCTGACAAGTGTTATTTTGCCGTTGTTGGAGATATTATGGTCTAACGCTGACAAGAGTTCCTTCAACGCTGTTAAGTGTTGTCGGGACGCTGTTAGCAACAAATGTTAGTTTTGTGGTTTTCATCTAAATGTGCAGGTAATGGTAGCTTTATGCCATTAGATACAGAGTTGCTTATGGATCTTTGAAGAGTTATTTGGACATGTTTTTGTTTATGGATGATGGTTGGAATATTTATATTCCTATCTTGACATAAATTTTTAATGTTCATATATATATATTTTGAGAACTCATGTATCATAGTTTGAGGGGAGGTTTAAGGAACCTTTAGGACTCTTGGGTATTCTTAGAATACTCTCATCACAATTCTAGATTGTGTCCACTGGTGAGTATGGGTTAGTTTTACTAAACCATGAGGCACTGTAGCATGCATAGTATATCAACTTTGCATGCTGCCAAGACATTTTTGACTTAGAATTGGTTATGGTCTGATGGGAGGCTTGGGAATCCTTTTGATATGGGTTTTACCTGGGAGTAACAAGGATTTTATGAGGTAACTTGGTTGTTAAGAATTTTGGTTAGCAAGGGACACTAGAGGACTGTTATGTCTATCTTGCTTTTGCAAGTGTGCATAACTGGACAGTGCTTGCCGCCCTATGATAATTATCAGCTTTTGGTTATCTTCTCTAGGATAAATTACTTGTTAAGGTCATTTTTCACTTTTTAAAACAATTTTATTTTTGGACGCTGACAAGATTTTTCCAAGCGTTGTTGTGACCAAAATGGACGCTGACATGGCTTTAGGCGAACGTTGACAGGATTATAGCCGTTGGGCGTTGATGGGTTATATTTGACCGTTGACAAACAATGGGACCTACCCAGTTGTAACTTTTTGACATATTTTCAAGCCGTAATTTTAGGAGTTGTTACTTTCATTTAATGCATGAGATAACTTATAAACTTTTTCAATATTTTCATGATTGATTTTTGAAAATCTTTGCCTATTTTTGGGCCAATCACGTGCATTCATCCACTCCTATAAATTTGGCTCCTATTTTAAACAGGGTATCTATAATTCTTGTCTAACACTTTTCTCTTATCAACCTTCATCTTTTATACATCAAATTCACAGCTTTCATCAATGGCACCAAGATTTAACTCAGCAGAATTGGATTTGGGGTTCAAGTCTCAACACAACATGATTGCATATCTTGTTGCTGATAATACTTTGTTCCCTGAATACACACAGATGGTGGAGTATTTGAATGCATCCCCATTAAGGTATGCTCTTTCTCATGCCCCACTCATTCCAGTCACACACATTAAACAGTTTTGGAACACTGTCAGTTCCACAACAGTTAATGGAGTGACAACATTGACTTCTATTGTACATGGGAGACCTTGGGTGGTTACTGAGGCCTTGGTACGCCAGGCCTTGCATCTTAATGATGCTGATGGTATAACCATGCTTCCCATATCTGAAATAGAACAAGGGCTAAGGGCTTTGGGATACCCTATTCCTGATGAAGGTACTCTTAATAAGTACCATAAGCAGGAATTTCCCCCAGCCTGGAAGTACCTAATTCACATTCTCCTTCAGTGTTTGAGTCCCAAATGTACTGCACATAATGAGATCAATAGATCTATTGCATCTGCTATTGTGTGTATTGCAACAGGGCAAAATTATAATTGGTCTAAAATGATTTTTGAAGGAATGTGTAAAAACAAGGGGACAAAAATGACTTTAGCTTATCCCCGTTTTCTGCAAATGGTTTTTGATGCTCAAAGATATTGTTCAAGGGATCACAATGACTTTTATAAGATCCCTGAACAAAAGAAGGCTATTTTTACCAAGATGAATTCACCACCTCATAGAGACCTACCATTAACCCCAGCCATGCTTGCTGTTATTGCAGCAGCACAACCTCAACCAGACCCCCAACCTCATATTGACCCTCAACCACAACTTGAGCCTATCCCTGAACCTTTACCCTCACCTGACCAAATGCAAATAGACCAAAATCCCTTTGACGCTGACACATCTAATGTGGGCGTTGATATGCCTATTTCTACCGCTGACACCCAACCATCACAATCCCAAACACCCCTTAACCAACCTACATCTACACCATCTTCTACACCATCTTCCACACCACCAGAATATAGGTTGATTAAACGCCAAAGGACTGCTGGAGTGTTCTCCTCTGGTGGTCCTAGTCATGTAGCAGAGAGAACCACCACCACAAGTGTGGCTGGTGACCTGGATGAGGCTGGGACTATTGGTTCTGGCTTAGAAGCTGGCCAAGACAGTCCCACCATAATTAAGTCCTCATCCATGCCCAATGAACCTAACTTGGGAGGTCAAATTCCCATTTTGGAAGAGGGCAGACTGGAACCAATGACGCTTTTAGAATTGACGGCTGTCTGCATTAGCTTGCAAAAGCAAAATGCAGACTTAGTACAAATTGTCAGTAGCCAAGGCCTTGAACTCAATGAATTGAGGGAGAGGATTGTTGTTTTGGAGAGTGCTCATTCAAGGGGAGGTATGGAGGAGTCTTCCAAAGGGGAGGAAGCAAGAAATTTGAGTGATAAGAGCAGCCAAGATGGTCAATCATTGGATATTGCTGAAGCTCTTACTACATTGAAGGAACAAAAAGGTTTTGATACGTCCTTAATCTCTCCAACAAATTTAAATTTATCATTTACAGATATGCTGAGAGAGGTTACACAAGGCGCTGAGGGAAAATATTTAAGCGTTGATAAGACAAGTTTGGACGCTGACAGAAGTATTTTGGGCGCTGATAGAGGAAATTTGGGCGTTGACAGATCTGCATATGGAGGTGATGTATTCCAGTCATCATCTATCATCAAAGATGTTCCTACTCAGGTATTATCATCTACCTTACCAACAATTGAACCAACAGATAAGGGTAAGGGTAAGTTGGTAGAAGAAAATGTTCCAAAGAATGCAGCTCAGGTTGAATTTGATAGAAGATTGGCTGAGCAAATGATGGAACAAGGTGAGAAGGAAAAGTCACCATTTGTTGTGACTTCTGAGGAAGAAAGTGATGGAGGCAGCTCAGATTCAAGTGTGATGATTGTTGAACCAGAAAGACTTGAGTATGGTGATGAGCTTGCTAGGGAAAGGCTGAGAGATTTGAAGTTGCAAATTGATTTTGATATGCCAGAGGTAGTTCAGATGTACAATTCTTGGGAAGAAAGCTGCATGGATAATCCAGACTTGACCATTTCTGATCAGATATGGGGTTTGGAAATTCTTCTTAGAGTTCAGCAGGATTGTAAGGTAATGTTGAAGTACAGGGCAAGCAACATTCTCTCTGAATTGAAAAGGGATAGAAGGAAGCTCTATTTTATGTTGCTCAAATGTCATGGAGTTGGATGGACACATCAGAAGCTGAAGGCTTTGACATTTGATGAGTTGGAACATAGGGCTTATCCTATTTGGGTGAAAGTGCAGGAAGAGAACACTTTCAGACTTCTTTCAGATGAAAGAAAGGAGCAACTTGCAGAAGAGATGGCAATCAAGAAAGCTATGATAGTCCCTAGACCAGTGAAGAAGGGATTTGTTCTTGAGTTCCCAAAAGATATGTCTCAACTGTATCCAAGTGAAGCAATCATTAGAAAGAGCCTCAAGCTCTCTCCATTAGAAGCTTCAGATATGGTTCATGTGTTACCACTAGATTCCAGGAATCCAATTATAAGTTATGAGGAAGATGAATGTGGATTCTGGAAAATTGGAAGATTTGGCAAGGAGGTACACACTTTTACCACTCTCATATCTTTATTTGCAAGTTGTGACAGAGAAGACTTGGTTGACCTTTGGAGGTTACTAGAAACCAAGTATGAGGCTGAAGCACCAACTTCAGCCAATGGAATAAAACTTTGGACCACATTCAAAAGAATGTGTGGGACAAATGAAGAAGATCCTGAAATATGGAAGGATCTTGAAGATGACCTCAGTGGTCTTCAATGGAGGTTATATTCAGCTGCAGGTGTATACCATTTGAGTTCTACAAAGTTTGCTGAGTATTTACTTGTAGATGCTCAGTATTTCATATCCAAGGCTGTTTTGGAGAAGATGAAGGACACCCAGTTGGAGATAGATTACACAAGTGACGTGGCAAAGAATTTGATCAGATTTATTTATTACCAATATGATAAGGTTTGTCAGACTCCTCCAAGTTCTTAATGTTTATTCAGAAACTTGATCATAAGAGTGGATATCAAGTTTAGGGGAGGATTGTTGGGAATAAATTTAGGCCAGAACACTTGAACGCTGACAAGAACAACTCAAGCATTGACAAGAGCAAAGTGAGCGCTGATAGCATAAGCGTTGACATGTTAAAGTCAAGCGTTGACAGATTGAAGACAAGCACTGATGGAAGTTGTGAGCTACACGTATGTTATATTCTAGATTACTTCTAGTAAGGATAGAAACGACAATGTATTTTCTATGTTTATCTTTACCTAGAATAATTGATTCGTAGCTTATTGTACAAGACTTCTTGTTCTATAAAAGAAGATCTTTTAGGTTAATGTTTAATATCAGTTTTCATAGTATTCACAAGTTAAACCTTTCATTGTAATCAACAAGATTATTCTAATACAAGTGAAAGTTTGTTTAACATCATTGTGTTTTAGATCAAGTGTTAATTCCGCATAACACTTTGTTACTTTATTCATAAGCAAAGGTTTCTCTACGTGTAGTACTTGATCTAATCTCGTATACACAAAGCTAATCGATCTAAGTTTGGGATTAACACTAATCACATTCAAAGTAGCCTTAGTGACTTCTAGGAAAGTTTCCTTAGGTGGAGGTTTAAACTCAATCACTTCAACTTCATCTAAGTTCTCACAATCATCATAAACGGTTATGGCCTTAAGCTCTCCCTTCAGGTTTGGAATGGTATTGCTAGGTAAGCAACCCGAAGAAGATGACGGTTTAGACATAAATCCCTCAAACATAGAAAGCAATTTATTTTGACCTTGTTCCAATTTTTGTTGCATACGACTTTGGGTTTGCTCTAGCCTTTGTTGATTAAGCTCAATCTTGTTATTTTGCCCTTTAATCGTATTTTGAAAATCGAGTCTCAAAGTATTAATTTGCCCTTGAATGTTATTTTGAAAAGCTTTCAAATTTGCCTTATTTGACTTAATGTAGCTTGACAAATCATTTTGATTATTCCCTTGAAAACCTTGATTGTTTTGATTAGCATTAAACCCATTTCCTTGATTAAAATTCCCTTGGTTACCACGGTTAAAATTATTCCCATTGTTACCACTGTTGTACCTATTTTGAACCGGTGGAAAACCCGGTGGAGCAACATGATTTTGACGAGGAACTTGACCGTTGAAGCCATAAGTTCCCGTCGCGGCAAAAGCACTAGCTTGATCAAACCCCGCGTTTAAACAAGCATAATTAGGATGTGCTCCACCACATGATACACAAACATTCTCAATCATATTAATCGATCCATGAGGATTCTTCCTAATCTCATTCAAAATCGTGTCAATCTTAGAGTCCAATCTAGCAATCTCGTGATTAGATGAATTCACATTGGAAACAACCGGTGTGTTTCGTGAATATTGTGCTCTAGACTTATCCTAAATTATTCTCCACGCGTCTCTCGGAGTTTTTCTTAAAAGATTACCAACCGTGGTGGCATTTAAAGAATCTTGTTCAATCATATTAAGCCCATTATAAAAAGTATTTATTTGATGCAATTCCGAGAAACCGTGGTGTGGACATTGTCTCAACAAATCCTTAAATCTTTCCCAAGCAACCCCAAACGATTCATGCACTTTTTGTTCAAATCTAGTGATCTCATTTTTAAAGTGTGTTGTCTTGGACGGTGGAAAGAAATAATTCATAAACTTTGACACTAAATCATCCCAAGTTAAAATCGAACCCGGTGTTTCTTTCTCATACCAAAGCTTAGCATTACCCTCGAGCGAGTACGGAAAAAGCATGAGCTTAATCACGTCATTCGGCACATCTCTAAACTTGAGAGTCGAGGTAATTCTGTTGATCCCAAACTTAGATCGATTAAGCTTTGTGTATACGAGATTAGATCAAGTAATACACGTAGAGAAACCTTTGCTTATGAATAAAGTAACTAAGTGTTATGCGGAATTAACACTTAATCTAAAACACAAAGATGTTAAACAAACTTTCACTTGTATTAGAATGAACGAACTTGATTACAATGAAAGAGGTTTAACTTGTGAAAACTTATGATAACTGATGATTAACATTAACCTAAAAGATCTTCTTTTATAGATTAAGAAGTCTTGTACAATAAGCTACGAATCAACTATTCTAGGTAAAGATAATAATAGAAAATACAATGTCGAGCTTATCTTTACCATACACAAATAAAGAAACAAATAAACAAAAAGATTCGTATGAAGATATATTCCATCAGTGCTAATCTTCAAGGCTGTCAGCGTTGACTTCTTCAATGTCAACGCTTGGCTGTCAGCGTCCAATGTCATCTTATCAGCGCTTGAATTCTTCTTATCAGCGTCTAGTGAACTGACCCATAATTTATTCCCAACAATCCTCCCCTAAACTTGATATCTATTCCAATGATCAAGTTTCTGAATAAAAACTTAAGGCTTAGGAGGAATCTTACAAAAACTTCTTATGTTGGTGATAAACATATCTAATCAAGTCTTTGGCCACGTCACTAGTATAATCAATCTCCAAGGGTGTCTCCTTCATCTTCTCCAATACTTCTTTGGACAAGAAATAGTTAGCATCCACAAGTAGATACTCTGAAAACTTTGTAGAGCTCAAATGAAATACACCACAAGTAGAATAAAGCCTCCAATGAAGATTACTAAGGTCATCTTCAAGATCCTTCCATATGGTAGGATCTGCTTCCCTTGGACCACACAAAGTCAAAAATGTGTTCCATAGTCTTATTCCATTTGCTGAAGTAGGTGCTTCAGCTGTATACTTGGCCTCTATTAATCTCCATAGATGCACCAAGTCTTCTCTGTCTATGCTTGCAAAGATAGAAATAATTGAAGTGAAAGTGTGTACCTCCTTTCCAAACCTGCCAATCTTCCAAAATCCACACTCATCTTCATCAAAACTTATGATTGGAGTTCTGTCATCTAGATGTACTACATTAACCAAATCTGAAGCTTCCAATGGAGAAAGCTTGAGATGCTTCCTTATGACACTTTCAGTTGGATAATACACATCCATATCTTTGGGAAATTGGAGAGGATCTCCTTTCTTCACTGGTCTTTGAGCAATCCTCATCTCCTTTTGAATCTGCATTTCCTCAGCAAGCTCTTGTTTCCTTTCTTCTGAAAGAAACTGGTAGACATTATTTTCTTGCACATTCCTCCAAATAGGATGTGCCCTATACTCTAACTCCTCAAAAGATAAAGCCAGCAACTTCTTGTATGTCCATCTAGGTTGATGACATCTAAGCAACTTGTAATACAACTGCCTTCTATCTCTTTTAAGCCAAGTCTTGACCTCTTGTGCATTAAACCTCAAAATCACCTTTATATCATCTTGTACCCTGAGAAGAACTTCCAACCCCCAAATTTGATCTGACAAACTCATTCCTGGGTTGTCCATTACTTTGTCTTCCCAAGCATGGTACATTCTGGTGATTTCTGGAAGGTCCCAATCAATCTGATTCTTCAAATCACTCAATCTTTCTTTTGCCAACTCATCCCCATATTCAAGTCTTTCTGGATCTTCAATAATTTGAACACTTGAATCTGAGCTATCTCCTTCTTTTTCATCATCACTTTCTTCCTCACTCTCAGAAGTGGCAACAAATGGTGATCTACCACTCCTCTTCAAATCTCTTTCCAAAAGTTGTGCAGCCAACTGTTCATCAAATGCAATTTGTGCTGCATCTTTCTTTGGAACATCTTCTTCAACCAGAATCCCCTTACCCTTGTCTTTTGGATCAATAATAGGTAAGGTAGAAGAAGAAACCTGTGTGGACACATCTTTGATGATTACTGATGACTGGAATACATCAACACCACCTGCAACTTTGTCAGCGTTCAAGTTACCTTTATCAGCACCCCGATTACCTTTGTCAGCGCTGGATGTGTCAGCGTTCAAACCTGTATCAGCGCCCATTGTTGCTGTGAAAGATCCTTCCAAGTTCAATGGAGTTACCTTGGATGTATCAATAATTGGGTGCTTCTTCAAGTTGGTGAGTACTTCAGCAACATTTAAAGATTCACTAAATTGTGAACTCTTCTCACTAGCTGTATGAATCAGCTCATCCTCTTCATCCTCCCCTTTGGAAGATTCCTCCATTCTACTCCTGCTACTTGGATTTTCCAAAACAGTTACCCGCTCCCTCAATACTTGGAGTTCACGGCCCTGATTATTGACAATTTGTACAAGGCTGACATTTTGCTTTTGCAAGCTAATGACAGCAGCCGTCAATTCAATCAATGTCATAGGTTCCAATCTGCCCTCAGCTAGAATGGGGATTTGACCTCCCAAAATAGAATCATAGGGCGTGGATGAGGTCTTAATGATGTTGGGACTGTCTTGACCAGCATCTAAGCTTGTGTCAATAGCCCCAGCCTCATCCATGGCACCAGCCACACTTGTGGAGGTGGTTCTCTCTGCAACAAGGCTAGGACCACTAGAGGAGAACACTCCAGTAGTCCTTTGGCGTTTATTCAACCTAGATTGTAATGGGGTGGAAGATGAGGTAGATTGTGTGGGTGTTGGTTGGTTAAAGGGTGTTTGGGATTGTTCAGGAAGGTCATCAACGTTGGGATTGGCTGTGTCAGCGCCAACATTTTGAGTGTCAGCGTTGACATTGGGTTGGTCAACGTCCATGTGGTCAGGTGAAGGTAATGGTTCAAGGATAGGCTCAAGTTGAGGTGCAGGGTCTGGTTGTGGTTGAGCAGCCTGAATTACTTCAAGCATGGCTTGGGTGAGAGGTATAGATCTGTTTGTGGAGCTCATCTTGTCAAAAATGGTTTTCTTTTGCTTAGGGATCTCATAAAAAGTGTCATGATCCCTAGTAGAATATTCTTGTAAATCAAACACCATTTGCAAAAATCTTGGGTAAGCCAAAGTCATTTTACTTCTCTTATTTTTACACATCCCTTCAAAAATCATTCTTGAAAAATTATACTTAAGCCCACGGGACATACAAACCAAAGCACTTGCAATGGACCTGTTTATTTCATTAAAAGCAGTACATTTTGGACTTAAGCATTGAAGAAGGACATGTATCAAATATTTCCAGTCAGAGGGAAATTCCTGCTTATGATATTTATTTAAAGATTTACCAGCAGGAATAGGATAACCCAATTCCCGAAGACCTTGTTCTATTGTTGCAACGGCAAGGGTAGTCACACCATCAGCGTCATCAAGACGCAAAGCTTGGCGAACCAAGGCTTCAGTGACCACCCATGTTCTTCCATGAACAGTAGATGTTAATGTGGTCACTCCATTAGCTGTTGTGGAACTAACATTATTCCAAAACTGTCTAATGTGTGCGACAGGGACTAATGGTTCATGAGAAAGTGCATACCTTATTGAGGATGTATTTAAAAATGCCACCATTTGTGAATACTGAGGAAACAAATCATTATCAGCAGCCAAGTAAGCGACCATATTATGTTGGCTCTTGAACTCCAATGTCAGATTGGTTGAGTTGAACTTTGGTGCCATGTTTAAAGCTGTTTAGGTGATGTGATATGGGAAAAATCTAGGAGAAAAATGTTAGACAAAAAAATATGAATACCCAGAACAAAAAGTTTAGCCAAATTTATAGGAGAGATGCATGATTTGGATTGGTCAAAAATGAGGCAGTTATATTCAAAGAGCAATGATGAAAATATTGAATCAAATATAACTTATCTCATGCATTAATTAAAAGTAACAACTCCCCAAAATTACGGCCAAAGATTAGTCAAAAAATAACAACTGGGTAGGGCCCACTAGGTGTCAACGGTCAAAAATAGCCCATCAACGCCCAACGGCTATATTTTCTTGTCAGCGTTTGCCTAAAGCCTTGTCAGCGTCACGATTGGACGTAACAGCGTTTGGAGAAAAACTTGTCAGCGTCTAAAAAAAAAAAAAAATTTAAAAAGAAAAAGACCTTAACAAAGTAATTTATCCTAAGAGAAATATCTTACAAGTTGATAATAATTACTGGGCGGCAAGCACTGTCCATTTATGCACACTTGCTTAAGCAAGATAGACACAAATGTCCTCTAGTGTCCCTTGCTAACCAAAATACTTACCAACAAAGTTATTTCATAAAATTCTTTGTAACTCCCAGGTAAACCCATAACAAAACTATTCCCAAGTCTCCCATCAGACCATAACCAATTCTAGGCCAAAAATGTCTTGGCAGCATACATAGTTTGTCAACTTTGCATGCTACAGTGCCTCATGGTTTAGTAAAACTAACCCATACTCACCTGTGGACACAATCTAGAATTGTGATGAGAGTATTATAAGAATACCCAAAAGTCCTAAAGGTTCCTTAAACCTCCCCTTAAACTATGATACATGAGTCTCTCAGAATATATATGAACACTAAAAAATTTATGTCAAGATAGGAATATAAATATTCCAACCATCATCCATAAACAAAAACATGTCCAAATAGCTCTTCAAAGATCCATAAGCAACTCTGTATCCAATGACCTAAAGCTATCACCACCTACACATTTAGATTGAAAACCACAAAACTAACATTTATTGCTGACAGCGCCCCAACAACACTTATCAGCGTTGAAGGAACTCTTGTCAGCGTTAGACAATAATATCTCTAACAACGGCAAAATAACACTTATCAGCGTTACATTTACCTTTGTCAGTGTTAGAAAAAGAAAGTGGAAAAATCTAAATCATCACAAAGACCAATAACAATGCATTATCCTGTACATACTTTTACAAAAAGGTTCCAAAACACATATTAAGTGAGATTAACCATTCCAATATTTGTTACCAAATATTGAAATCTTCCAGTATCAAAAGGTTTAGTTAATAAATCAGCCACATTATCTTCTGTGGCTACCCTATCTGGTTGTATTAAACCTTTCTCAAAGCAATCTCTTATAAAATGATGTCTAATTTCTATGTGTTTGGTTTTAGAATGATGTACAGGATTTTTAATAATGCATAAAGTACTGTTATTGTCTACAAAAATCTTGGTATGCATGAAATTATACCCATAATCCAACAGCTGGTTCTGAATCCATAAGACTTGTCCACAACAAGCAGCTGCTGCAACATATTCTGCTTCAGTTGTAGAGTTTGCCACCACTGTTTGTTTCTTGCATTGCCAAGATATCAGTCTACTCCCAAGAAATTGACATCCACCAGTTGTGGATTTCCTATCAAACTTGTCACCACCATAGTCACTGTCTGAATATGCAATAAGCTCCAATGGAGAATCTTTTGGGTACCATAAGCCAAGATCTGGATAACATCTTAGGTACCGAAAAATTCTTTTCACAGCAAAAAAGTGACACTCTTTGGGAGTCACTTGATGGCGTGCACAAGCACACACAGCAAACATGATGTCAGGTCTTGAGGCTGTAAGATACATCAATGAACCAATCATTGATCTATAGTGCCTAACATCCACATCCTTTCCAGCTCCAATGTTTCCCCAAGGGTGTTCCCTATCCATAGGAGTGGAAGCACTCTTTTCATGTGGAGAAAAACCATATTTCTTCAAGATTTCAGCTACATATTTGTCTTGGGAGATGAAGATACCATCTTCTTTCTGCTGAACTTGTAAGCCTAGAAAGAAGTTCATCTCACCCATTGCACTCATCTTGAATTTATCTGTCATAAGCTTGGAAAAGTCTTCACTCATCTTTGGATTAGAGGATCCAAAAATGATATCATCAACATAGACCTGGACAAGCAAGACATCCTTACCTTTCTTCTTTGTGAACAATGTCTGATCTATGGTGCCCCTTTTAAAACCATTTTCCACCAAGTAGGTGGACAATGTACCATACCATGCTCGTGGGGCCTGATGAAGTCCATACATAGCTTTCTTCACTCTATAAACCTTGTCTGGATTCTCAGGATCTTCAAAACCAGGAGGTTGCATGACATATACCTCCTCAACAATTGTTCCATAGAGGAAAGCACTCTTCACATCCATTTGATAAACAGTGAAGTTCATACAAGAGGCATAAGCTAGGAAAATTCTTATAGCTTCAATTCTTGCAACAGGAGCAAAGACCTCTTCATAATCTATTCCTTCCTCTTGTGTATATCCCTGAGCTACCAAACGTGCCTTGTTTCTGACCACAATACCCCTTTCATCTTTCTTGTTCCTTAGAACCCATCTTGTCCCAATTGGTCTCACATATCTAGGACAATCAACCAGCTCCCAAACATCCTGTATAGCAAATTGGTGAAGCTCATCCTGCATTGCTTCCACCCAACTAGGTTCTTTGAGAGCATCAAAAATCTTCTTGGGTTCTTCTTGTGACAGAAAACATGCAAACAAACATGCTTGTACAAGAGGGGTATCAACCTTCTTGTGTATATTGGCAATAAATCCACCAAGATTTTGATGGGATCTTCTTGTCTGAACTGGAGCCATAACATCACCAATGATCTGAGATGAGGGGTGATCCTTTGTTGTGGAAGTGAGAACTCCTCCTTCAAAAAGTCTGGTGTCCTCAACTTCACGCTCCATGTTGCCAATATCTTCTTCATCAGACTCTCTCTGATCAACAGGAATCTCTTCATGGACATTGGAAGGTCCACCTTGTTCAAAATGTGAAGAGAAAAGATGTGCAAAGGTGTCATCAACGTCTGAACCTTGCTTGTCAGCGCTTGGGCTAACAACGCTTGAACTGTTGTTGTCAACGTCTGATCCATCAGCGTCTGAATTGCTCTTGTCAGCGCTTGATTTCCCTTTGTCAGCGCCTGAAGAACCATGCATGTTTGTATTTGGTGGTATTTGGACACCACCATTATCTTTTCTAGCAGCAGTAGCAGCAGCATAATACTCATCTGTCCATATAGGAAGTGTAACATATTCTTGTGTGGGAGATGACTCAACTGCTGGTGGTCCATCCTTCTTAGCAACCTGTATACCTGAAACATTACCAATTCTCTTTTCCAAAACACTTGAAGTTACCTTCACAATGTCTGGATCAGTAACAGGCATATAATTTAAAGCTCTAGATAAAGGTTCCAAGTCAAACAACCAATTTGGACCACTTTCAGGATCACTAGGTTTACTCTCTAAAAACCTAACATGTACTTTTTCAAGTATACGTTTTTCCTTTTTAATGTAAACCCTATATCCTTTGCTCTGCACTGAATAACCCATGAAGTAGCCTTCATCACCTTTTGAATCAAATTTACCTAGGGCATCACTAGTTTCTAAAACACCTACATGACAACCAAAAGGCTTGAGAAAGCCAATATTTGGCTTCCTTCCCCAAAGTAACTCATAAGGTGTTTTATTATGTATTTTGTTGACCAATGCCCTATTTTGAACATAACAAGCTGTGTTAACAGCTTCAGCCCAAAAGGCTATAGGAAAGTGGGCATCAGCCAACATGGTTCTGGCTGCTTCAATTAGGGTTCTATTCTTCCTTTCAACAACCCCATTTTGCTGTGGGGTTCTAGCTATGCTAAACTGCCTAGTAATCCCTTTCTTGGCACAAAAATCATCTAACAACTGATTTCTAAACTCACCCCCATTGTCACTTCTAATAATTTTGACCTCATTACCATTCTTCTTCTCAATCTGGGTAATGAAATTAATCAGACTTTGGGCAGTTTCACTTTTCTTGGCTAAAAAGAAAGTCCATGTAAACCTGGAAAAATCATCAGTGATGACAAAACAATATGATTTACCCTTCAAACTTTCTATATTAGTTGGACCAAAGAGGTCCATATGCAATAAGTGAAGTGGTTTAGAACTAGAGTGCACCTGTTTAGATTTGAATGAGACCTTGTGCTGCTTGCCCTTAAGACATGCAACACAAGAGTGGTCATTGTGGAAAGCCTTTTCAGGCAAACCATCAACTAAACCAAGCCTCACAAGTCTATTGATATTTTTAAAGTTTATGTGCCCTAATCTCCTGTGCCAAAGATTACTTTCATCTACTGAGGCTTTAGCATAAAAACATGACATCATTTTATTATTCATCTTAATTCCATTAAGATTCACATTATAAATGTCTTTATGCCTTGGTGTTCTAAATTCTATGTATTTTTCCTCAGGGAGCTTGTAATCTTTGCTTAACACCAAGCACTCAGTATCTGTGAAAAGAACCTTATTTTTGTTATCACACACTTGTGATACACTAAACAAATTATAATCCAGTTCTTTTACCAGGAAGACATTCTCAAAACGTAGATTATTAGTAATAAGGGTTCCTTTTCCTGTGATGGTGCCATAGCCCCCTCCAAAGTATACCTTATCACCATCTTGAATAGGAGTGAAGTTTGTCAGATAGTCTTCCTTTCCTGTCATGTGCCTTGAGCATCCACTATCCCAATATCCATAATCATTGATCTTCTTCTGAATGCCCTGCACATAAAGAAAACACATTAGTTTTCTTTGGGAACCCAAGCCTTGGAAGACTCGGATTCATTTGGTTGTTTAACAAGAACAGACTTGGTTCTCATAACAACCCCATTTTCATCCCTTTTTGAATGAAATTCCCAGTTAACCCCAACTGGTGTTGACATGGCCTTTGAAATATAATGAAACCGGTTGCATGTCATAGAAAGACCAGTAAAATTAGGGTTTTGGTCTTGTTTTGGTCTCCATGTTAAGCTAGTAGAGGCTTTAGACCCATTTCCCTGTGGTTGCAAATACCTAGGTTTGGCAGTGTGTCTGTCAGCGCTGAAATTGTTTTTGTCAGCGCCCCGATTGCCTTTATCAGCGTTAAACCTAGGGTTTGCTACAGGAACCCATTGCCTATTGGACCAAGTGTTTGAATTTTGAAAAGGTCTTAGGCCATGTGTGTTAGACCCTCTAGTAAAGAATGGGGCTGGTCTAACAACTTGTGAACTTTTGTTCACAAAGGTATTGGGTCTGACAGTGTTTGACCTATGTTGACTTTTGTCAGCACTGAAATGGTTCCTATCAGCGTTGACATTGGAAGCGTTGACACATTTGTATGCCAAATGTGAAAAGCTACCACATGAGTAACAAGCTTTTCTAGACATAGTCTTAGGTCTAGAAGCAAAGAAGCCTGTTCCATGGTTACTAACTTGGCTTTTTGGTGACCTAGTATTCCTATACATCTCTGCATACTTAACACTAGGTTTTCTAACAGTTTGTGGGCCAAGGTCAACAGCTTTGCCAGTGGTTGGGTGTGTGATTTTAATAGGTGTAGGATCATGGCTCGTGATTGGTGTGGGCTCATTTGGACTTTCACACAACAACCCTCCCTTAACAAACAAAGTGTGGTTAGCTTTCTTCCACTCATCTAGGTCAGTCAGTTTTTGTTTGTATTCTTCAACTGGGGAAGTCACTCTAGGTGGAGGAATGAATTCCTTCTCTTGGAGTTCTGGCAAGCCAGTCCAAGATAAGTCCTTTGATTGGACACCATAGAAATCCCCAGCTGGTGGTGGAACACCAGTATAATCTTTCATCCCAATCCCACTCATGTCCTTAGAGTCTCTTTGTTTACTAACACACTCTCCTAGGGATTGTGTGGCCTTATCAAATCTCTGGATTTTAAGACTCACATTATCTTTATTTTTGTTAGCCTCTTCTAACTGAGCTATCAAATCAAGATTAACCCTGTTTGTGATATCTTGAATATCTTTACTTTGATGTAACTCATGATTTAAGATATTTATTTTATCCTTTAAATCAAACTCCATTTTCTTATACTCAGCTACTGTCTTTTCTGTTTGGGTAAGAGCAATTTGATAATTAGATACTTTGCATCTTTCAGCACTTGCCTCATCTAATAATTTTACTATCTCTTGATTTAGTTTTTCAGTATTTAAACGACAACCCTTAGAACAGAAAGCATCATCATATACCTCATTATCTGATGAAGAGGAGGAGTGTGCCATGAGAGCATATTCAACATGCTCTTCTTTAACTTCAGCAACCAAAGCTCTGTCCTTTTCCTCATCCTTAGCCATAAAGTTCCAGCTCCAGTCCCATCCTCCAACACCATCAATTTGTTGAACAGCAACTATGGCCTTGGGATCTTGGCTCTTAACCATTTGGCTTGAAGGCTTACCAGCATCAGATCTTCTTGGAGATCTACATTCCCTCATAAAGTGCCCCATCCGATGACAATTGTAGCACTCAACTTTGGATTTGTCAAATCCAGCAACATCCTTAGCATTAAAGGTCATCTTCTTCTTGAACCTTTTATTAAACCTGTTTGCTCTTAAACTTACAAGAGCCATAGTCCACTTGATGTCCATCTCTTCCAATTGCTCATCACTTATCTGCTCAAGATCTTCATATGTAATCCTTGAATCACTGGGCAAAGAAGCTATGAATGCACACACAGTATCTAGATCTAAACCAGCAGGTTTAATTCCATCAGCGCCAAAGTTGTGAGTGTCAGCGCTTGAGTATAAAGCGTTGACAGGATATGATCCAGCGCTGACAGACTGAGATCCAGTGACTGGATGTCCATAGGAGTTCATGGAATCAAATTGGCCTTCACTTTGTGAGAAGAAGGCCATATTGCTACTGGAAGATTTATTATCACTCTCCAAAAGCCATTCATTCTCCAACAGTCTTAGTTTGTTGAAGATGTCATCAAACCTGGAGGTCTTGTGGGTGTTATTGACAAGAATGGATCTTGTCTCAATCTTCCATACATCACCAAGGCTTTTGAGAAAAGTAGCATTCAAGTCAGGGTCATCAATCTGTGTTCCCATGAAAGAAAGTTGACTTGTGATGTCAAGCAGTCTACTTCTCACACTGCTGCGATTCTCATTGGGTTGAGCCTTAAAGACAGCATACTCATGCATGAGTTGCTTCTTCTTTTCTTCTTTTGTGTCAGCATTGCCACCATGTGCTACTTCAAGAGCTTCCCAAAGCTCTTTTGCAGACTCAAAGCGTTTGTACTTGTGCTGATTTTCATGACCTAGGGCGTGTTTCATGATGTTCAAGATTTTCATGTCCACCCTTTTCTTGGCTATATCTTCAGCAGATACAGCTCTTCCATCTTCAGGCTTTTCCTTCTTATCAGCTTCAGGACAATTAGGAACAGCTATCCTTGTGGCAATAGCATTAGCAATCTTTTGCGCTTTGTCGAATGTGTTCCCATATTCAACAATCTCCCAAAGAGTGTAGTCATGAATAGCTATATATTGCTCAAAATTAGACTTCCAAAGCTCGAAGTTCCTGGCATCAAACATGGGAATTTTGATACTAGGGTTTGTGGAGTTGTTTTGTAGCAAAGCAGGAGGCTGATTTGTACCAGACATGATGTTTTTAGGGTTTTGAGAGATTTAGGGTTTTTAGGGTTTGGTGTTTTAGGGTTCTTGCGTTACTTAAAGATCAAAAGTTTCTCAAGCAGCTCTGATACCACTTGTTGATCCCAAACTTAGATCGATTAAGCTTTGTGTATACGAGATTAGATCAAGTAATACACGTAGAGAAACCTTTGCTTATGAATAAAGTAACTAAGTGTTATGCGGAATTAACACTTAATCTAAAACACAAAGATGTTAAACAAACTTTCACTTGTATTAGAATGAACGAACTTGATTATAATGAAAGAGGTTTAACTTGTGAAAACTTATGATAACTGATGATTAACATTAACCTAAAAGATCTTCTTTTATAGATTAAGAAGTCTTGTACAATAAGCTACGAATCAACTATTCTAGGTAAAGATAATAATAGAAAATACAATGTCGAGCTTATCTTTACCATACACAAATAAAGAAACAAATAAACAAAAAGATTCGTATGAAGATATATTCCATCAGTGCTAATCTTCAAGGCTGTCAGCGTTGACTTCTTCAATGTCAACGCTTGGCTGTCAGCGTCCAATGTCATCTTATCAGCGCTTGAATTCTTCTTATCAGCGTCTAGTGAACTGACCCATAATTTATTCCCAACAAATTCAATTAAAATTCCGAATGTGAGAATGCGGGCTATCGGTCTCATTGCCACGAAATTGGTCGGCACGAATGAGCGATAAAAGACCCGTCTTAATCTCAAAATGATCCGCCAAAATAGCCGGCAAAACGATTGCTTCCCCATACCCTTCGGTAGGTGCACGGAGCAATTCCTCCATTGTTCGGTTATCGACCATCTCTACAACAATAGGTGGAATCTCGGGTTCCACTATTCGTTGTTGACGATTTCTATTTCTACGAGGAATATTTTCAAGCCTATTAAAATCAATCACAAGACGAGAAGAACGTAATTGCATACACTTTAAAGACGAGAATTTAGAGGATTGAAGAAAAGAAATTAGACAAGAAAGAAGATTATTTTTGGTATTTTTATTTGGTATTGCTCAATCAATAATGATCGATAAAAAATAAGGAACAAGGATAACTACTATGGAAGTAAATTACCCTCGGTCGACTTTGAAACGATAGGTGAAAACCTAAACGTCTCGAGGTTCAATAAGTAAACAACAAAAAATAAGATTTATTACTACTTGAGTCGGCAAACCAATAATAGGTTGTCCCTCTCAATATACGCACAAGCAAGCGGGGAAACGAGGTGGCACAAAGCACTTAAAAACCTTTTTCCTTAGACGGCCTTTTATAGCACGTCGCCTTATACCCACCTTATAGTTTGTATAAATCGAGTTCAAACTTCTTATTAGTATTTATCTATTTTGCCTTTATTTTTGTTTTGGGTTCGAATACAATAGCTAGGTGATGAAATCCCAACTAAGGCTTATTTGAAAAGTATTTAAAATTGTTGTTCTACGTAATACAATATATTATTCACAAAAAACGAGAAAACCGATACATACTATATAATAGAAAAATAACAAACTTTCCGAGGACGGAAAGGGTCTTCAAATCCACGATCAACAAATCTCCACAAAAGCGAATCGTACACAAGATCCCCGGCAGCGGCGCCAAAATTTTTGATGTGTCGTGGATAGTATAGTGATAATTAGATTACGTTATAGGGTAAATTAGAAAATTACCTTTAGGAAAAAGTAATAGTCCAATAATACCAATGACGAATTCAATTAAACACGTGTGTGAGTCGAGTTCGTTGTACACGAAGATCTTATGAATTTGAGACGTTTTGCTTCGATTTGGACAATCGATTTGAATTGGTTTTCGGTTTTTATACTACGATTAAAATCTACGAATCTTAAGCTAATTAAAATTATCCTAAAGTGCATGAATCGTAAAACCCCGCCTATTTAAAATTCTATAAAC
Source organism: Glebionis coronaria (assembly GCA_025667525.1). Lineage (NCBI taxonomy): Eukaryota > Viridiplantae > Streptophyta > Magnoliopsida > Asterales > Asteraceae > Glebionis > Glebionis coronaria. Next base: position 95,216,602 of record CM046874.1, read on the forward strand.
ACTTAATTATTTAAAAATAAAACACTATTTTAAACATATAAACTAATTTATACTCTACAAAAATTAATCTATTTAAAAATTATGACTTTTTACTCTACTTTTTTAAAATAATATAATTAAAACTTATTAAACTAATTACTTTACTTTATTAAAAATTACTTTGAAAATAAGTCTAATTTAAAACTATTTTAAATCCACTATTATAAAAATCTAATTATTATACTAATTAAACTTTTTAAAATAAAAACATTTTTTTTATTATATTTTATTTTTAAACTACTTTTTATTAAAAATTTACTTTAATTAAAATTATAATTAAAAGTTATATAAAAAAATTGAAATGTGACTAAGATAATAAGACTAAAACAAAAACTGCCAAATTAAACTCACTATATTAATGACAGAAGGGAAATTAATAATCAAAAGAGCCTTTGGCTCAGCTGGTAACTCGTTGGTCCTATAGAGGGGAGGTCACGAGTTCGAAACCCCCTGATGACATTATTTTTGGATTTAATTTCTTTTTGACACAATACTGAAAAAGAAGTCTTAGGAAAGACAATTTGTCAGCTTATTATTAAGCTGATAGGACTCAGCTTTTGAGCTTTAACAAATCGTTTGGATCTGTTAAGCAGATAGAATGAACCATTATTCAAGTAGTAATAATAACCAAGAACAAAAATTCAAGCGAAACCAAATAAGACTAATTCAGCTTAGATTAGTAACACATATGAATCACTAAACATGAAATAAGTTGTCATGTTACAGCAATTTCAGTGATCATCAACCATGAATCACTGAATACACATTATTAGCAAAATGGCATTAGCAGACTTACAAATACCAACACTTATGCAAAAAAAAGAGTAACAAAACACTACATATATCAAGTCAGTTTATATCAGTAAGAATCTAAATTAAACCAAAGTGAATTGATCATAAGAGCAAACTAAAATTCAACAAGTTTCCTAGAAACAGTAAAACTTATAGGGCCTATCAGCTAAACAAACTTCATCAGCTAGGAAAAGCTTACAAAAACTGCCAATATTAAACAAGCAATATTATACGACATCTGATTAAGCAAGCAATGAAACAAGCAACAGCTAAATCATGTCCTAATTTATCTAGTAGAACGTAAGCTTAGCAGTATTAAACCGATTCTATCATTTACACTGAAATGCAGATACAAATCAACTGTTAAAAAAAAAACAGATTCTAAACAACTCAGCCAATCATACAAAACTAAATCAGATAAAACAAGTTAACCAAATCAGTTATTCAGATTAATATAGCAGTCCTAAAGCCTTCTAAAAGTATAAGCATAAAAACGTATTAATATTCAACCGTATCATCAAAACATCCAATTTAAAAAAGAAATAGCACCTTTTGTAGATACCACTGAGAAGTAGGTCAGTGCTGAACTGCCTATGAACCATAACAGGAAACCACCATACCACCATTAATCTTACCACCACTAAACACCCTTCGAAACATCTTTACAATCGAACCAAGCCGATTTAAAATTATCCAGTAGGGATAATTTTTGATCCAGTTTTACTTATAATATTAAACTAAAACTATTAATTAGTTTAAGCTTAACATCTCAAATGTTATTAAGTGAAACAGTGATTAAAATTAATTCATATAAACTTCAAGTAAAAATAAAACGAGACTCTTTTGCGAAGAATTTAAACTAATCTTTTATTAATCTTCAAAAGATATTACAAGATTTAAAGTAAAATACAAGAATTAATTCTACACTATTTTTGACAGAATAACAATAAAAGTAAAAGAAGGATGAAAAATACAAGATAATTGGGGGTTTTTATAGCCTCCCCAATGGCTGTTGGTGAGCGAATATGCGGATCTTCTGAGGGATATTCCCTTTGATTCTGAGCCTTTGGATCAATCTCTTATTCTCTTTCTTGAATCGGATGGATGATATGCCACAATCTAGCACACGGATTGCCAACGTGGCATCCGTGTGCTAGTTGTGCTTCTTTTAAGCGTTCTGATTGGTGGGATTAGGGGAGTGAGGTGTATCCTCCTATCAAATTTAGCCACGTAGCCTCCCTTCCTCACACTTTCTATTCCTTAAACCATGGGGGTTTTATTCCCCTTGGTTTGAATTAATTAGATAGATGAAAAGCCCCATGTAACTCTTATTATTTACCCATCTAGGGTTAATGAACAGTAGATTTTTTAGCAGGTTTTGGAGATGAGATAAAATAGGGAAGAAGGTTAGCATAGGTTCTATCGAGAGAGTATTTATGAGTGGGTGGAAAGATTGAAACGTGTGAGTGGGTGAATAAAATAAAGAAACGGTTAATTTATTTGTGAGAAAAAGACGTTTGGTGAGAAAGTGAGTAAACGATGTTATTTATGTGGAAGATTTCACTCGTATTGAAACCCTAAGCCCATTACAGTCCTATTCGTTCAATTCAATTTGTGGATTGTTGGGCTCTTGGCCCAAACTCATTATTCCATCCGTCCCAACACTTCATTTGGGCCAATATGGGCTTTTGACTTAACAAATTAACAACTTAAATTATAAATGGGCTTTTTAGTCCATTTACCCTATTGTGGGCCCCACTTGGCCAAAATCCTTTATTAAAATATTAAATCCTCTAAATCGAGCTCGGTTTTGGCTTCCTCGATCTTTTTCATCAATCTCGTGTCGGTTTTCGTTGGTTTTTGCGAACTTGGTACCTACACACATGAAAACAAGAAACAAGCATTTCCAAGGCATATATGATACATTTCATGCAATATTTCAATGTTATAAGCTACAAATGATATGAGTAAATACACTCATATCAACTTGCCACTTTGCAAACTACTTTCGAGCCCTAGACACTTTTCGTGCCTTTTTAGGTCTTGTCCGAAACTTGGAGGACCTATTTTGACCTTTTGGAAAACTTATATAAAACTAAGTTACTCTTTGGGCCCCTTTTGTAGTTAACCGAAACCCTAGGGACCCTTTGTATTTATTTTCGAACTTAAACCAAGCCCTAGGGGCTGTTGTGTAAATTTGTGTATACACTTTAACCCTAGGGACCCCTTTTGCCAAACTAGTAAAGATTAATAAACCTTAAACAAACCTTAGGGGTCTGTTTTGATATAAGCCGAAACTTATTTAAGCCCTCGGGGGCGTTTGTGAAACTTGTGCTAAACCTAATTTATAACCGAACACTTAAGGACCAAAGGTGACAACTTGTGAAACTTTTATAAAACCCTAGTTACGTGTGTAACTAGGGAGGGACTTGTTTTGCCATTGTTTGAAAGTTAAACGAACCCTAGGAATATTATATTAATATTTTCGCGGGTATTATATTTAATCAAGGGTCTAAAACGTAATTTCCTTAAACTTGAATTAAACCCTAGTTACATATATAACGTTAATACTAAAAAGGTAAAACTAATTAATTATAAAGATCCAACACTCCTATATTTTTCCCCACTTATAATGTAATGATTATACAGATATCGGGAACACTGAATTAAAGAAAGAATTACAACACCCATCCCACCTAAAGTTCTAGGAATTCTTGAGGACCCATTGGTCAAAGGAAAGGGGTCTTAAATGATATACTTTTATAAATAAGGTATGAATTAAATATGATTGACTTATAAAAATAAATGTATTAATTATATTTATTTTTCCTTCACATTAAATATATATAAATCTCCTTCTATAAATATTTAAATCACTTTATAAATGGTACAAGTATGAGGATATTAATTAAACAGATTAATTAATTTAACTATATTATTTATTTTATACTTAAAATAAATACAGCTATAACTTGTACAACTATGGACCAAATTACGGATATTATAATAAAATGCTTAAAACCAGTAGAAGCATATGCTGATGTTTCAGTAACCTTTGTACAACTTGTTATACTTTTACTGAGACTGTATAATTATTTAGGTTGTTGACTGTGTGTTGGGCATTACTTCATATTCTTGTGACTATTACTATGCTACTAAGGTGAGTTCATGGCCCCACTTCACATATATTGACAAACTTTTAAATCCTTTTTGGGGGAGAAGACATGCAACTGATTTATGGATATAAACTGAACTGTATCAACTTTTGATTATATGTGCCTATTGTAGAATTCCTCATGACCCGTGAACTGAAACTATTAAAATTATGGAATTACCTGAATGATATAAATAGATCTATTTGGGATTGACCATCCCCACCTGGGTGAGTCATGCTCACTGTGCCTTGGCTGGGACAACAGGTGTTTACCATGTCAGCACTTATTATTGATGGGTGCCTTTTTAGAAGGCGAAGCGCTCTCATTTGTTGAGGGCTCAACTATGTCAAGTGTCAGTTTCGGGCAATAGGCAGTATAATTACCATTAAACATTAATGCTTTGTGCATTACTGTTTTAGTGACTATTTATATCCAAACCATTTAACTAAACCTATGAATTCACCAACATTTTTGTTGACCCTCAAAAGCATGTTTTTCTCAGGTATTTGAAGCAGGTAGTTGATATATGCATGGACTGCAACATTTGAGTAGACAGCATCTTAGCAAGCATCTGAGGATTTTCTTATGGAACTCATAAACAATCTTTTATTTATGTCAGAACCATTTTAATAACGATTTACACTCCTGGTCATGTAATAAATGTTTGATAATCTTTTATCTGATGCTCTATGTACTATTTGCTTTTGATCCACCCACGTGACACCCAAATATTATATCCGCTGCATTTGACCAATTTGGGGGTGTCACACTCAACCACAACATGGAAGAAATTCATGGTGATACGTTCACCATAGCCGTACAATGGTATCATTGAAAGGCCGAGGTTATTGGCTATCCGGGCAGTGCCATCCACGACACATGGCATGATGAAATTCCCAGTAGAAGGAGGAATCGTTACTATTTTTAACATGGTGGTACCACTATCAGAGTGTCATACGGTATCACCACCAGCACAACCAATTCCCAAGAGGAAAGAGTCACCACCAACAAACTAGAAGGTAGCAATCCACCTAGACTATCCGGATCAAGAGATAGCGATAGTATGGACCTGAACTGATAAGGGCAAAAGTGCCATGTGCGACCTCCTAAAAGCGAATCTCGATGTGTTCGCCTGGGAACCAAAGGATATGACAGGTGTACCGCGTTCGATAGCAAAGCACGAGTTACAAATCCGACCGGGATATCCCCCGGTAAAACAAAAAAAAACGCGGATAAGCCCCAGAGCGAATCCAAGTAATACTTCAAGAAGTGAAGAAGCTGGTGGACGCAGGCATTATGTGAGAGGTTTACTACTATGATTGGCTATTCAAACCAGTCATGGTAAAGAAACACGAGTTGACGCATGTGCGTTGACTCCACGAATCTAAACAAAGCACGTCCGTAAGACTACTACCCACTTCTAGAGATTGATTGGAAAGTGGAATCTTTGCGTGAATATCTACTAAGTGTGAAAACAATTATCCTCTTACCACTTATTTCTAATAAGAACAAGACCAAAACGTGTATTTAATGTCGTAAAATGCGGAATTATGCGTGGTTTGTGTTTTTATTGTGTTTTAGGACAAAAATATGAAAAAGGAAGAAAACACGGGCTTTCACGGGCTTTTATCGAAGAAAAAGACAAAAGACGAAGTCAAAAGATCAAAAGTGCAAGAAGAACGGAAGTCAAAGGCCTATTCTGAAGATTTATCGAAGAAAAAGTCTAAAGATGGAAGTTTAACGAAGTCGAAGAACCAAGTCTACTAAAAGAAGAAAATTAGAAGACGAGTTCATTTTTATCATTCGACTAATCCCGAGACAAAGTCGAGAAAGACGAGTTATTTAAAAGACGAGAAGACAAGAAGAAAGAAGGAGGAAACAACACCTTTATTTTCCCCTATATATAGTTTCCTAAACATATCATTAGGGAGTAGTCTTTATTTTTCTTTAAGTTTAGTAGGTAATTAGTGTGTTTTTTTACTTTTTCTCTCTCTAGCTTTTCTTTCAAGCTTATTAAACTTTCATCTTTTTTTTAGAACGGCGAGTTAGTAGTTAGTGATTCGAGCTTACAGTGACATCCAATTGGGCAGTATGCAAGCATCGAACCTTCTCCTTAGGGATAAACCCCACTCCTTCTTCTGTTTAATTCGGGCCCCTAAAGGTCCTTAATGAGACTCGAACTTGAGACCTCTCCAAGAAAACCTTCCCAAGGTTACCCTTGGTGGCCAACTAAGCTAGCTCAGTTGGTTATTAAACTTTCATCTTAATCTTGTAATTTTGGATCTTAATCTTTAATCTAATCAAGCTTTTCAATTAATTCTCATTCTACCTTTCTTAATCATAATCTATTATTTTGTCTCTTTAATCATGTAGTTGATTTTATTTTGTTGAATATGTGATTGATTTGCTTATTGGATTGTGCTTATTGATTTTGTGTGTTTGAGGTTTTTAGATTATTGTGCTTATTGCTTAATTTTTATGTTTTCTAGTTTTTAAATAAGTTGATTTTGGTAGATTAATATTTTTATAAAAAGTTGATTTTAAATAATTTGATTATTTAGTATTTTTAAAAGTTTTTATATTTTGGCTTATTTGTTTTTTCATAAAGCTGATTTGGTTAAGTTTTTAGATAAGTGCTTATTTTAGTTTTGCTTATTTTCTTATTTCTGCTTAAATTGTTTCTTATCCGGGTTAATTCTAAACCCTCATATCCCGAATTACAAACAAAATCATATTCCGGATTATATTAACTTGTTAGATATTCCGGATAAGAGTGAGCATTTGGCATTCCGGATTAAACTTGTAAGCATGCATTCCGAATACTTATTTATCCCGGATTAACCATTCTTCATTATTCCGGATATCAAAGGATTCCTGATAGGATCTTGAGTGTGGATTCCGGATAGTTGGAATAATCTACATTCCGGATTAGGACCAACATCACAGATTCCGGATAACACCAAAGAAGGGATTCCGGATAGTGTCTAGAAGCAAGATTCCGGATAAGCTCTAGCACACACATTCCGGATAAGAAGAAGACTTCGGATTCCGGATTGGGATTAAACAGCATACATTCCGGATAGTGGGAACAATCAGATTCTGAATTACCTCAAGATTGTGTATTTCAGATTCCTTAAGGAATATACATTCCGGATAGTAGCTAGAATTTGGATTCCGGATTAAATAGAAAGTTGTGATTCCGGATTGTGTCAGGATTTTGGATTCCGACTTATGTGTTTTACATTTATTCCGACTTAGTTCAAAATCTATTTTCTCGAATTGTTTTAATTTCAAACTTTATTTTTTCCGCCAATTTTACTTAACCTTTTTCTTTAAGTTTTATTTTAAGTTGTCTTGTCTTAGATCTATTTAAAGTTTACATTTTCATTAAGTGTTCAGATTTACTTTTTGTCAAGTTTTAAGTTTTCGTCATTTACTTTAAAAGTTTTAATATTTTAGTCATTTACTTAATTTCCTTTAAAGTCCTATTTTTCGTTTAATCCTTTCAAGTTTTCACTTTTATTTTTAAAAATAGATAATTACCTTTAGTTATTTTCACTTTGATCTACTGTGCAACATTCACTCTGGATAAGCTGTCGAGGTTAGACATCCTTCTTTATTTTTATGTTTAAAAGCTTTACGTTTATATTACTAATAAACTTAGATAATCAAAAGCTCCCCCTTTTAGTGACCAACACCAATAATTTCACCCTAAACCGTGATCAATTCGATTAGATACCGAGAACGATTGAGTACACATATGCAAAACCCATTAAAACCATTTAAATCAAATGACACCGCTGCCGGCTCTTTTCGTAAAGATTAACGGTTTTTAGTGAGAAACATTTGATTTTGGGATCCGTTCTTTTAGGAACATTATTTTTAAGCATAAAAATTTCCAAAAAATCCTAAAAAATATAAAAATTTTAAAAAATCCAAAAAAAAAAGATAAAAACCAAAAATATTGTATTTCATTTTAGTGTATGCGTACTCGATCTACGTCTTATTCTGAGCCCGAGACTCGTAGAGACTTAGATATGGCCGGTGTGCGTAATAATAACAATCCACCTCACCCCAATTTGAATAATAACAACAACAACAACCATGTCCCTCAACCCGATCTTCGTACGATGGAGGAGCTATGTCAACCAACTATGAACATACGTGGAGGACCGATTGCGCCGATGCAAATCATGGCTCCCGAATTTTCGTTGAAGCATCACATGATCCAACAAGTTCAAAACGCTTGTCCATTTCGTGGATTACCGGATGATGATGCCAACAAACACCTCGATAAATTCATAACCGTAACTCAAAGCATGAAATTGCCCGGTGTTTCCATGGATTTACTTCGCCTTCATCTTTTTCCACACAATTTATCCGACCATGCCGAAAAATGGTTTGATTGTCTTCCTAAAAACTCAATTCATACATGGGACGCGATGACTCAAAAATTTTTGTCGCGCTACTTTCCACCATCCATGGTCACTAGTCTTCGTAATCAAATCAGTGGTTTCACTCAAGCACCCGATGAGTCGCTTTTTGATGCTTGGGAACGTTATAATGTCTTGATCGATCGTTGTCCTAACCATAATATGCTCCCCGTCACTTTGATTGATACTTTCTACAATGGTTTAACTTTTTGAGATCGTGATACGATTAATGTTGCTGCCGGTGGTACATTCATGAAGAGAAGACCCGAGGAATGTAGAGAGCTTATAGAGAACATGACCACTCATCACAAAAATTGGGAATCATCCGCATCTTCAAGAAATAACCCGAGGGCCAATGTTTCTTCTACTTCATCAAACCCCGAGATAACCGAACTTACCCGCCAAATAGTCGAGATGAACAAAAATTTCTTAACCATGGCAACGAACCAATTTCAACAAGTTAAAGCTGTAACACCTTCGTGTGAGATTTCCGGGTTTCTCATTCATACACCGATTTTCCTTCTACTCATGACAATCCGGAAAACGTGTATGCGGCTAACGTTAACTTTTCCACGGGAGGCTATCAAGCTCGTCCTCAAGGTGACCGCAATTTGCTAAGTTATCGTTCAAACAACTTCCTTTCACCACCCAGTTTTCCTCCTCAAAACCAAAACAATTTCAATCGCAACAATCAAAACCAACCTCCGGCTCCTAATCAATATCAAACCCAAAGAAACCCATATCCACCTCAAGGAAATAATCAAGTTTACCAACAACCCACTTATCAACCACCCGCTTACCAAGTTCCTCATTCCAACCAACCCACAACATACAATCAAGAGGTTGAAACGTACATGAAGACTAATGACATGCTGGTGAAGAATCTTCAGAGCCAAATTATCAACTTGAAAGGTGACATGGCGAAACAAGGAAATGATCTACGAGCCGAGCTTAGGAATGGCATGCGAAACTCTTTAAGCAGTCAAACGAATGACTTAAGAAATATGATGGCTAGTTTCTTCCCAAGTAGTCAACCCTCTGCTTCGGGTTCTCTTCCGAGTAACACCGTTGCTAATCCAAGAGGGGAGATGAAAGCAATCACCACCCGAAGTGGATTAATCATTGGACGTCCATTAATCGTTGACTACGAGATGGATCCCCGTGTTCCATTAATCGTTGGACGTCCATTCTTGAGGACCGGACGCACTCTCATTGATGTAGCCGAAGGCGAATTAATCATGAGAGTTGGTGACGACAAAATCGTCTTCAACATGGGTAAACTTTCTAAGCAACCTTATGAACACGAGAGCGTTAATTTCATTGACGTACTTGATGAGGCTTGTGAAGAACACTTCAAAGACGCTTGTAAAAGTGGTTTTTCTTCTCTACCCATTGTTGAGACCGTTGCCTCTATTGCTCCCTCACTTACTCCATTTGGAGAAAATGATTTTCTTTTAAAAAAATTGGAAGCAAGCTTAGGGGATGTGGACATAAAATATGACGATTCTCCCACCGATTGAGAAGAAGACATTTGTACCATTAAGAATCTTCTCAATGAGGACCATATTTCTCCACCTTCTCCTATGGAAATCATAAACGATGATCAGAATTTGACTACGCCTTCCATCGACAATCCTCCGGATTTAGAGCTTAAGGATTTACCGTCTCATCTTGAATACGTTTTTCTAGAAGACAATAAGAAGTTACCTGTCATCATTGCAAACGACTTACAAGAGGATGAAAAATCTCGACTTATCGATGTGCTAAAAAATCATAAGAAAGCAATTGCTTGGAAAATTTCCGACATCCGCGGAATCGATCCTAACTTTTGTACTCATAAAATTCTCATGGAAGATGACTTTAAACCCACAATCCAAATCCAAAGAAGGGTTAATCTAAAAATTCATGACGTCATCAAGAAATAAGTTATCAAACCTCTAGATGCCGGAATGATTTACCCTATTTCGGATTCGCCATGGGTTAGTCCCGTCCATTGTGTGCCTAAGAAAAGCGGAATAACCGTTGTTCCCAATGAAAACAACGAGTTGATTCCTACTCAACTTGTCACGGGTTGGCGAGTTTGCATAGACTATCACAAGCTCAATGATGCCACTCGTAAGGATCATTTTCCTCTTCCTTTCATGGATCAAATGCTCGAGTGTTTAGCGGGTAATGACTACTATTGCTTCTTAGACGGTTTCTCCGGGTATTTTCAAATTCCCATCGATCCAAAAGACCAAGAGAAAACCACATTCACTTGTCCTTATGGAACATTTGCTTACAAACGAATGCCTTTCGACTTATGCAATGCTCCCGGGACTTTCTAAAGGTATATGATGGCTATATTCCATGACATGGTTAAAGAAACTATGGAAGTCTTTATGAATGATTTCTCAGTCTACGGTGATTCTTTCTCTAATTGCCTTGCCAATTTAGAACGTATGCTCAAACGGTGTGAAGACACTCGTCTTGTTCTAAATTGGGAAAAATGCCATTTCATGGTAAAAGAAGGCATTGTTCTTGGACATAAAATTTCCAAAGCCGGTCTTGAAGTCGACCGTGCTAAAGTCGATGTGATTGCTAAATTACCTCCTTCTTCAACCGTGAAGGGTGTGAGAAGTTTTCTTGGTCATGCGGGCTTCTATCGTCTATTCATTCAAGATTTTTCTAAGATCGCTCGCCCGATGACCCACCTCTTGGAAAAAGATACTCCTTTTATCTTTTCTAAAGAGTGTATCGAATCTTTCAATCTTCTTAAGGATAAATTAACTAAGGCACCGGTCCTAGTTACTCCTAATTGGGAGCTACCTTTTGAATTGATGTGTGATGCTAGCGACTTTGCTATTGGAGCGGTTTTGGGACAAAGAATCAACAAATATTTCCAACCAATCCATTACGCTAGAAAGACAATGACGGGGGCTCAATTGCATTACACTACAACCGAAAAAGATCTTTTAGCCGTTGTATATGCTTTTGAAAAACTTCGCCCCTATCTTGTCCTTTCCACCACCATTGTGTATGTCGATCATTCCGCGTTGAAGTACTTGTTAACAAAACAAGATTCCAAACCAAGACTTCTTCGTTGGGTTTTACTCCTTCAAGAATTCAAAATTGAAATTCGTGATAAAAAGGGAGCAGAAAACCTAGCCGCGGATCATCTTAGTAGACTCGAGGATCCTTATCAAGGGGAACTTCCAAATCAAGAGATTAATGAATCTTTTACCCTTGAGGCCTTAATGTCTATTAACTCCAATCTTGATGAGACCCCATGGTTTGCGGACTTTGCAAACTACTTGGCGGGTGGAATTCTCATCGAAGGGTTATCGTCCCAACAAAAGAAGAATTTTTTCAAGGATGTGAAAACTTAATATTGGGACGACCCTTATCTCTTTAAACAATGTGTTGACTTGATCCTTTGTCGGTGTGTTGACGGGCCAGCAGCTTTACAAATCTTGGAAGCTTGCCATAAAGGACCAACCGGTGGTCACTTTGGTCCTAATTATACCGCGAAGAAAGTTTTCGATTCTGGATTTTATTGGCCCACCATTTATCGTGATGCACACGAATTGGTTAAGCATTGTGATGCTTGCCAACGACCATGCAAGATCACACATAAAGATGAGATGCCTCAAAATTTCATCCAAAAATGTGAAATCTTTGACGTATGGGGCATCGACTTTATGGGGCCATTTCCATCATCCAAAGGGAACAAGTATATCCTCGTAGCCGTTAACTACGTATCTAAATGGGTTGAAGCAAAGGCTTTACCTACTAACGATGCGAGGGTGGTTGTGAACTTTCTGAAACAATTATTTGCTCGATTCGGTGTTCCTCGTGCTATCATTAGTGATTGCGGGACTCATTTTTGCAATGATCAATTTGCTCGAGTCATGGCTAAGTATGGTGTCAATCACCGTCTTTCCACCGCGTATCATCCACAAACTAATGGTCAAGCCGAGATTTCAAACCGTGGACTTAAGAGAATCTTAGAGCGAACTGTAGGAGAGCATCGTACCTCATGGGCCGATAAGTTAGATGATGCTTTGTGGGCTTTCCGTACCGCATATAAGACACCTATTGGTTGCACTCCATATCGTCTTGTGTACGGAAAGGCATGCCACCTCCCCATTGAGTTGGATCATAAGGCTTATTGGGCCTTGAAATGGGCTAATTTTGATATCAACAAAGCCGGTGATCTTAGGAAAATCCAACTCAATGAACTTAATGAACTGAGGAATGAAGCTTATGAAAATTCGTTGATTTATAAGGAGAAAACCAAGCTCATTCATGATTCTAAGATCAAAAACCGAGAGTTCAAAATTGGTGATCAAGTTTTACTCTTTAAATCTCGGTTGAAATTCTTTTCGGGCAAGCTTAAGAGCCGTTGGTCTGGTCCATTCACCGTCGCCAAAGTCTTCCCTTATGGCACCATTGAGTTATCGCAACCAAATGGGCCAAACTTCAAAGTGAATGGCCAGCGTGTTAAGTTATACATTGGTGAGGACATCTCTCATGAGATGATTCCATCCCTCACCACGTTTCCCTTGAATTAGTTTTGGGTCGAGTCAGGCTCGTGACTCGGTTAACAAAAACAAGCGCTTCTCGGGAGGCAACCCGTTGATCTATCCTTTACCCGTTTTCATAATAATTGTAGGGGGAGCTACATAGGTGTTTGTTGTCTTGTTTCTTATGATGTACAGGGATTAAAGCTTCAAAGAGCACTTTTGATGACATTTGACGACCAGTGATCCCGTGTACCCGTCTTCCCGGTTCTATCCTAAACTGTCGTGATTCAATATTTCATATCTTAATATGTTCACATTGAAATCACTATAGTTGTCTCTTCCTTAGCAAGATTGAAACAACGTGCACAATGTCATAAGTGTGGGAATTTATTCCCACATGCTTAAACATTGAGGACAATGTTTATATCAAGTGTAGAGGGGACTTCTATCGAAGTTAAGTGGGCTTTTCCATTAATTTGTCCTCATTTTAACCGGAAAACCTAATTTTTCGAAATTTTTCAAAATTTTTGATCTATTTTGGCCAAGTAGTATTTTTCATTTATTCTCTTTTATGTTTTTTCCTTTTGTTATCGCATCGTATGTATATATTTCATTTCAAAAATAAAGTCAAAAGAGAAAAATAAAGTTAAATAAAATGGTTTTAATAAGTTTAGATGTCTTTGATATATTAGGCCTGTCATGAATCTTTTGACTCAACCCGAGTTTACTTATCTAAGTTTACTCTAGCTAGTATCCTTAACGTGTCTAAGTCAAGTTTTACTAGGCTTTTATTGTTGGGTCAAAAAGTTGATGTGGCAGAAACTCAAAATCGAAGAACATTTACTCAAGCGTTGACAAGAGTAATACAAGAGTTGACAGAAGTCAACAAAAGTCAAACGCAGTCAACAAAATTCAACGCTGATGGATTTTGGAGAATTCTATTTACAGAATATATTGGATATATTCTAAATAATATATTCAGTATATATCTATAGAAATAGAATATTTAGTTGTTTATTTGATATTATCTCTTGTAGATTCTGTTTCTTCCACTATAAAAGAAACAAGAGTCTTAGGTTTTTATTCATATATAATTCATAAACAATGTAAACCTAAAGTGTGTGTCGACTAGACGTGGGATTCAATGTATACACGTCTAGTGGTTGTTCGTTATTAATATAATGGGCAATCCAATTGTTTTAATTCATGTTATTCGTGCCTAAACACCTTGTTAATGATTGTTGTTCTAATTCCGCTTTGATTGTTTAATCATATGAAAAATGATCATTCCTAGTAGCTTAAAAGATCCGGAAACCAAGGTTTCCACAATTGGTATCAGAGCCTCGTGGCTCGTGATGCTAGGACCAACAAGGTGTTCGTATATAGTGAAGAAAAGAAAAATCCGTCTAGGGTTTTTCTGGATGTTTTTGTGTGCGCAGCAGTATTCAGAAGGTCATAACTTTTGATTGAACCGTTGGATCGTCACGAAATTTTATATGTGTGTTCTACATACATAGATCTAAACATCCACCAGAGGGATTGTCGATTTTTATCCCCAGGCAAAAGTTATTAAGCGTCAAAGTCAGCAGGGAGTGAATGCAGTTTTCTGTGGACAACCATATTCAAAACACGATCTCTACTTCGTTAACCATTGGATCTTTGTGATTTTTGAACTGTAGATTCTTGGCACTTGTATCTAGAATCTCACCGAAGGGATTTTCGATCTGAGCTCTAATGAAGACGTTAATCAAGGTCGAAGTTCGCTGTTTAGAGGTATTAATGTTTTTGCTTTTCACATGAAATCATGAACTAGGGTCTCTCAAACCCTAGATCACCATAAAAAGCAGAATATTACGAGAGTTGTGGCTGTTATGATGGAAGAATCAAGCTAGGATTGTTTACAAACCCTAATTAGAGTTTCGATGCATAAATTATAAACCCTAGATCTTGAATGAAGAGAAGCATGTCAGGGAATTGATAGCAGCAGTTGTATTGTTGTTGTTATATATAAGTATTACCTATATAGAGATAACATACAAAGATACTACGTTTTATTTGTGGTCTCCATCACATGAAAGTTGTTAATGTGATACGGAGTACTATTCTGCTTAATTTCAAAGATTATGGATCACGTGAGCATGGGATAGCTAGCAACAAAGTTTTCACACGATACTTAGATTTTGATTGGCTATTCAAGTTTGCATTCACACGGTACAAGGTTGCTCATTGGTGAAGGATACTTGTGTTCACACGAGGAGAGCTCTTTCATTGGTGGAAAGAAGTTGTATTCACATGGTTATAATACACCTGCATATACACGATCTATGTTCACATGGTTACTATGGGCATGCGGGTACACGATCAAAGAAGCTTTATCACTTGTTTAAGGTTGAATAGGTAACGTTGATATTTAATTCAACGTTGACAAGTGAAAAAGATGTGGACGCTGACAAGACTTCATTTGACGCTGACAGGAAGTGTTTTGACGCTGACAGAATAAGTCAACGCTGACAGCGTTGACAGTGTCGTCCGAGATATGGTTTTTCAAACGCTGTTAGGTATTGTCCGATATGTGACAATACACATTCCAGATTTATTGGATAGAGAAGGATCTCGGATAACACAAGGAAAGCTGTTGTTTGAGAAAATTGGTACGTTTTAAGCACACAAAAAGGAGGATTATACACACAAAGGTACATGGAATCTCCGTTTTAATTTAGAATATCATGTTGATATTTATGGCTCGGATATTTTGAAAGGAATTAATGATCTTAATGCGAGTTGGCAACTATTCGTGCGAATTTGATGGATATTTAAACTATGTAATCGGGATAGCCTTGCAAAAGAGTTATTCAGCATTACACTTTTACATATGGTATGACGATGTTATTTCATTCAAATTCGTCATGAAGAGGTGTTAGCTTAAGGGGAAGAATTCTTATGGTAAGTTTGCTGATTGAAGAAGATTTTCGCGAGTTTGTGTTCTATCATATCTTAAAGTCATGCACTTCCAGCCACTGACTTTAAAGGTAACTTGTTCGTGCTTTACATGGTTGGTGATGAAGACTTGTCATAACACTTGAAGGAGTTACATTATCGTGCTCAGTGTCTCACAAAGGATGAGAATATTGACAAGGGATCGAGGTCTACTTATAATTTGCCTAGTATAAGTTCTTCATCACGTGGATAATACAAGACATGGAACACAAGGTTGGGTTATTCTACTTCTACATCAAGAATACTTTATTTATTTTTCTTCAAGATCATTACACAGAGCCTACATATGGAGAATCTTCAACATTGCATACATTGTTTACTTCCTTGTTGATGTGACAAAAAGGGGAAGAAATACGTGCTACACTTGAGGGGAAGCAATTTGAAGATCATGTACAACTTACAAGAGATACACATAGAAGTTTTGCCACTATCAACTAGGGGAAGATTGTTGGGTCAAAAAGTTGATGTGGCAGAAACTCAAAATCGAAGAACATTTACTCAAGCGTTGACAAGAGTAATACAAGAGTTGACAGAAGTCAACAAAAGTCAAACGCAGTCAACAAAAGTCAACGCTGATGGATTTTGGAGAATTCTATTTACAGAATATATTGGATATATTCTAAATAATATATTCAGTATATATCTATAGAAATAGAATATTTAGTTGTTTATTTGATATTATCTCTTGTAGATTCTGTTTCTTCCACTATAAAAGAAACAAGAGTCTTAGGTTTTTATTCATATATAATTCATAAACAATGTAAACCTAAAGTGTGTGTCGACTAGACGTGGGATTCAATGTATACACGTCTAGTGGTTGTTTGTTATTAATATAATGGGCAATCCAATTGTTTTAATTCATGTTATTCGTGCCTAAACACCTTGTTAATGATTGTTGTTCTAATTCCGCTTTGATTGTTTAATCATATGAACAATGATCATTCCTAGTAGCTTAAAAGATCCGGAAACCAAGGTTTCCACATTTATATAGGGAACTTTAAAACGCGAAAGTGTTTACTCTTACGGGTTAAGAACAAGAGATTTTTGCAAGTTCCTATAATTGATCCTAGAAAGTCATTTATCAAGGGAACTTTAAAATGCGAATTCTGAACTTGAAAAAGTCTAAGAAGTTGCAAGATCATATAGATGACTTGAAAACCCAAAACTTTGATTTAATTGGCTAATCATCTACGAGTCTCATTCCTTGAGATTTTAAATTATGGAGAACGAGAGATGATAGAGTCAATTATAAGTTTAGAATTATTTCATGAATTTATGTGAGTTAATTATGAACTTTTTCTCCCATCGCTTGCTAATAAATATAATTGCAATAAATAAGATCGTACGATTTGAAAAGTTACTTAGCTTCTAGCACAAGATTGTTTAAAAGTTGCTCGGTATTAATTAGAGTTCATAGCCAAGGCATAACTTATTGAAACGGGATGCGAAGATTGGCGAGTCCGAAGAGGCCCTAACAAGGCATGAGGGCTACATTTTGTTGCTAAAGATCCCAAGTGATGTGAAGAATCATTTATCAAAAATCAATATGAAGGATCGAGACACACGACGAAAAGCAAATACTCCCCTAAAGATCATGGAGAAGTCTACCCGAAAAT
Source organism: Glebionis coronaria (assembly GCA_025667525.1). Classification (NCBI taxonomy): domain Eukaryota; kingdom Viridiplantae; phylum Streptophyta; class Magnoliopsida; order Asterales; family Asteraceae; genus Glebionis; species Glebionis coronaria. The sequence goes on from CM046874.1 coordinate 95,234,139, forward strand.
ACCCTGGCAAGGTATGAGGATAAATAGATCCAAATCCTAAAAGGAGGCGGATCGTTGTATATCAAAATCCAAAATAAAGATTGGAGAAAAATAAAGAAGTCGTGGTCCAAGTATGGAGAATCTCTCAAAAACTTCAAATGAAGAAATTCCTATTATGAAGAGAAGACCATTATTTCAAGAACATCTCTCAAGATTCAAAGTATGAAGTCACTGCCAAATATCGCTCCGAGAAAGGTCTCAAATCGTGAAGCGAGTTATGCCAAGATATGAACTTTATGAGGTCCCGAGAAGCAGTTTTAAAAGATTTTGTCCTTTAGCTAACTATTGATTAAATCGTCATATTTTATTTTCAGCCTAAATAAGCTATTGAAATAAGTCAACAATTCATCCTCGTGATCATTCAAGACAATAATAAAATATAAGAGATACACCTAGGAATAAGGGAGTCTAAGTGAATAATTTGGCCACATGAGTTTGTGTTAGCTTATTAACTTATAATAACAATGATCTCGTTTTTAAGCTTGGTGTAGGGAACGTGAAACTTGAGGGTGATAAACATTCATGACAACCAAAGCCCTAATGTAAGTCTTCAATCTCTTTACTTGTTCTTCCTTCAAGCATTTTGTATATATTTCTATTTTTTTAGTTTCCTTAGTGTTTAGTATTTAATAAAGGCCAAGGTGGGTTAATTATGGTGAAAAATGTAAACCGTGCTTTGAAATTAATGCATTGCATGAGCGCATTGCAATGGTCAAGTGTAGCGGATTTAATAAGTGTGAAAACACTTATCCTCTTACCACTTATTTCTAATAAGAACAAGACCAAAACGTGTATTTAATGTCGTAAAAGGCGGAATTATGCGTGGTTTGTGTTTTTATTGTGTTTTAGGACAAAAATATGAAAAAGGAAGAAAACACGGGCTTTCACGGGCTTTTATCAAAGAAAAAGACAAAAGACGAAGTCAAAAGATCAAAAGTGCAAGAAGAACGGAAGTCAAAGGCCTATTCTGAAGATTTATCAAAGAAAAAGTCTAAAGACGGAAGTTTAACAAAGTCGAAGAACCAAGTCTACTAAAAGAAGAAAATTAGAAGACGAGTTCATTTTTATCATTCGACCAATCCCGAGACAAAGTCAAGAAAGAAGAGTTATTTAAAAGACGAGAAGACAAGAAGAAAGAAGGAGGAAACAACACCTTTCCTTTCCCCTATATATAGTTTCCTAAACATATCATTAGGGAGTAGTCTTTATTTTTCTTTAAGTTTAGAAGGTAATTAGTGTGTGTTTTACTTTTTCTGTCTCTAGCTTTTCTTTCAAGCTTATTAAACTTTCATCTTAATCTTGTAATTTTGGATCTTAATCTTTAATCTAATCAAGCTTTTCAATTAATTCTCATTCTACCTTTCTTAATCATAATCTATTATTTTGTCTCTTTAATCATGTAGCTGATTTTATCTTGTTGAATATGTGATTGATTTGTTTATTGGATTGTGCTTATTGATTTTGTGTGTTTGAGGTTTTTAGACTATTGTGCTTATTGCTTAATTTTTATGTTTTCTAGTTTTTAAATAAGTTGATTTTGGTAGATTAATATTTTTATAAAAAGTTGATTTTAAATAATTTGATTATTTAGTATTTTTAAAAGTTTTTAAATTTTGGCTTATTTGCTTTTTCTTAAAGTTGATTTGGTTAAGTTTTTAGATAAGTGCTTATTTGAGTTTTGCTTATTTTCATATTTCTTCTTAAATTGTTTCTTATCCGGGTTATTCTAAACCCTCATATCCCGAATTACAAACAAAATCATATTACGGATTATATTAACTTGTTAGATATTCCGGATAAGAGTGAGCATTTGGCATTCCGGATTAAACTTGTAAGCATGCATTCCGAATAGTTGTTTATCCCGGATTAACCATTCTTCATTATTCCGGATATTAAAGGATTCCGGATAGGATCTTGAGTGTAGATTCCGGATAGTGGGAATAATCTACATTCCGGATTAGGACCAACATCACAGATTCTGGATAACACCAAGGAAGGATTCCGGATAGCGTCTAGAAGCAAGGTTCCGGATAAGCTCTAGCACACACATTCCGGATAAGAAGAAGACTTCGGATTCCGGATTGGGATTAAACAGCATACATTCCGGATAGTGGGAACAATCAGATTCTGAATTACCTCAAGATTGTGTATTTCAGATTCCTTAAGGAATATACATTCCGGATAGTAGCTAGAATTTGGATTCCGGATTAAATAGAAAGTTGTGATTCCGGATTGTGTCAGGATTTTGGATTCCGACTTATGTGTTTTACATTTATTCCGACTTAGTTCAAAATCTATTTTCCCGAATTGTTTTAATTTCAAACTTTATTTTTCCCGCCAATTTTACTTAACCTTTTTCTTTAAGTTTTATTTTAAGTTTCTTGTCTTAGATTTATTTAAAGTTTACATTTTCATTAAGTTTTCAAATTTACTTTTTGTAAAGTTTTATGTTTTCGTCATTTACTTTTAAAGTTTTAATATTTTAGTCATTTATTTAATTTCCTTTAAAGTCCTATTTTTAGTTTAATCCTTTCAAGTTTTCACTTTTATTTTTAAAAATAGATAATTACCTTTAGTTATTTTCACTTTGATCTATTGTGCATCATTCACTCTGGATAAGCAATCGAGGTTAGACATCCTTCTTTATTTTTATGTTTAAAAGCTTTACGTTTATATTATTAATAGACTTAGATAATCAAAAGCTCCCCCTTTTAGTGACCAACACCAATAATTCCACCCTAAACCGTGATCAATTCGATTAGATACCGAGAACGATTGAGTACACATATGCACAACCCATCAAAACCATTTAAACCAATATCCTTTTAAATGCTTCTTGGACGCATACAAGGGATATCACCAAATTCAGATGGCTGTAGAGGATGAGGAAAAGACGGTGTTCCACACAAGCCAGGGTGTCTACTGTTACACCAAGATGTCGTTCAGCCTCAAGAACGCAGGGGCAACGTATCAACGTTTGATTGAAAAGCCTTCGACAATCAGATTGGGCGTAACCTAGAAACTATGTTGACGACTTGGTTATCAAGAGAAATACAGAGGAAGGGCTTATCAAGGACATTGAGGAAACCTTCGCCACGCTACGAAAGATCAATATGAAGGTAAATCCAAAGAAGTACACATTTGGAGCAACTGAAGGAATGTTCTTGGGATACATGGTTGATCCCAATGGAATCAGACCATGCCATGACAAGACGGAAATCGTAATACAGCTGCCATCCCCAAGAACGCTCAAAGAGGTACAGTCTCTTAACGGTAAGTTTGCAGGCCTGAATAGGTTCCTATCCAAGTTCACAGAGAAGTCATTACCTCTCTTGAAAACACTCAAGAGGTGTATGAACTTGTGACTTCAATTGGACGAAGGAAGCAGAGGAAGCGTTCAATGAACTTAAGAAACATCTAGCGTCCCTCCCACTGTTGGTCGCGCCACGGCTTAAGGAGGAGTTGATCATCTATTTATCAGCCACTCATGACGCGATCAACGTAGTTTGATGACAGATAGGGATACGGTGCAAATGCCCATCTACTTTGTCAGCCGGGTGCTACAAGGTCCAGAGTTGAATTACACGCCAACGGAAAAGTTGGTTCTGTCACTGGTATATGTCATAAAGCAACTACGACGGTACTTCTAGGCGCATCCTATCGTAGTAATTACGGACCAACCAATTAAGCAAGTCATATCAAAGCCGGAAACGGCGAGGGCTTGCAAAAATGGAGTGTTCTCTTGGGGGGACACAATATCTCCTATAGGCCTCGCATGGCTGTCAAAAGGAAAATCTTGGCTGACTTTATAATAGAAAAGTCGGAGGAGGAAAGCATGAAGGCACCCGAGGAGGAAAATCTCCAAGACCTATTGGTCTTGTTCACAAACGTATCTTCATGCACATATGGGTCTGGTGTAAGCCTTATACACACCAATCCGGAAGGTATGGAGTTTGCTTATGCCTTACGATTCGAATTCACAACGAAAAATAATGAAGCTGAGTACGAAGCGTTGATCGCGGGCTTAAGAATAACTACGCGGATGGGAGTACGAAACCTAGAGGCATACGTTGACTCACGTCTAGTTGCGAATCACATCCTCAGGGAGTATAAGGCCTGTAACACCCCATTTGTTAAGATGTAAATGCTATAGTAAAATATGGCGTGTCATCAAAGCATGCAAGGTAAATGTCTAAACATTCATGACCATAAATAGAAATACCGGAAACAAACATCGGTAGTCTAAGTAACTCACACACAAGCAATATTAAGTACTGTAAATGGAAAGACTAAACAATTTCCAAATGAAGTAAAGTATGAAAAAGTAGGAATAAATGCATAAGGTAAAAGAGGCTGGATAGCTTCCATCCGAATGCACATACTCTAGAGATCCTACTTGCGACCCTGGGTACTTACCGTTTGGGAACATGGAAATGGAAAACGACTGAGCATAACGCCTAGTGCACGGATATACAATAAAGCATAGAAACATAGAGTAATGAAAGCATAAAAGTGCATATAAAGCATGAAAAGCAGCAGAAATGAATAAGTCCTGGGAAACCTAGATATATGTCATGTTTACTGATTTTAGTTCTGAAAACAGAGCTTATGTTACTTATGAAAATCTGTATTAGTTTAATATACCAAAAGCCAATATAGGTCATGAGGTTAACAACGTGCATGAATACTTGGAGGGGTGACCTCGTCATGCAGTTAGAGGGGATGCCTCTAATTAATTGGTAATGGGTAAGAGGGATCAACTCCTTGTGAAGGATGCAAGGCACACACCACATTCACCATGAAATCCTGACTGACACTGTAACTAGGATGCACCCATATGCCCCACATGATAATATAATAATAAAGGCCAAAAAAACTGAAAGGGACGCCACGAGTTATCACTCTGCCGTGGTGAAGCCATAACACTAGTGCCTCTAGTGTTATGGTTATGGTACCTCCATAACTAGGTGAAACTGGCATGCATGTATATGGCTAAGGTAACTAATAAAACATAAGCATTTAAATCTGTAACTAATGGGGAAAACAGTTGGCTGCATACGAGAAATCCTAATAAGGAAGAGATTGTCCTTACTGAAGGACGGAAAATCTGTCCCTTATGTCCAGTAGAAGCTAACGGAAACGCTGAAGAACCTACTCCGCCTTGAAAGATAATACTACATAAGAATGGGAACGTGTATGAGTTGTTTGAATTACATGTGTTTTACTGGTTCTGTATGTTCTTAGCTTATTATTCATGTTATGTCATGTTTTAACTGATTTAAGCGTTAATCTGTAGTTATTCTTGTATTCTGTTGTTTATTATTCATGTAATATGGTATTATAATACTTGTATTGTAATACTAAGTAACTTTCTAAAAATAACAGGTTTCCATAAGTAGTAAGTTTCTAAAAATAGAAAGTTTCTAAAAATAGTAAGTTTCCATAATTAGAATAAGCTGGATTATTAACGTCAAGTAAAGTATAATTAGTAAAATACAAGTCATGGTTCAAGTATTATAGCTTATTAATTAAATAACTTGGTTAATTAATTAAACTATACATTATAAGAATTTAATTAAAAATACGTGTTTTAATTAAATTAAGCTAAGTAAAATACTTTAGGTTATACATGAAATATTAATTTTAATATTTAACCTAAGTCATGCATTTAATTAAATTAAATAGTCTAGAAATAATTTAATTAAACATATTTTCTAATTTTAATATTTTCCCAAAACCCGAACCCGTGTTTTAAAATTAACCCGAGCCCGTACCCGTGTTCCACATATAAGCCGAGCCAAACACCCTTGACAGTGGCTACCCGGTTGCCACTGTCCGAGTGGTTTACCCGCTGTCGAGCCACGGCTAGCCGTTGCCGGGCTCGGTTCCCACCGGTTCACACCGGTTCCTACTATTTTTGTTGTTCGGTTCCCACTGTTAAAACAAAAGTCCCACCGAAACCCTATTGGTCTCTGTTGGCACTCGGTCCAAACCCAAAACCATACCCCAACCTTGCGTCGGGGTCCCCTTGCTTGCGTCCGATCCAAACCGACCAAGCCGAGACCCCTTGTGGTCTCGGTGGTGGTACGAACAGCAAGCCGAGAGCCCCTTGGCTCTCGATGGTGTCTCGGTCGAACCAAAAAAAACACCAACCACCCCCTTACTCATGATTTTAATTAATCCCCATGTTTTATAACTTATTTTTAAGATTAATTAAAATAAGAACATGAATTCAATAAAGAATTAAAAAGAAAAAGAAAGGTTTGATTATACCGAACACGTGGAAGAAAAGGGTATGATCACGAACACGTACACACAAAGAATCAAGTAGCACAATCGTACGGTTTGCTCTTGGTGGTAATCAATGGCCGGCGGCAAGAGAGGAAAAGGAGGCAGGGGTGAAATTTTTCTATAACCTAAAATTATGACTATAGTTCCCTGTGTTTTTCCTATTAGTTGGTTAAACATGGGTCATGGGCCAAAAGGCCCACTTCCTTTCTTTCCTTGCTCTAGGCCGCGACACCCTTAGCCCAACAAGGGAAAACCCGTAACTTTTCTAAGTTAAATAATATGGTCGTGTACGTTCATGTTTTATTTATCGTAAATTTGGTTATCGTGTTCATGTACATTTATAATATATATACGTACATACATGTTATTTATTATCGTGACACGTGAAATATATTATAAATGGAAAGTTTAAATTTTATCGTATTTTCGTGTATTTACTGTTCATGGTATTTTAATACGGGTTTTACAAGGCCAAAGAGGAAAACATGATCCAATACATTGAGATGGTAAAATCGCTGATTGTAGGATTCACCGGGTTCACCATAAAGCAAGTGCCTAGAGGCGAGAATAAGAAGACGGGCGCCTTGAGCAAAACCGCGTCCACTATCTTTGCTCACTTGTCCAAACAAGTTTTGGTAGAGATACTCAAGGATAATTCGATTGCCGGAGAAGAAGTTCTGTCAATAGTCGAGGAGGACGGACCTACATGGATGACCCCGCTCGTCGAGTACTTGACAAACGAAACACTCCCGGATGATGAGGTTGAAGCACGCCGCATCCGGCGAAAGTCGCATGGGTTTGAGATTCGTGATGGGATCTTATGCAAGAGGTTATTCTTGCAACCTTGGCTACGATGCGTCAGACCAAAACAGGCTCACTATATGATTAGTGAAATTCATGAGGGGGCGTGCAACATGCATGCAGGCCCGAGGTTAGTCGTAGCAAGAGCTTTACGGACATGATACTATTGCCCAACCATGCATAAGGAAGCACGAGACCTAATACTCAAGTGTAATGACTTCCAAGTGCACAGGCCCGTGCCAAGTGCGCAGGCCCGTGTCTGGGCAAGTCGTACTTGCTAGCACCTCAGTGGTCAAACAGGCATACTTTATTTTGCTAAGCAGGATAGTTTGGCAGACTTCCTCGTAAGGGCAATTGTGGGTTTCTGTTATGTTTAGTCGCGGTATCATAAGCTTAGTGCATTGATTAATTGATTTTATGGGCGAATAATAACGTAGCTCAAGAAAACGATCTTGTATTCATATTATTTTTAAATCTATGAATTCACGCAACCTTTTTGTTGACTTTAAGCATATATTTCAGGTTTTGATAATTGATAATATGGAGCAGCATAATGATGACGTAGAAAGATGTAGGCTTGGGAATTTTTATCATTCAAACCTATTTTCTAAATCTCGGGAACCTATGATGTACAAAGTATGTACAAGTTGTTTTATTGAAAATTTATTATTTTGAATGATAATTTAAAAATAATAAATAAAGTTTATTTAAAAACTATTTTGAGTTGTTTTTCTATTACTGTGCTTTCATATTATTAAGTAATACCATAAAAATATTATTCCGTTGTCTCAAGTTAAAAATGGGGGTGTTACATTCTTGGAGGAGGAGAATCCAACGAAGAAATCTCGGCTTAGCATCAAGTTTTGCAAAGAGGTACTTGATAGCCGAATGGTCTGTATTGTAACACTCTCAAATTTCATATCGGTACAGCAGAAGAGTCATTAGAGTGTTACAGGATAGCATAATAACTCCAATCATAGACAACGCATAAAAATGGTTGTACAAGGTTTAACATACATTCATTCGAAATAAAAGTTTTAAGTGTACAACAGGTCCCAGTTTACACAGGTCATTAAGTTTACAAAACATAAATCGAATGAATAGTTTTATTATGTGGGCCATCAGAGTCGATCTCCATCCGAATTACCTTCAAGCACCTGAGATAAAAACATGCAAAAATCATATCAGCGAATGCCGAGTGAAATCAGAGAGTTTAATAAAACCGTTATATAAAACAATCATCGAAATCAGAACACAAGTATAATATCAGAAGTAAGTCCTCGTATTGCTAGTCAGGCAATATATAAAGCAAAACATACATCTTAAACCGTCCATGAGACCGTAGTCTCAATATTACCATTATAGGTAACATTATTATTGTTATTTGTATCATTATTGGATTGTGTTGTTATACATTGGATTATTATTAGCCGCATGACATTGTTACCTTACTATCACAAACAATGGGCCGCAAACCCGACAAACAATTTGCCCATCTAAGTTAGCGTGTCGTCACAAAAATCACGCTATGGAAATCTTCTCATACATAAATTCGCTTACCAATCAATGTGGTACGACGGGGATCAACCGTCAAGGCGCGAACTGAGGCGATCTTCCCCAAATAGTACTATCATATGCATAAGCGTCTACCAGATCCCGGTAGTTCACAATTCATGCTAATGGGACTTTAAGTGACATAACCTAACTACTAATAATCCATTTCATCTCATTTATTGGGTCATAGCATCATTCGGGTCCATATCATTAAGCATACCATCGGGACTACTTGTGTTCTATTTTTATCAAATACTAGCATGTTATCTCCCTCGCGGGTTTACAAAACATTTTATAAAACATTTAAAATAGTGCGAGGCTATGAACTCACGTTGATTATGAAAGGCGGTTTATCGGCTACGGGCGTGCTTCGATCACGGAAACCTATATAAATAAAACGCGGTCTTAGACTTATGTCCAATAACTTTATAAAAATAATAACTATGTATATATATGATGATTTTATAAATATGATGATGATCAAGTGGGATTGTACATCTTTATTTACTCATTATAGTGTTATCTGTTGGTAAATTTTTATACAAGTTTCACTAGTTTAACTTGTTTACATGTCAAGGCCCAATAAGCCCATTATAAGCCCATTACATTCTATTAGTCCAATTATTCTTTTAACATCAGCCCTATAGTTACATGTTGGGCCCAAGTGGGTTAATCCCAATGAGTAAGTCCATTAGAGTTTAGCCAAATTAGTTGGGTTAATAGTGCAATAAGGCTAATTTGGCCCGTTAATGTCCATATGTTATTATCGGTTTTTACTTGTAATATGTACTTATACATCAGTATATGAGTTGTAAAAAGTTTACATTAGACGGGTCTGACCGTCTAAGTTTTAATTGACGAAAACGTTAATTTATCGGTTTAAGCCGAAAAGACGTAAAACTTATGTTTATAGTTTTATAACTTATAAAACTTATCAAATTGCCATTTTTATAAAATGTCTCATTTATTTATTAAAGTACATACTTATTTGTATGTAGTATATAAGTTAGTGGGTTTTAAGTATACATTTTATATTATATTAACTTGAGTGCTAATATTATACTATATACTTTTATTTTACAAATCTGATTATTATTTTCACTTTCACCATTTTTACCATATCTTGAGTTATACAAGGAGATAGAAGCTCATTTTTGGGTAACACAAACTAAATATTATGTGCTATAATTAACTCAGATTTAGCTACTGCTCAATCTATCTCTAAATGTCCCTAACAGTCCGTCCAAAACAGACTACTCAGATTTGTACTTCAATATTGTTTTGATCATATCTCACTCATTTTAAGGATTCCATTGTGTGGCCAACTCTCACATATGTAAAAGTCTTATAAATTACTTTATATTAATTCATCCAATCCATTTTAATAGTTTAAAATAGGGTTCTTTACTGTTTTTATACAGCCTACTTATTTAAGCAAGATTTTAACCTTTTTACATGTAGTTTTCAATCTTTTTAACCAAGTTTATCAACACATGACCCCAAACAATATTTTTATCATCATATATCATCATATACATATACATTAGGAAAGAAAATACAATTTACATTTACAAAAATAACAATGAAAATGGGAAGGATGATCTTATTTACCAACCAAGATTATCACTTGACTTTTGATGACAACACTTGGGGTACACCAAAACTAACTTCAAGATCACCTATCACCAAGAACTTCTTGTGGAAAATCAGCCCTAGGAAACCAACAAATCTCCTCTTTGGATGTTAAAATCACCACCAATAAATAGATCTTCAAAAGGTTTTCATCATATGTGTAAATAACATAAGATTTTGTGGTTAAATTTGATCAAATGGGGGTGTTTATGTGTGAGTTGGGACGGCAATGGTGGGAGAGAAGAGAGAGTTTGGTGGTTTGCATGAGTTGAAAATGAATGAAATGGTTTAGTGTAGGTGGTTTTGATCAAGTTGCTAGTTTGCAAGTAAACTAAGACATGTGTCTTAGCTTACCTTGTAAGCTTGACACCTCATGGTGTATGTGGCTAAGTCTAGCCGTCCCATATTGGGGGTGGGGCAAAACTGGTTTTGTCTCATCCCCACTTATTTACGGGTACTCCTTGATTCTAGTTTCCTCGATTTGCGTGCCCTCGGGTCGTTTTACGAAAAACATTTTTATAAATTATGAATCAACGGCACAAAACGAATCTAATAAAATTTGTCTCATAAAAAACGGAGTTAAAAAACATAAATACGTAATCCCAGGGTTTCCGGTTTAGTTGTAAAGGACGTTAAATTATGCACGTAAGCCCAAATTTAAATCCGTAAATTGTGAGTTCATCAACCAACACAAAAATAAGTTTCAAGATAATATACGAGAAAATAATTTACTACCTGAAAATGTTAGATTGTCACAGCTTTTCCTCCTAAAAGGGATCAACGTCCTCGTGATCCATTTCATTTTGATGTCCGTTTCTTATTGAAATCGAAGAGGTGTGGGTATTTCTTCCACATTTCATCCTCTCGTTCCCAAGTAAATTCCGGTCGATGCTTTGAATTCCATCAGATCTTGACGATAGGTATCTGACTTCGTTTCAGTTGCTTTACCTCACGATCCATAACCTCTACGGGTTCTTCGATAAAATGCAACTTCTCATTAATTCGAACCTTATCCAACGAAATTTTCTCATCACTCACTTCTAAACATTTCTTCAGATTAGATACATGGGATGTGTTGTGAACACCATGAAGTTCTTGGGCTAACTCTAGTTTGTAAGCCACCGGACCTACTCTAGATAAAATCTTAAAGGGTCCAATATAGCGGGATTCAATTTCCATCGCTTTCCAAATCTTATGACGCCTTTCTATGGCGATACTTTCAACATTACTCGGTCACCCACTTCAAACTCCATCGGTTTCCGCCGCACATCCGCGTAACTTTTCTATCTACTTTAGGCAGTTAACAACCTATTCTTAATCTGAACTATCATCCCGGTAGTCTCCCGGATCAATTCCGATCCCGTGAGCTGGGTATCCCCAACTTCACTCCAAAATACAGGAGATCTACACTTCCTACTATACAAAGCTTCAAACGGTGCAGCCTTAATACTAGCATGATAACTATTGTTATACGAAAACTCTGCTAAAGGCAAATGTTTATCCCAATTCTTACCAAAATCTACCACACAAGCTCTCAACATATCTTCTAGTGTTTGTATCGTTCTTTCACTCTGCCCATCGGTTTAGGGGTGATAAGCAGTGCTCATGTCGAGATTCGTTCCCAAGGATCTTTGGAGAGATTTCCAAAAATTCGATGCGAATCTAGGATCTCGATCTGAAATGATCGATACAGGCACTCCATGCTTGCCTACAACATTCTCAAGATAAATACGAGTCAGCTTCTCCAGGGAGAACTGCACTTTAACCGGAATGAAGTGTGCTGATTTGGTCAGTCTGTCAACAATTACCCAAATCGAGTTATTTCCAGATTATGTTCTAGGAAGCTTGGTGATAAATTCCATCGTAATTCGCTCCCACTTCCATTCAGGAATCCTTGGTTGTTGAAGTAGTCCTGATGGCTTTTGATGTTCAGCTTTGACTCTAGCACAAGTCAAGCATTGGAGAACATACATAGCAATATCAGCTTTCATATTCGGCCACCAGTACAACTTCTTCAAATCATGATACATTTTATCAGATCCAGGATGAATGGAATACTTAGATTTATGGGATTCCAACATAATCAAATCTCTTAAGCCTCCAAACTTAGGTATCCACATACGACCTCTTAAGAATTTCACTCCATCAGTTCTAACTTCTAAAAGATCTCCTTCTCCTCGAAACCCTTCATTAACAAAATTTTCTTTATTACAGGCTTCTATTTGCGCATTTCTAATTTGCTCAGGCAAATTATTGTGCACGGTCAAGACTAGAGAACGTACCCTGATAGGCTCTCTATCCAATCTACTTAATGCATCGGCAACAACATTCGCTTTTCATGGGTGATATTTTATATCACAATCATAATCACTTAATAGCTCTATCCATCTTCGTTGCCTCATATTCAATTCCTTTTAATCGAGAATATATTGTAGGCTTTTGTGATCGGTGAATACCGTTCACTTGGTGCCATACAGATAATGTCTCCACAACCTAAGAGTAAAGACTACAGCTCCTAACTCAAGATCATGAGTAGTATAATTCTCTTCATTCTTCCTTAATTGCCTTGAAGCATAAGCTATTACCTTTTCTCGCTGCGTCAAAACAGCTCCATAACCTCTAAGAGATGAATCACAATATACTACAAAATCTTCACTTCCGTCAGGTAATGATAGAATTGGCGCACTACATAATTTTTGCTTCAATATCTGAAATGCTCCATCTTCTTCACTTCCCCAAACGAAAGGTTTATTTTTCTGATTTAGCTTAGTCCGGGGTTTAGCTATTAAAGAAAATTCTTTAATGAATCGCCTATAATAGCCAGCAAATCCTAAAAATTGTCGCACTTCCGTTGGCGTTGTCAGTGCAGACCAATTCTTAATGGCTTCAACCTTTGCAGGATCAACATGAATTCCATCTTTGTTAATCACATGACCAAGAAATTGCACCCAGAATCTAACCAAAAATCACATTTCAAAAACTTAGCATACAACTTTTCATCCTTTAGCAAACTCAAGATAATCCTTAAATGTTCTCTATGTTCCTCTTTTTTCTCAGAATATATTAGAATATCGTCAATAAACACGGTCACAAATTTGTCCAAATAGGGTTTTCACACTCGGTTCATTAGATCCATGAAGACCGCAGGTGCGTTAGTTAACCCAAATGGCATTACTTGAAATTCATAGTGTCCATAACGAGTTCTAAATGCAGTTATAGGAATATCTTCTTCACGGACGTGAAGTTGGTGATATCCAGACCGCAAATCTATCTTAGAATACACACTAGATCCTTGGTAGTTGATCAAACAAATCATCTATCCTTGGTAAAGGATATCGATTTTTAATCGTCAACTTATTCAGTTCCCTATAATCAATGCACATACGGAAAGATCCATCCTTCTTCTTAACGAACAAGACTAGAGCTCCCCAAGGCGACGAGCTCGGTCGAATAAAACCTTTATCATACAACTCCTTAAGTTGTTCAGATAATTTCTTTAATTCAGAAGGTGCTAATCGGTAAGGCGCACGTGCCACCGGTGCAGCACCAGGAATTAAATTGATTCGAAACTCAACTTGCCTTATCGGCAGAATTCCGGGTAAATCTTTAGGAAATACCTCTGGAAATTCACAGATAATAGGTACATCTTCCAATCGTTTCTCCTTAGACTCATTCCCGGTCACTTGAGCTAAGAATAACTCGCAACCGTTCCTGATGTACTTTTGGACTTTAATACATGAAACGATTTTCAAACGGGATTCACCTCGATTACCATCAATTACTAACGTCCTATTCCTAAGAGGAATCTTAACCTTCTTTTCTCCACATAAAATAGTAGCATTATTCAACGATTACCAATCCATACCAATGATAATATCAAAACTACCTAGTTCTATCAACATCAAATCAATCGGAAAGGAATAGTTTAAGAGATTTAGAGAGCATCCTTCTAATAGCTTATTAGTTTTCACTAATTTACCATCAGCCAATTCTACTTCGTAACTCGTATTTATCTCAACAGGTTCAATGTCAATAAGGGCACTAAATTTAGTGGATACAAAGCTCTTATCAGCACCCGAATCAAATAAAGCAACAACATAATGATTGTTGAGTAAAAACGTACCAATAACAACATTCGAATCCTCTTTCTTAACCTCAACCGTTCCAAGTTGATAAGCACCACCCTGGGGGTTTCTTCCAGGTCCAATCGCTTTCAACTTAGGGCAATCCGATTTCTTATGACCTCTTCATTATAGTTGAAGCAAATGATTCCCTTCTTACACCTTCCAACTATGTGTCCAAGCTTTCCGCAATTTCGGCACTTCCAGCAGTCACCAACATGCCTCTTATTACCACACTTAGGACACTTTTCATCATTGCGCGGAGTGTTGTTGGTAAGAGCATTTGCATTCCCCTTTCTCTGGTTCTGACGACGATTGAAATTCTTCCTATTATCACCTCTATCTCCACGATCGCCATAACCCTTTCTTTTCTCACCAGTACGTGCTTCATCTTCCCTATCCCGAATTATCTGCCCAATGAGTTGGTAAGCCATTCGAACAACATCATCAATGGTCAGTGGTTTTGATGATGTCACGTCCCCTCGGATGTTCTTGGTCAACCCTTTAATATATTGCTCAATTCGGATCTCTTCGGGTTCCACCAATCGAGGACACAACAAGGCCAACTCATGGAATCGGTTTGTGTAGCTATCAATGTCCACACATTTCATTCTCAGATGAATCAACTCTTGTTCTAACCTAATGATCACACTACGGGGACAAAATTCCAAAGTCATCCACTTCTTAATTTCAGCCCAAGGAGTAACATTAGCAACATCAATACCCATGAAAGCAATTCTCCCGTTCCACCAAGTCAACGCACGACCTTTAAGAGTAGCCATAGAAAAAGTCACCTTATCTTCCTCCTTACACTTACTAATCCAAACACCGACTCAATCTTCTCAATCCACTGGCTTAATCTTACAGCACCTTCAGTTCCATTAAAAGGTAGAGGTTCACACTTCATGAACGTCACATAGGTACAACCACCGACTTCAGGTGCATTAGTTCCAAGTCCTCCTATATTTCCTCCAGCATTAGCATTCACATTATTAGCATTTACATTAACATTAGTACAACCAATTCCACTACCGCCAGCTCCACTACCGCCAGCTCCACTACCGCCAACACCACTACTGCCAGCTCCATTTCTAGCATTTGCCATAAATTCAGTCATAGATGTGGTAACTTGCTCCGCAATAATCCTACGTACATCATCCTCAGTCACAGCTTTCTTGGGAGGCATGGTTCTATAATTTCACAATTTCAAAGTATTAGGCATTCACCCAACAAGGGATTCATATAAGATGGATTAAATTCATAATCAAGATACGAATAAGGCACGATATGGAATTCAAGACAAAGATACACATTTCATTGGATTAGAAACAACTACATTGTCTTAATTACATTTTACATCAAAGTTTCTAGCACTATACAGACCCAAAATTCTTGCCAGATCTACTAACTAATAAGTCGGTTCATTCAAAGGTACAAAAGACACAAAAAATACAAAGGTCACTACTAAACATAGACTGGTCTACTGAGAACCGCCAGATGGTCCATCATCCATCGTCTTCGGTATCTTTGTCGGACGATCACAAGACACATCTTCAGCTGGGCGCTTACGAATCACTCCTTTCTCAACCATCTCAGTATAAAACCTACTGTTCCAACCAACATATATATTCAACTCTTTCTCAGCCTTCTCACGCATCGCACGAGCTACACTCAACTAAATCTCCATAGTATTCACCTTTTTCTTCATCTCGGCAAACTCACCACTTTCCAACATAGATAACCTCCTAAACGCCTCATTCAAACCACGCTCTACATTAGTCAAATCCAAGTTAAGCAATTCCCGCTCTTTCTCACCAACCTTAGTCTTCTACTCCAAATAAGCAACATAAGTCTGAACAATACCTAATCCAACCTCTGTCATACTACCCTGAACACGGGAAGCATCTAAATCACGTCTCAAGGACCAAGGTGTAAGACCATCAATATGAGTAGCCTCTCGAACCCTGGACAACTCTCCTATCACATTTCTACGAGTAGCAATCCCATCGGTACCATCAGGTGCATCATCATCCTCATCATCCTCTGATTCAGAATCAGATTCAGACGATTCAGACAATTCATCTCTAAGTAGCTAATAACTAAGTTTTCACTCAGTTAAAAATATCGTTGTTCCAGTCTCTTCGAATTGATAATAGTTAACAGTGCGACTCAGTCGTCTTTTGGTGAGAACAAATAGATTGGTCGTTGTAGTATAATTAAATTGCAAAACGTTAAAGTAAATGATGGTTAATTAAAGTTAAGACTAATTAAAACTTAATTGGTGCAAAATTTAAAACTTTAAAAGTAATTAATAAAAATAAAACTCGACAAAAAGTAAATGTAACAATAAAACAAAGATAAAATAGCACTAAAGTAAAATGGCGGGAAAAGATTAAATTTGAAATAAACATGAAATAAAACAAACAAATTACAAGTCAGAATGCAATACGATCGCAACCAACTATCGTGGTTGGATTGTACCCTGATCGTAGCCTAGATTGCAATGAGCGATCGCAGCCAAGAAGGGAGGGATCGCACTTGGAGATCGTAGCCCACGATCGCACTTAATGCGATGGAAACAAAAGGGATCGTACTCCACCACGATCGCAACAAGAGATCGCAGTGAGTGATCGTGACCAAGCGATCGCAACCATGGATCGCACTCTATGATCTTACCCACGATCGCAACGAGTGATCGTGGTGTGGATTATGGAGTGTGATCGTAATGTGATCCTAGTCCTTGATCGCAACAATGGATCGCAAGTAGAAACCCTAAGGGTTTATGCGATCTCACTTGTTGGATCATAATAAACAGAAACCTTAAAGAATGGAACAATGGAATCCAGTAAGCAAATAAGCTAAACTAAATAAGCTAACTTTGACAATAAGCACAAATCAAAACTTTACCAAAGCAATAATAAGACTAATACAATAAGCACAACTTTAAAGACCTTTTCAAAGCACAAAATAGTAAACAAAATAAACAAACTTTTAGAAGGATGAAAATTTTTAGAAAACTTAAAAAAGCAAATAAGCTAAGTACAAAACAAGCCAATAAGATTGTCAAACTTATAGCTTATTTCATACGAAATTTGGATAAAAGTAAAAAGGTGAACTTTTTAATCAAATAAGCAAAGAAATTAAGCAAAACCTTGCTTAATCCGAATTTGAAATAAACCAAAAACAAGAAAAGTAGAATGAGAAAGATAAAGAAAAGCTTGATTAAAAGTAAAGATTCAATAACAAAATTAAAAACACTTACTTGGAATTAAAGGAATTAAAGTGCAAGACAAGTATTTAAAATGACATGAAAAATAAATTTGCAAGAAATGAAAATGGTGGGAAGCTATTTGTCAAGTAGCCAACAACTTGAAATGAAATGAAATGGATGCTATTTATAGGAGATTAGGGAGGTTAAGCATGTGTTGCTTCCTTCTTTCTTTCTTTCTCGTCTTTTCGTCTTCTTAATTCTTCGACTTTTTCGACTTTGTCTTGGGACTAATAAACTCGTCTTGTAATTTCTTCATTAATTTAGACTTGAGTTTTTCGGCCTTATTAAACTTCCGTCTTTAGACTTTTTCTTCGATAAACTTTAGAATTGGCCTTGGACTTCCGTTCTTTTTGTACTCTTGATCTTTCGACTTCGTCTTTTGTATTTTTCTTCGATAAAAGCCGTGAAAGCCCGTGTTTTCTCCCCTTTTCACATTTTCGTCCTAAATCACAACAAAAACACAAACCACGCATAATTCCGACATTTACGACATAAAATACACGTTTTGGCTTGGTTATTATTATGATTAAGTGGTAAAAGGATGGGTGTTTTCACACCTATCAAATCCCCTACACTTGACCATTGCAATGTCCTCATGCAATGCATTAGTTACAAAACACATTTTACATTTTCCATCATAATCAATCCACATTGGCCTTTATTAAAGAAATAGAAAATTATAAACATTCAAAGGAAGAAAGTAAGTAAAGAAATCAAAGTCATACCTTAGGGTTTTGGAAATGTCATGAATGATTATCATCCTCAAGTTTTCACGTTCCCCAAACCAAGCTTAAAAAACGAGATCATTGTTATTATAAGTTAGCAAACTATCACGAATTCATGTGGGCCAATTATTTACTTAGACTCCCTTATTCCTAGGTGTATCTCTTATATTTTATTGTTGTCATGAATGATCACGAGGATGCATTGTTGACTTATTTTGATAGTTATTTAGGCTGAAAATAAAGTAGGACGATTTAATCAATAGTTAGCTAAAGGACAAAATATTTTAAAACTACTTCTCGGGACCTCATAAAGTTCATATCTTGGCATAACTCGTTTCACGATTTGAGACCTTTCTCGGACCGATATTTGGCAGCGACTTCATACTTCAAATCTTGAGAGACGTTCATGAAATAATGGTCTTCTCTTCATAATAGGAATTTCTTCACTTGAACTTTTTGAGAGATTCTTCATATTTGGACCACGACTTCTTTATTTTTCTCCAACCATTATTTGGACTTTGATATACAACGATCCGCCTCCTTTTAGGACTTGGATCTAGTTATCCTCATACCTTGTTAGGGCTTTTTTGAAAGACTTCTCCATCATCTTTTTGGGAGTATTTGCTTTTCGTCGTGTGTCTCGATCATTTATATTGATTTTCGATAAATGATTCTTCACATCACTTTTGGATCTTTAGCAACAAAATATAGCCCTCATTCCTTGTTAGGGCCTTTTCGGACTCGCCAATCTTCGCATCCCACTTTAATAAGTTATGCCTTGGCTATGAACTCTAATTAACACCGAGCAACTTTTAAACGATCTTGGGCTAGAAGCTAAGTAACTTTTCAAATCGTACGACCTTACTTATTGCAGATAAATTTATAACCAAGCGATGGGAGAATAGGCTTATAATCAACTCACATAAATTCACGAAAGAATACCAAACTTATAATTGACTCTATCATCTCTCGTTCTCCACAGTTTAAAATCTCAAGGAATGAGACTCATGGATGCTTAGCCTATTAATCAAAGTTTTGGGTTTTCGAGTCATCTATAGGATCTTGCAAACTCTTAGACTTTTTAAAGTTTAGAAAACGCATTTTAAAGTTCCCTTGATAAACGACTCTCTAGGGTCAATTATAAGAACTTGCAAAAAGTTCTTGTTCTTAACCCGTAAGAGTTAAGACTTTCGCGTTTTAAAGCTCCCTAAATAATAGCCTAGCAAAACTTGACTTAAACACGTTAAGGATACTAGCTAGAGTAGACTTAGATAAGTAAAATCGGGTTGAGTCAAAAGATTCACAACTTTTGAAAATTAAAACCTCTTTATTAAAAATTTATTCTCTCAACGAAATAAAATAACTAAAATAAGGGAAAATACAACTATACTACTAGGCCAAAATAGATCAAAAATTTTGATAAATGTCGAAAAATCAATTTTCCGGATAAAATGAGGACAAATACAAGGAAAAGGCCACTTAACTTTGATAGAAGTCCCCCTACACTTAATATAAACATTGTCCTCAATGTTTAAGCATGTGGGAGTAAACTCCCCTACACTTAGGACATTGTGCACGTTATTTAAATCTTGCTAAGGAAAAGACAACTAACGAGATTCCTATTTTAATATTAGAAAATATAAAATAGTGAATCGAAAAGAGTTTAGGATAGAACCGGGAAGACTGGAACACGGAATCACGGGTCGTCAAAAGTCATCAAGAGTGGATCTTTGAAAGCTCGAATCCCTGCACATGATAAGAAAGAAAACAACAAACACATACTAGGGTCTCCCCCTACACTTATTATGAAAACAGAGAAGAAGGATAGATACTTGGGTTGCCTCCCAAAAAGCGCTTGTTTTTTATAACCGAGTCGTGAGCCTGACTCGACCTTGATTAGCATAGGAAGAAGCTTGAAACACATCCACCGGGATCAAAGACATGGTTTTCATCCATCAAATAGCACAAGCTTAAGGCGAACAAGGCAAGCCAAAGAAGAGTAGGCAAGGTTCCCTTAAGCAAAGATGGAGCATGGTGGTAGCAAGTGTGCTGAGGTGCAAGCATATCTCCATTGTGTCCAAAAATCTTTCCTTTTATTTCATCAGATGGATACTGAGATGGCTTGAAAATTGCGATACCGGGGTCGAACACCTTTTCCTTTAGGGGAAAATAACAATCAGGCTCAGCAGATCTTGAAGAGGATCCGATCATAAATCTCGCAATCTCATCCTCAGAAGGAGGATATAGAGGAGTTAATACATAAGTGCTGCAGATATCGGTTTCGTCCGGCTTCTTCTCCTTTGACACGGGTTTCTTCATATCCAAAGGAGGATAAAGACCATAACCATCAAAGTCTAAAGGAGGGGCATCACTCTCATTTGGGAAGTACGTGTTGAGAAAAGTAGCAAAGTCTTCCTCAAATGAGTAGTCATCCAAAGTAGGATCAAGTGTTGTTGGCGGAGGATCTTCATCATGTGAAGAATCACTCGATAGAGTATCAGCATCATCAAAATCATCATAGGTGGGCATGTCTGGATACTCAGAAGTAAAATCATCATAATCATCTCCATTGGAACTAGAGTCATCATCATAGTCATCATAAATTGGAGGATATTCATGAATTGGTGGAGGATCAGAATTGGAGAGAGAATCATCCACATCATCATGGAACAGTGGATTATCATAGCAAGAATCGAACAGAGGATTGTTGTAGACGACAAAATCATCAAGCACATTAATCATATTCGCGGATTCTCTTCCATTTGTTGTTGTGATCTTCCCCATTTTGAACACTTGTGCATCATTCCCGACTCTTAAGATTAACTTACCTTCGGCAACATCGACTAGGGATTTCCGGTTCTCAAGAATGGCCGACCAAGTATTAATGGAATACGAGGGTCCATTTCATAATCAAAACAACAAAGTCGACCGAAAACGTGAAGGTGCCAACTTTAATAAACACATCTTCGGCAATACCAAGCGGGTAAGCGAGAGTGCGATTAGCAAGCTCAAGAGTCATCTTTGTTGGAGTAAGGTCGGGCAATGATAACTTTTTCCAAACACTTAAAGGCATCAGGTTTATACTTGCCCCGATCGGCTAAGGCAGTAAATTCTTCGGTTTGGTGAAAAGTACATGGAAGCACAAAATGACCGGGATCTCCAAGTTTCTCCGGAAGTTCTTTAAGAAGGACGGCAGAACAATTTTCATTCAATCGAGTATTAACAAACTCGGCCATCTTCTCCTTCTTGCTAAGCAATTCCTTAAACATCTTGAAAAATTTAGGCATTTGTGCAAGAGCTTCAACAAGGCTAAAAGTGATAGTCATTCCCGAAACTTTCTTCAAATAGTTTGACACTTGAATGTCATCCTTAGTTTGCAGTTTGGCCTTGTCTAAGCGAGATGGATAAGGAATATTGGGTTTATAAGTGGAAGGTGTAGGTGTAGCAGGTAAAGGTTGAGATGTTGAGGGTTTAGAGGTGGAAGGTGGGGTTGGTGAAGGGTGCTTCTAGGGTACGTCAGTAAGAGGTGGAGACGGTAATGGTGAACTAATACTAGGCGTGGGAGTAGGAGGGATAAATGGTGGTGGAGGAGGTGTAGATGGAGTAACTGGGGGAGGGATAGATGGTCCTACTACGGTTGCTCCACTGCGTGTAGTAATAGCACTCACATTCGCTCTTGGTTTGGTGACGGTGTTTGAAGGTAGAGAGCCCGAAGTAGAGGGTTGAGTAGTTGGTAAGAAACTAGCCAGCATATTCTTCAAATCATTTGTTTGAGAGCTAAAGGAGGTTTGTATATCATGTCGAAGCTCGGATCGAATGTCATTACCTTGCTTAGTGATATCCTCTTTCAAATTGATAATTTGGCTTTGCAGATTCTTAATTTGCTCTCCTTGGGTTCTCATTAAAGCTTCAACATCTTGATTAATGGGTGGGGCTTGTTGAGCGGGTTAGTGATAAGGATTAGAAGCTCTAGGTGATTTGGTTGCTTCTATTGTAGTTGTTGTTGGGATTGTGGTTTTGAGGAGAAAAATTGGGTGAAAGATAGTTGTTCGACCTATAACTTAGCAAATTTCGATCCCCTTGAGGTCGGGCTTGGTAATTTTCCAGTGAATAGTTACCATAAGCCGCATACACATTTTCTGGATTGCCATGAGTAGAAGGACAATCGGTGTATGAATGAGGACCACCGCAAGTCTCACAAGAAATTGCTACAGCTTTAACTTGTTGTTGTTGGTTTGTAGCGATGAGCAAGATATTTTTGTTCATTTCGGCCATCATGCGGGTGAATTCGGTCATATCGGGGTTTGCTGAAGTAGAAGAAACATTGACTCTCGGGTTATTCCTTGAAGATGCAGAAGAATCCCAATTTTTGTGATGAGTAGTCATGTTCTCAAAAAGCTCTCTACACTCCTCGGGTCTCCTTTTCATAAATGTGCCACCGGCGGCTGCATTAATCGTATCACGATCACGAAAAGTTAAACCATTATAGAAAGTATCAATTAAGGTGGCGGGGAGCATGTTGTGGTTCGGACATCGATCAATCAAGACATTATATCGTTCCCAAGCATCAAAAAGTGATTCATCCGGTTCTTGCATGAAACCGTTGATTTGATTCCGAAGGCTCGTGACCATGGATGGTGGAAAGTAGCGCGACAAAAATCGTTGAGTCACGTCGTCCCAAGTATGAATGGAATTCTTCGGGAGACGATCAAACCATTTTTCGGCGTGGTGGGATAAAGTATGTGGAAAGAGCTGTAGGCGAAGGAGATCCATAGTAACAACGGGCAACTTCATGCTTTGAGTAATAGTAATGAATTTGTCGAGGTGCTTGTTGGCATCATCATCCGGCAATCCGCGAAATGGATTAGTTTGCACTTGTTGGATCATGTGATGCTTCAACGAAAACTCCGGAGCTGTGATTTGCATCGGCGCAATCGGTCCTCCTCGTCCATACATTATGGGCTGACAAAGCTCCTCTATTGTTCTAAGGTCGGGTGGGGGAACATTGTTGTTATTCATGTTGGGGGGTACACCAGCCATATCTAAATCTTCACGAGTCTCAGGCTCTGAATAAGTTGAAGATCTAGTACGCATGCACCTGCAAAAGCAAAAGAAAAAGATACCAAATATATAGAGAATATATATGTACACTTATAAAAATAAAATCTTTTTGGTGCAAAACTTTGAAAAAGAAATGCTTTTTATGATTATTTAATGTTTTTGTATTTTTGAATTTTTTTTAATTTTTATGGATTTTTGAAAATTTTTGACACGAAAAATAACGCTCACGAATGAACGGATCCCAAAAAGCAACGCGTCTCTCACAGAAAACCGTTAATCTTTACGAAAAGAGCCGGCAGCGGTGCCATTTAATAACTACGTTTTCACTCAGTTAAAAATATCGTTGTTCCAGTCTCTTCGAATTGATAATAGTTAACAGTGCGACTCAGTCGTCTTTTGGGGAGAACAAATAGATTGGTCGTTGTAGTATAATTAAATTGCAGAACGTTAAAGTAAATGACGGTTAATTAAAGTTAAGACTAATTAAAACTTAATTGGTGCAAAATTTAAAACTTTAAAAGTAATTAATAAAATTAAAACTCGACAAAAAGTAAATGTAACAATAAAACAAAGATAAAATAGCACTAAAGTAAAATGGCGGGAAAAGATTAAATTTGAAATAAACATGAAATAAAACAAACAAATCACAAGTCAGAATGCAATACGATCGCAACCAACTATCGTGGTTGGATTGTACCCTGATCGTATCCTAGATCGCAATGAGCGATCGCAGCCAAGAAGGGAGGGATCGCACTTGGAGATCGTAGCCCACGATCGCACTCAATGCGATGGAAACAAAAGGGATCGTACTCCACCACGATTGCAACAAGAGATCGCAGTGAGTGATCGTGACCAAGCGATCGCAACCACGGATCACACTCTATGATCTTACCCACGATCGCAACGAGTGATCGTGGTGTGGATTATGGAGTGTGGTCGTAATGTGATCCTAGTCCTTGATCGCAACAATGGATCGCAAGTAGAAACCCTAAGGGTTTATGCGATCTCACTTGTTGGATCGTAATAAACAGAAACCTTAAAGAACGGAACAATGGAATCCAGTAAGCAAATAAGCTAAACTAAATAAGCTAACTTTGACAATAAGCACAAATCAAAACTTTACCAAAGCAATGATAAGACGAATACAATAAGCACAACTTTAAAGACCTTTTCAAAGCACAAAATAGTAAACAAAATAAACAAACTTTTAGAAGGATGAAACTTTTTAGAAAACATAGAAAAGCAAATAAGCTAAGTACAAAACAAGCCAATAAGATTGTCAAACTTATAGCTTATTTCATACGAAATTTGGATAAAAGTAAAAAGGTGAACTTTTTAATCAAATAAGCAAAGAAATTAAGCAAAACCTTGCTTAATCCGAATTTGAAATAAACCAAAAACAAGAAAAGTAGAATGGGAAAGATAAAGAAAAGCTTGATTAAAAGTAAAGATTCAATAACAAAATTAAAAACACTTACTTGGAATTAAAGGAATTAAAGTGCAAGACAAGTATTTAAAATGACATGAAAAATAAATTTGCAAGAAATGAAAATGGTGGGAAGCTATTTGTCAAGTAGCCAACAACTTGAAATGAAATGAAATGGATGCTATTTATAGGGGATTAGGGAGGTTAAGCATGTGTTGCTTCCTTCTTTCTTTCTTTCTCGTCTTTTCGTCTTCTTAATTCTTCGACTTTTTCGACTTTGTCTCGGGACTAATAAACTCGTTTTGTAATTTATTCATTAATTTAGACTTGAGTTTTTCGGCCTTATTAAACTTCCGTCTTTAGACTTTTTCTTCGATAAATCTTCAAAATTGGACTTGGACTTCCGTTCTTTTTGCACTCTTGATCTTTCGACTTCGTCTTTTGTCCTTTTCTTCGATAAAAGCCCGTGAAAGTCCGTGTTTTCTCCCCTTTTCACATTTTCGTCCTAAATCACAACAAAAACACAAACCACACATAATTCTGACATTTACGACATAAAATACACGTTTTGGCTTGGTTATTATTATGATTAAGTGGTAAAAGGATGGGTGTTTTCACACCTATCAGTAGCTCAAACTCAGAATCAGACCAATCAACTAGAGGGGGTAAGGGCTCACCCTCCGCTACATCATAAGGGAAAATAAGCTCAGCCTCATCATCATCATCAACCTCATCATCTATGCCTATCTCCTCCTCGACATTCTCGTCGTCATCCTCATTATCTACATTATCTATCCCAATCTCATCATCATTCTCAATACCAACATTATCATTCTCTACAACATCAACCTGAGGGACAAGCTGATCTCCTAGTCCTATCTCGGGCTCGGGATCCTCAAATGGTTCCTCCTCATCGTCATCCATATCCTCATTTACATCATAATCCACTAAGTCTAAATAAGGGTTATCATCTACATTAGGTTCGGGAATAGCATGGTTTACAGGAATATTAGGGTCAGCCATGACAATCTGCATTTATATATATCTCGTATTAGCATAAAAATATTTATCAAACAGTTACATACTGAAACCACGATATATATATATATATATATATATATATATATATATATATATATATATATATATATATTATATATATATATATATATATATATATATATATATATATATATATATATATATATATATATATATATATATATATATATATATATATATATATATATATATATATATATATAAATTAAATTATATATATATCAAAATATATATCTTCTAAATAAGGCTTGTTGGTAACGTTGGAGATCTTTGGCACCGTTATAGTTAAAAGATTTTTCAAATATTTTCTCAAAATGTTTATAGTTAAAAGATTTTGAAAAGTTTTGTTCAAAACCTTGATTTTTAAAAATCTTTCGTTCTCTATAACGAGAGCTCTGGTACCAAAATGTAACACTCTCAAATTTCATATCGGTACAACGGAAGAGTCATTAGAGTGTTACGGGATAGCACAATAACTCCAATCATAGACAACGCATAAAAATGGTTGTACAAGGTTTAACATACATTCATTCTAAATAAAAGTTTTAAGTGTACAACAGGTCCCAGTTTACACAGGTCATTAAGTTTACAAAACATAAATTGAATGAATAATTTTATTATGTGGGCCATCAGAGTCGATCTCCATCCGAATTACCTTCAAGTACCTGAGATAAAAACATGCAAAAATCATATCAGCGAATGCCGAGTGAATTAATAGAGTTTAATAAAATCGTTATATAATACAATCATCGAAATCAGAACACAAGTATAATATCAGAAGTAAGTCCACGTATTGCTAGTCAGGCAATATATAAAGCAAAGCATACATCTTAAACCTTCCATGAGACCGTAGTCTCAATATTACCATTATAGGTAACATTATTATCGTTATTTGTATCATTATTGGATTGTGTTGTTATACATTGGATTATTATTAGCCGCGTGACATTGTTACCTTACTATCACAAACAACGGGCCGTGAACCCGACAAACAATTTGTCTATCTAAGTTAGCGTGTCGTCACAAAAATCACGCTATGGAAATCTTCTCATACATAAATTCGCTTACCAATCAATGTGGTACGACGGGATCAGCCGTCAAGGCGCGAATTGGGGTGATCTTCCCCAAATAGTACTATCATATGCATAAGCGTCTACCAAATCCCGGTAGTTCACAATTCATGCTAATTAGACTTTAAGTGACATAACCTAACTACTAATAATCTATTTCATCTCATTTATTGGGTCATAGCATCATTCGGGTCCATATCATTAAGCATACCATCAGGACTACTTGTGTTCTATTTTTATCAAAAACTAGCATGGTATCTCCCTCGTGGGTTTACAAAATATTTTATAAAACATTTAAAAGAGTGCGAGGCTATGAACTCACGTTGATTATGAAAGGCGGTTTATCGGCTACGGGCGTGCTTCGATCACGGAAACCTATATAAATAATACGCGGTCTTAGACTTATGTCCAATAACTTTATAAAAATAATAACTATGTATATATATATATGATGATTTCATAAATTTGATGATGATCAAGTGGGATTGTACATCTTTATTTACTCATTATAGTGTTATGTGTTGGTAAATTTTTATACTAGTTTCACTAGTTTAACTTGTTTACATGTCAAGGCCCAATAAGCCCATTACATTCTATTAGTCCAATTGTTCTTTTAACATCAGCCCTATACTTACATGTTGGGCCCAAGTGGGTTAATCCCAATGAGTAAGTCCATTAGAGTTTAGCCAAATTAGTTGGGTTAATAGTCCAATAAGTATAATTTGGCCCGTTAATGTACATATGTTATAAAGCTTGGGTTTTATCGGTTTTTACTTGTAATATGTAATTATACATCAGTATATGAGTTGTAAAAAGTTTACATTAGACGGGTCCGACCGTCTAAGTTTTAATTGACGAAAACGTTAATTTATCGGTTTTAGCCGAAAAGACGTAAAACTTATGTTTATAGTTTTATAACTTATAAAACTTATCAAATTGTCATTTTTATAAAATGTATCATTTATTTATTAAAGTACATTCTTATTTATATGTAATACATAAGTTAGTGGGTTTTAAGTATACATTTTATATTATATTAACTTGAGTGCTAATATTATACTATATACTTTTATTTTACAAATCAGATTATTATTTTCACTTTCACCATTTTTACCATATCTTGAGTTCTACAAGGAGATAGAAGCTCATTTTTGGGTGACACAAACTACATATTATGTGCTACAATTAACTCAGTTTTAGCTACTGCTCAATCTATCACTAAATGTCTCTAACAGTCCGTCCAAAACAGACTACTCAGATTTGTACTTCAATATTGTTTTGATCATATCTCACTCATTTTAAGGATCCCATTGTGTGGCCAACTCTCATATATGTACAAGTCTTATAACTTACTGTATATTAATTCATCCAAGCCATTTTAATAATTTAACATAGGGTTCTTTACTGTTTTTATACAGCCTACTTATTTAAGCAAGATTTTAACCTTTTTACATGTAGTTTTCAATCTTTTTAACCAAGTTTATCAACACATGACCCCAAACAATATTTTTATCATCATATATCATCATATACATATACATTAGGAAAGAAAATACAATTTACATTTACAAAAATAACAATGAAAATGGGAAGGATGATCTTGTTTACCAACCAAGATTATAACTTGACTTTTGATGACAACACTTGGGGTACACCAAAACTAACTTCAAGATCACCTATCACCAAGAACTTCTTGTGGAAAATCAGCCCTAGGACACCAACAAATCTCCTCTTTGGATGTTAAAATCACCACCAATCAATAGAGCTTCAAAAGGTTTTCATCATATGTGTAAATAACATAAGATTTTGTGGTTAAGTTTGATCAAATGGGGGTGTTTATGTGTGAGTTGGGACGGCAATGGTGGGAGAGAAGAGAGAGTTTGGTGGTTTTTATGAGTTGCGAATGAATGAAATGGTTTAGTGTAGGTGGTTTTGATCAAGTTGCTAGTTTGCAAGTAAACTAAGACATGTGTCTTAGCTTACCTTGTAAGCTTGACACCTCATGGTGTATGTGGCTAAGTCTAGCCGTCCTATATTGGGGGTGGGGCAAAAGTAGTTTTGTCTCATCCCCATTTATTTAGGGGTACTCCTCAATTCTAATTTCCTCTATTTGCGTGCCCTCGGGTCGTTTTACGAAAAACGTTTTTATAAATTATGAATCAACGGCACAAAACGAATCTAATAAAAATTGTCTCATCAAAAACGGAGTTCAAAAACGTAAATACTTAATCTTAGGGTTTCCGGTTTAGTCGTAAAGGACGTTAAATTATGCACGTAAGCCCAAATTTAAATCCGTAAATTGTGAGTTCATCAACCAACACAAAAATAAGTTTCAAAATAATATACGAGAAAATAATTTACTACCTAAAAATGTTAGATTGTCGCATGTATACACTATGCTTTTAGTCAAGACTAGATAAGGACGGAATTTCTCAAATGCGTACACCACGGCATGTAGTTCTTTTTCCGTTGTGGTGTACTTGATTTGAGCATCGGTCAAAGTCTTGCTAGCATATTGGATAGACAAGAAGTGCTTTTCATGACGTTGCCCCAAAACGGCCCCCATTACGTAACCACTTGCATCGCACATGAGTTCAAAGGGGAGATTCCAATTGGGTGCAATAAGAATGGGAGCTTTGGTAAGTTTCCTTTTAAGAGTTTCGAAGGCTTGAACACAATCTTCGGAAAAGACGAAAGGAGCATCTTTTTCAAGAAGGTGTGTCATGGGACGAGATATCTTCGAAAAATCTTTAATGAATCAATGATAAAAGCCCGCATGGCCTAGGAAACTCCTAAATCCCTTGACAGTTTTGGGATGAGGTAATTTGATGATGACGTCTATCTTAGCTTTGTCTAACTCAGATTTTACTAGGTTGAAAGTTTGTTTCTCGGTATCTTCTCGAATTGATTTCCGGTTCAAAGTGTGACTCAGTCGTTCTTGGTGACGAAAAATGAAGTTGGATATCTATTCTATTTGAAAAGGTAAATGCGAAGTGGAATAAAAATAAACAAAGACAAATAATAAAGGAGCAATGCAAATAATAAAACAAAAAGTAAAGCAAAACAATAAATAAAAATAAAACTAAAAGACGAAATTAATTAAAGACTGAAAAATAAAATAAGGCAAACTTAAACATAAAGTAAAGGCGAGTAAATAAAAAGCGCGACTAAGAAAAAGGCGGGAAAAATAAAGTTTAAATCTTAAAATAAACTAAAACTGAAATTACACAACAAAACTGCTCATCCGGAATACACCCTTCATCCGGAATAAAAACCTTCATCCGGAATAAGTCTTCATCCGAAATAAGTCCTTCATCCGGAATAAATTGCTTCATCCGAAAAAAGTCCTTCATCCGGAATAAATTCTTTCATCCGGAATAAATCCTTTCATTCGTAATATGGGTTCATCCGGAATAACTAGTAACTCATGCGGAATAAAAAACTGATGCGGAATAAATGGTGAAAAGAGTTCATTCGGAATAAAAAGAAATTGGTTCGGAATATAAACTACAAAAGTGCTCATCCGGAATTTCATTCGAAATATAAGTTCATTCGGAATAATAAAACTGATTCGGAATATTTCGAAAATGGAATAAAACCTTGACTCGGAATACGAAAACTGATGCGGAATAAAAGGAAGGAAGTGCTGGTTCGGAATAATCAAAAGAAACGTTCATCCGGAATAAAAAGCTCGATCCAGAATAAACTAGGGAAACTGTTTAAGCGAAGAACACGGGGGAATAAAAAGAAACGAATCTAATCCAATCTAACCAAAATCCACTAAAATATTAAACCAAAACAACCACAAAACATCAATTAACAATAATCAATCAAACCAAATCAAAATCACTAACAATAATAATCAAAATAATCAAAACCCACTTAATCAATTTAATAAAAACTCAAGAACATGAACATAATCAATAAAGCATAAAGATTAAAGATTAATCAAGAAAGGTAGATAAGAGATTAACAAGAAAAAGTAAAGATTAACAATAATAAAAAGGAAACTTATTGAATTAAAGGTATTAAAAGTGCAAGACACTGTATTTAAATGGACATGAAAATTAAATGTGCAAAATTTAAAGATGGAAGAACTAGTGTCACTCTAGCCAACAACCTAAACAAATGACTAATGAGGTGTATTTATAGGGGAGGAGGGGATTAGTGGAAGGAAGCTTCCTCCCCTCTTTCTTCTTTCTTTAATTATCATTTAATCCCTCGTCTTCTTAATTCTTCGACTTTTGTCTCGGGATTAATAAACTCGTCTTGAAATTTCTTCAATAAATTAGACTTGAGTTCTTCGGCTTTTAGTAAACTTCCGTCTTTTGACTTTTTCTTCGATAAATCTTTAGAATTGGTCTTGGACTTCCGTTCTTTTTGCACTCTTGATTTCTTGACTTCGTCTTTCATCTTTTTCTTTGATAAAAGCCCGTGTTTTCCTTCCTTTTCACATTTTGATCCTAAATCACAACAAAAACACAAACCACGCATAATTCCGAAATTTACGACACAAAATACACGTTTTGGCTTGGTTATTATTGTAATTAAGTGGTAAAAAGATGGGTGTTTTCACACCTATCAAATCCCCTACACTTGACCATTGCAATGTCCTCATGCAATGCATTAGTTACAAAGCACGATTACATTTTCCATCATAATCAATCCATATTGGCCTTTACTAAAGAGATAGAAAATTATAAACATTCAAAGAAAAAAGTAAGTAAAGAAATCAAAAACATACCTTAGGGTTTTGAAAATGTTATGAATGATCATCATCCTCAAGTTTTCACATTCTCCAAACCAAGCTTAAAAACGAGATCATTGTTATTATAAGTTAGCAAACTAACACGAACTCATGTGGGCCAATCATTTACTTAGACTCCCTTATTCCTAGGTGTATCTCTTATATTTTATTGTTGTCTTGAATGATCACGAGGATGCATTGTTGACTTATTTCGATTGTTATTAAGGCTGAAAATAAAGTGGGACGATTTAATCAATAGTTAGCTAAAGGACAAAATCTTTTAAAACTGCTTCTCGGGACCTCACAAAGTTCATATCTTGGCATAACTCGCTTCGCGATTTGAGACCTTTCTCGGACCGATATTTGGCAGCGACTTCATACTTCAAATCTTGAGAGACGTTTATGAAATAATGGCCTTCTCTTCATAATAGGATTTTCTTCACTTGAAGTTTTGAGAGATTCTTCATACTTGGACCACGACTTCTTCATTTTCTCTAATCTTTATTTGGGATTTTGTTATACAACGATCCGCCTCCTTTTAGGACTTCGATCTATTTATCCTCATACCTTGTTAGGGCCTTTTCGGATAGACTTCTCCATGATCTTTCGGGAGTATTTGCTTTTCGTCGTGTGTCTCGATCCTTCATATTGATTTTTTGATAAATGATTCTTCACATCACTTTTGGATCTTTAGCAACAAAATGTAGCCCTCATGTCTTGTTAGGACCTTTTTGGACTTGCCAATCTTCGCATCCCGCTTCAATAAGTTATGCCTTGGCTATGAACTCTAAACATTACCGAGCAACTTTTAAACGATCTTGGGCTAGAAGCTAAGTAACTTTTCAAATCGTACAACCTTATTTATTGCAGATAAATTTATTAGCAAACGATGGGAGAATAGGCTTATAATTAACTCACATAAATTCACGAAAGAATACCAAACTTATAATTGACTCTATCATCTCTCATTCTCCATAGTTTAAAATCTCAAGGAATGAGACTCGTGGATGCTTAGCCAATTAAATCAAAGGTTTGGATTTTCGAGTCGCCTATAGGATCTTGCAAATTCTTAGACTTTTTCAAGTTTCGAAATCGCATTTTAAAGTTCCCTTGATAAACGACTCTCTAGGATCAATTATAGGAACTTGCGAAAAGTTCTTGTTCTTAATCCGTGAGAGTTAAGACTTTCGCGTTTTAAAGCTCCCTATATAAAAGCCTAGCAAAACTTGACTTAAACACGTTAAGGATACTAGCTAGAGTAAACTTAGATAAGTAAACTCGGGTTGAGTCAAAAGATTCACAACGTTTGAAAATTAAAACCACTTTATTAAAATTTATTCTAGCAAAGAAATAAAATAACTATACAAAGGTAAAAACTAATAGGCCAAAATAGATCAAAATTTTTGAAAAATGTCGAAAAATTGATTTTCCGGTTAAAATGAGGACAAATACAAGGAAAAGGCCACTTAACTTCGATAGAAGTCCCCCTACACTTGATATAAACATTGTCCTCAATGTTTAAGTATGTGGGAGTAAACTCCCCTACACTTAGGACATTGTGCACTTTGTTTAAATCTCGCTAAGGAAGAGACAACTAAAGAGATTCCTATTTTAATATTGGAAAATATAAAATAGTGAATCGAAAAGAGTTTAAGATAGAACCGGGAAGACGGGAACACGGAATCACAGTTCGTCAAAAGTCATCAAGAGTGTGTCTTTGAAGCTCTAATCCCTGCACATGATAAGAAAGAAAACAAGAAACACCAACGGGGCTCCCCCTACACTTATGGTGAAAACAAGTAAAGATAGATAATCGGGTTGCCTCCCAAAGAGCGCTTGTTTTTATTAACCGAGTCACGAGCCTGACTCGTCCCCGAATTAAATGGTCCATGGGGAAGCCTCGAATGTAATACCGGGATCAAAGACCTCGTCCTCGTTTCCGGTTGACATCAACAAAGGAGAGGCGGGGGGATAAGTCTTGAATGGAAGAAAGGTTCTTTCAACATACGAAAAGTATGTGAAATCGAGATCCACGAGAGGTGGGGTGGGTAAAGTAAGCACATTGTCATCCCCCAAAGACCATGGATGTTGAGCACTCGGCAAAGCCGTAATGTTATCAATCATGAAATAGTAAATGTCACCTCCCGGGCCAAAGCACTCATCCTCCGTAATAGTGGTTAAAGGGGAGGATGAAAGGTGATCGGGAGGGGGACTTGGGACAATACCTTCCTGCAGCAAATTATCAAAAATAATATCCCCCTCCGTGTCATCATCATCAATACCTGGAGGTATTGAGTGAATGTCGATTTCTTCCAGCAATGGGTCATTATCTTCAACGGGAGGAATAGATGGAGGTAAAGACTCGGAAAGAGGAGGAGAAGTCAACTCTTCGATTTGAGCGATAAGAAGATGCACTTTCCGTAATCTGTCGCGGAGAATCACGTCGTCCACCTCATCTTCAAGAGCAAGTTCATCGGTGAACTTCTCGTAAGCCGGAGAGAATAAATCGTCATCGCCCGCATCTCCCGGTGGAGATTGAGAAATTTCAAAAGTGAAATTCTCATAGCGTGGAGAAAAATCGTCATCATTAGGATCGACCTCTTCCGTAAGAGCAACGTCGTCCTCAGACTCCATAGCAGTAGCCATGTCACAAACCTCATCATCAAAGAATTTGTCGAGACCAAAATCACTAATCTCACTCAATGAATCACCATCCTTAGACGCATTATGAATATCGAGAGTAGGAGTAGCAACTTCAATAGATGGGTCGAGAGCGTAGACATCATCGTCGTCATCATCATCATAATAGACGGGACCATTCCAATTAGGAGTGACATAGTCGGCTAACTCTTCCTTGATAACATCCACATCTTTAAGAAGCTCATGAAGCAAATTTTGTTGTTCATCTCCCTAAGTATGTTCGATTAAACCAATTCTATCCCACGCTGTAATTAAACATTTTGGTGTAGAAAAGAAGGGAAAACGACCAAATTGGTTCAAAATGGTGTTGGTGGATATCAAGATTTCGTCACCATCAAGCAAAGGTTGCCTTTCCTGATGCAAGTCAGCTCCGATTTGAGCTAAACTTTCTAGAACATGGTTCAAAGAAGTGATTTGGGGGCTCAAAGTTATACACACTGGGATGATAGCATGGAACTTTCTCAAAGACCTTCGACAGATCACAAAAAGAAGCACCGTGAGGGCCCCCACAAATATAGCACCATGGGTATGGAGAAAAACCCGGTGAGTTTTGTGGATAGCTATTTCCATTGTCATAATTGTAATCCGGTTCTTGCCCGTGACCATACGGG
This sequence comes from Glebionis coronaria, assembly GCA_025667525.1. Taxonomy (NCBI): domain Eukaryota; kingdom Viridiplantae; phylum Streptophyta; class Magnoliopsida; order Asterales; family Asteraceae; genus Glebionis; species Glebionis coronaria. The sequence goes on from CM046874.1 coordinate 95,269,250, forward strand.
TGTCGAACCGGACACGAAACATGCCAATGATAATCGCTTCCACAATAGACACAAGGGGGAATAGGAGGTGGATTAGAAAAGGACGAATTAGTCGAGTTGCACAATGGACAAAATCCGAATTGTGTATTGTCGATATCGTTTCCGCACCGCTCACATGTACACCATTGACATGAGTCGTTCCCGTATAATCGTCTCCCACACCCGACGCAATGGACATAAGAATCCATAAATAAAAATAGATAAGCAAGAAGAATATTTTTGGTGCAAAACTTTGAAAAAGAAATGCTTCTATGATTTTTCAAATGTTTTTGGGATTTTTGAAAATTTTTGACACGAAAAATAACGTTCACGAGTGAACGGATCCCAAAAGCCAACGCGTCTCTCACAAAAAACCGTTAATCTTCACGAAAAGAGCCGGCAGCGGCGCCATTTGATAACTCAGATTTTACTAGGTTGAAAGTTCGTTTCTCGGTATCTTCTCGAATTGATTTCTGGTTCAAAGTGTGACTCAGTCGTTCTTGGTGACGAAAAATGAAGTTGGATATCTATTATATTTGAAAAGGTAAATGCGAAGTGGAATAAAAATAAACAAAGACAAATAATAAAGGAGCAATGCAAATAATAAAACGAAAAGTAAAGCAAAACAATAAATAAAAATAAAACTAAAAGACGAAATTAATTAAAGACTGAAAAATAAAATAAGGCAAACTTAAACTTAAACTAAAGGCGAGTAAATAAAAAGTGCGACTAAGAAAAAGGCGGGAAAAATAAAGTTTAAATCTTAAAATAAACTAAAACTGAAATTACACAACAAAACTGCTCATCCGGAATACACCCTTCATCCGGGATAAAAACCTTCATCCGGAATAAGTCTTCATCCGGAATAAGTCCTTCATCCGGAATAAATTGCTTCATCCGGAAAAAGTCCTTCATCCGGAATAAATTCTTTCATCCGGAATAAATACTTTCATTCGGAATATGGGTTCATCCGGAATAACTAGTAACTCATGCGGAATAAAAAACTGACGCGGAATAAATGGTGAAAAGAGTTCATTCGGAATAAAAAGAAATTGGTTCGGAATATAAACTACAAAAGTGCTCATCCGGAATTTCATTCGGAATATAAGTTCATTCGGAATAATAAAACTGATTCGGAATATTTCGAAAATGGAATAAAACCTTGACTCGGAATATGAAAACTGATGTGGAATAAAAGGAAGGAAGTGATGGTTCAGAATAATCAAAAGAAACGTTCATCCGGAATAAAAAGCTTGATCCGGAATAAACTGGGGAAACTGTTTAAGCGAAGAACACGGGGGAATAAAAAGAAACGAATCTAATCCAATCTAACCAAAATCAACTAAAAGATTAAACCAAAACAACCACAAAACATCAACTAACAATAATCAATCAAACCAAATCAAAATCACTAACAATAATAATCAAAATAATCAAAACCCACTTAATTAATTTAATAAAAACTCAAGAACATGAACATAAACAATAAAGCATAAAGATTAAATATTAATCAAGAAAGGTAGATAGGAGATTAACAAGAAAAAGTAAAGATTAACAATAGTAAAAAGGAAACTTACTTGAATTAAAGGTATTAAAAGTGCAAGACAATGTATTTAAATGGACATGAAAATTAAATGTGCAAAATTTAAAGATGGAAGAACTAGTGTCACTCTAGCCACCAACCTAAACAATTGACTAATGAGGTGTATTTATAGGGGAGGAGGGGATTAGTGGAAGGAAGCTTCCTCCCCTCTTTCTTATTTCTTTAATTATCATTTAATCCCTCGTCTTCTTAATTCTTCTACTTTTGTCTCGGGATTAATAAACTCGTCTTGTAATTTCTTCAATAAATTAGACTTGAGTTCTTCGGCTTTTAGTAAACTTCCGTCTTTTGACTTTTTCTTCGATAAATCTTCAGAATTGGTCTTGGACTTCCGTTCTTTTTGCACTCTTGATTTCTTGACTTCGTCTTTCGTCTTTTTCTTTGATAAAAGCCCGTGAAAGCCCGTGTTTTCCTTCCTTTTCACATTTTGATCCTAAATCACAACAAAAACACAAACCACGCATAATTCCGACATTTACGACACAAAATACACGTTTTGGCTTGGTTATTATTGTAATTAAGTGGTAAAAAGATGGGTGTTTTCACACCTATCATCGCTCCATTGAGCTTTACGAGTGGCGTCATTGAGCTTATGATAGTCAATGCACACCCTCCAACCGGTCATGAGTCGAGTGGGAATTAACTCGTTGTCATCGTTTGGCACAACGGTCATTCCACCCTTCTTAGGGACATAATGGATTCGGCTCACCCAAGGGCTATCGGATATAGGGTAAATCATTCCCGCGTCAAGTAGTTTTAAAACTTCCTTTTTGATGATGTCGTGAATTTTGGGGTTTACTCTTCTTTGATATTGAATTGCGGGTTTGTAGTCTTCCTCCATTAAAATTTTGTGAGTACAAAATTTTGGGTCGATACCCTTAATGTCGGAAAGTTTCCGCGGAATTGCCCCTTCGTGAGCTTTTAAGACTTCAATAAGTGTGGATTTCTCATTATGGGAAAGATCTTTCATAATAATAACCGGTAACTTATCGATACCTTCCAAGAATGTTTATTCGAGGTGAGGTGGAAGATCTTTCAACTCGAGGATTGTTGGTTCCTCGATTGAAGATTTCGGTTCAACACTTATACTTTCCATCGGCGGAAAATATGGTGGATATTGATTGAGCAAATCCTTGATAATCGCAAAATCCTTTTCATTATCGATTTTTTCGGAAGAAGTTCGAGGTACATCAAACTCTTCCAAAGTAAAACCGCATCCTTCGAATGGGTAGAGAGAAGGTGAGGAATTAGCAAGGATCCGGTCTAAAATAGTGGGATTGCCACTATTAGAACTATCAGAAAAACCTAACACTCCTTGTGAAAATTCAACGCAAATGACATCGACTAAGTCAATGTGGTTTATGGTCGCGATTGCATAAACATGAGAAGGTGTAAAGTTTTGAGTTGGGTTTATAACAAGTTCCTCCTCGTTGAATCGTAACGTATTTTTTCTAGCATTCACATCAATTATCAATTTCGAAGTGTCTAAAATTGAATGACCTAAAATGAGAGGAACTTGAGGATCCATGGGAATGTCTACCACGATAAAGTCAACCGGATAGTAGAACTTCCCAACTTTCACGAAAACGTCTTCGGCCATTCCTAGCGCGATTATCGTAGAATGATCGGCCATCTCGATAGACATTTTTGAAGGAATAAGATCCGGAAGTGATAACGATTCCCACATGGAAAAATGCATCAAGTTAATGCTCGCACCAAGATCGGCCAAGGCGAGGCATCCTTCCATCTCTTGGATATCACACGAAATAAGGAACTTGCCGGGATCACCTAATTTTTCCGGTATTCGGTTAAGAAAAACCGAAGAACAATTAGATGGCTTTAAAATCTTCTCCTTATCGTTCATCATACTTTTAAAAGTGGAGGCTAATCGAGGCATGTACAACAAAACATCGGCTAAACTTATGTCGAAATACATTTTACGAAACAATCTAATGAAAAACTTGAATTATTGATTATTTCTCTCATGCAATTTTTCTTTGTTATGTCTCGATGGGTAAGGTAAGGGTGGTGTGGGTTGGGGCATCAGTCTTGGAATCTCGGGTTACAAATAGGGTGAAGGGTCGATCGTAGGTGTGGTTTGAGCGATACTTAGTGGGATTGAAACATGCTCCTTTTCGACCATCACCTCGGGCTCTTTCTCTATTTCCTTCTCCTCAGAAGTACTTGGATGAGAAATGAGGTCTTTGAAAACTTTACCACTTCGTGTAGTAATAGCTTTCATCTCTCCATTTGGGTTTGCGATGGTATAACTAGGAAGACCACCCGAAGTAGAGGGTTTACACATTATGGCCTCAAGCATACCCATGAGCTTGTTTTCAAACTTAGTTCGATCTTCCTTTTCATTTTTACGATCTTGTTCCGCCCTAAGTAGACCTTGCTTAATTTCATTTTGACTTTGCTTCATTTCATGTTGACTTTGCTTCATTTCATGTTGACTTTGTTCAAGCTTTTATTGATTTTGTTGAAACCTTTGCACATTACTTTCCAATTTGTTGCTATGACTCTTAATTTCATTTCCAAGTTCATTTTTCAATTCCGATCTTAGGCTAGTTATCTCCCTTTGCATGTGATCGAAATTAACGTTATTTGCCTTAGCGTAATTCAAAAACTCGTTTGGAAGCACTTTTGTGTGAGCATTTTGAAAACCTTGACTCGTATTTTGAAAACTACGGTTTTAATTTTGATTTTGCAATTGACCTCCACTACCACTATTTCCTTGATTCCCATTGTTGTAATTGCCCTTGTTGTAATTTCTTTGTTTTCCTTAGTAACCACCACCTTGATTGTTGTTTCGATAGTTGTTAGCATTTTGATTTGGTTGAAAACCTGGCGGAGTCGTTCAATTAGTACGGGTAACTTGACCATTTTGGTTGTAAGTTCTCGTGGCCGCAAAGGCACTCGAAGTGTTACCACCGGAGGTAATGCACTTGGAGTAATCATGAGCTCCACCATAATACATGCAACTTTTCTCAACCGATTTAACCGTAGCAGGGCGGGATTTTCTCTCAATTTACAATGATCCAACAAAGACGAAAACTTATCGAACACTTGTTTTCCAAACGTGATTCCAATTGACTTTCATTAAAAATAGGTGACGACGAAGATGAACCCATATTGGCAACACTCAATGTTGGCTAAGTGTGACAATTAGTCTTCCACCATTTACTTACCTTGCACCTTTAATTCATGTCATTTAAATACTTGTCAATTTAAATACCTTGTCTTGCACATTAAATTCCTTTAATTTCAAGTAAGTTTTCATTTAATTCTTGTCAATCTTTACTTTATCTTGTTAATCTCCTATCTACCTTTCTTGATCTTTGATTTCTATGTTTACGTTTGTGTTCATGTTCATGTCTTTATTTTGATCAAGTGGGTTTTTGATTATTGTGGTAAAATTTGTTAGTTTTATTGATATAGATTGTTTGTTTATGATTAATTGTTGTTTTGTTATTAGTTTGATTAAATCGTTTGCTTGATTTTGGTTAAATCTGTGGTATATTCTTGTTACTGTTATCCCTTGTTCTTCGGGGTTGTTTGTTTCTGTTTCTGAGATTCCCAGGAAAACTTCCGAACAAGCAAAAGTTATGAACCAGAGGGTGCTCATTCGGAACATTCAAAAGTTCCGAATCAAGCTTCATCCGGAAGTGTTCCGGATCAAGAACTTCCTAGTCAAGAGTTGTTCATTCGGAACTCCAAAGTTCCGAACCAAGGGGCTTCATCCGGAAGAGTTCCGGATCAACACCAAAAGTTCCGGACGAAGGAAAAGTTCCGGGTCAGCAATCTCATTCGGAACTCTCAAAGTTCCGAAAGAAAACTTCCGGATTAAGGAAAAGTTCCGGACGAAAAGTTCAGACCAAAGTTCCGGATCAAGAAGGTTTCACTCGGAAGTCTAGAAGTTCCGGATCAAGAAGGCTTCATCCGGAAGTCTTCCGAGTCAAGGAGATCCGGATCAAGATAGGTTCATTCAGAAGTCTCAAAAGTTCCGGATCAACTCAAAAGTTCCGGGTCAGCAATCTCATTCGGAACTCTCAAAGTTCCGAACGAAAACTTCCGGATTAAGGAAAAGTTCCGGACGAAAAGTTCTGACCAAAGTTCCGGATCAAGAAGGTTTCACTCGGAAGTCTAGAAGTTCCGGATCAAGAAGGCTTCATCCGGAAGTCTTCCGAGTCAAGGAGATCCGGATCAAGATAGGTTCATTCGGAAGTCTCAAAAGTTCCGGATCAACTCAAAAGTTCCGGATCAACTCATAACTTCCGAATCAAGGTTTCTGTCAGGTTCTTTTTAGTTTTTCTTTTTAAAGTTCTGTCTTTTATTTTTAGGATTATTTTTCCCACCTTTTAATTTAATTGCACTTTAAGATTAATTGTCTTAGCTTTATTTTAGCCTTGTCTTAGTTTAAGTTTTAGTTGCGTTTTAAGATTGCCTTAGATAGATTTAAATTTGCGTCATTTACTTTTAAGTGCCTTTTTAATTTCTCGTCTCGCTTTTAAATATTTGCCCATTATTTTAATTAGACTTAGATTTACTTTCAAGTCATTTACTTTAATTGTTTTGCACATTTAATTACTACAACGACACAACTATTTGTTTCACCAAAGAACGACTGAGTCGCATAGTTAACCTAGATCAATTCGATTAGACACACGACAAAGAACTTTAATTTTCTTACTAGGTAAAAGCCTTGTATTAAATGGCGCCGCTGCCGGCTCTTTTCGTAAAGATTAACGGTTTTATAGTGAGAGACGCGTTGCTTTTTGGGATCCGTTCACTTGTGAGCGTTATTTTTCTTGCACAAAAAATTTTAAAAATCATAAAAATTAAAAATTGCTAAAAATCCATAAAAATTAAAAATTTCAAAAATCCAAAAAGATTTTATCTTTATTGTGTATATATATTGTCTTTGTGTTTGGTTTCTTTTTCTTTTGCATTTTCAGGTGTATGCGTACTAGATCTTCTAATTATCAAGAGCCCGAGACTCAAGAAGATTTAAGTATGTCAGGTGTCAACAACATTCCACCGCACCTCAACAATAACAACAATGTTCTTCCACAGCCCGATCTTCAGACCATGGAGGAACTTTGTCAACCTACCATGTTTGGACGCGGAGGACCGATTGCGCCGATGCAAATCAGTTTTCGTTGAAGAACCACATGATTCAGCAAGTGCAAACTAACCCATTCCATGGATTGCCTGATGATGATGCCAACAAACACCTCGACAAGTTCATTACAATTACCCAAAGCATGAAGTTGCATGGTGCCACAATGGATGTTCTCCGCCTACAACTCTTTCCACATACTTTATCGCATCATGCCGAGAAATGGTTTGATCGTCTCCCGAAGAATTCTGTTCACACTTGGGATGACATGACTCAACGCTTTTTGTCGCGCTACTTTCCACCATCCATGGTCACGAGCCTTCGCAATCAAATCAGCGGTTTCATGCAAGACCCTGATGAATCTCTTTTTGATGCTTGGGAGAGATATAATGTCTTGATTGATCGTTGTCCAAACCACAACATGCTCCCTGTGACCTTAATTGATACTTTCTACAACGGTTTGACTTTTCGAGATCGTGATACGATTAATGCAGCCGCTGGTGGCACATTCATGAAAAGGAGACCCGAGGAGTGTAGAGAGCTTATTGAGAACATGACTACTCACCACAAAAACTGGGATTCCTCTGCTTCTTCTAGGAACAACCCGAGAGTCAACGTTTCCTCCACCTCAGCAAACCCTGATATGACCGAACTCACCCGTGTGCTGACTGAAATGAACAGAAGTATGCAACTCTTGGCTTCAAATCAACAACAACAACAACAAGTTAAAGCTGTTGCTGCTCCTTGTGAAACATGCGGCGGTCCTCACTCATACACCGATTGTCCTTCTACACAAGGAAATCCGGAAAATGTGTATGCAGCTTATGGTAATTATTCACCGGAAAATTACCAAGCTAGACAACAAGGGGATAGAAATTTGCTGAGCTACCGATCAAACAATTACCTTTCATCCGGTTTTTCTCCTCAAAACCAAAATCCCGCCAACAACTACAATAGAAGCAACCAAATCCCACCAAGAGCTTCTAATCCTTATCAACCACCCACCCAACAAGCCCCACCCATTAACCCCGATGTTGAAGCCATCATGAGAACTCAAGGTGAGCAAATCAAGAATCTACAGAGCCAAATAATCAATTTGAAAGGAGATATCACGAAGCAAGGAAATGAGATCAGGTCTGAGGTTCGCGATAATATTCAATCCTCCTTGAACACTCAAACGAATGAATTAAAGAATTTGTTGGCTACTTTCTTGCCCGCCACTCAACCTTCTACTTCAAGTTCTCTACCTTCAAACACCGTCACCAATCCGCGAGCCAATGTGAGTGCTATTACTACTCGTAGTGGAGTTACCATCGTAGGACCACCAATCCCACCCCCATCATCTACACCTCCTCCACCACCATTTATCCCTACTCCTCTTACACCTAGTATTAGTGCACCATTACCGTCTCCGCCTCGTCATGACGATGTTTCCCGGAAGGACCCTTCAACATCCCAACCTTTACCTACACCTGCACCTTCACCACCCAAACCCAATATCCCTTATCCTTCTCGCTTGAACAAACCTAACTTGCTAACAAAGGAGGACTCTCAAATGACAAACTATATCAAGATGATTTCTCAAATGAGCTTCAGCATTAGTTTTCTTGAAGCACTTGTCCACATGCCCAAATTTGTTAAAGCATTTAAGGAATTGCTTAACAGGAAGGAGAAGCTGATTGAACTCGCCAACACACGCTTAAATGAAAACTGCTCTGCAGTTCTTCTTAGAGAACTTCCGAAAAAGCTTGGAGATCCCGGTCGTTTTGTGTTGCCTTGCGTGTTCAACAAAACTGAAGAATTTAATGCCCTTGCGGATCTCGGGGCTAGTATTAATCTTATGCCTTTGAGTGTTTGGAAAACACTATCATTACCCGACCTCACTCCAACAAAGATGACTCTTGAACTTGCAAATCGCACTCTCTCTTACCCTGTTGGTATAGCCGAAGATGTGTTTGTCGACATACAGTCGGTTAAGGGCCCAGCCCGACAGGCCCGTGGCCCACACACACCTTAACTTATCCTTTAAGAAACCCTAAGCCTATATAAAAGGGGCAGGGGGTCTCATTCTACAACAGGTTCTCTCTCTTAACCACACCTTATATACAACATATCGATCAAATACTAACTTGACTGTCGGAGGTGGACCCCGGGGCTCCGGCCTCGGGTCCACGTCTAACCGGTTTACCTTTGTTTGCAGCATTACTCAGCACCCGGGAAGACGATTAACGGCCTAGGAGAGTCGTCGAACTGGCCCAGCCAAACTATGCTCCAACAAGTTGGCGCCATCCGTGGGACTCTGACTAAACAATGTTTCGTGGTCTCCTACTACCGAAAAGCAAAGATCCATCCGAAAAACGGTAACACTAAACCTTTTCTGTTTGTCTTTGCTTTTCGTGCACCATGTGTTATGTTTTTCACTACCATGTGATGTATCTGCTCAATCCACATCACACCTGATGACTTGATTGGATGTATAATGAAATTCTTATATACTGTTGTAGCATATTATATTAATAGCTATTGCTAAACAGTTGTATTCATAAACATCTTTTATGATCGTTTTTTTTTTTAAAAACAATCATTTACGTTTAATATGCGCACACCTATTTCGGCTACTGGTTAAATTTTTTGTGCGGATTATACCTTATCTTTATAATTCAAGATACGAATAAACTCTATCTATTACTCCGTAATAATGCATTGGTGGGTCCTTGTTGATTTTTTTTTTGCCTAGACAAAATCTACATTCACATGTACTTACTCTTAATTAGAAAGTTGTTATATACACTCTTTTTAACACTTATAAAGATTAATTTATTTATGTGATAAATTCTTTGCATAACAACATTTATAAAAGATACGGAATAAATATCTTATTTATGGGTACGAATAAAAATTTTGAATGACCACGGTTATCTATGTGATATTTTATTTGTGGTCGTAAACATTGTCTCTAAGCGATGATTCGCATGTCGGGCACATCTTATACTTTATTTAGTTTTTTATATGCGGCGTGGACACCGTCTATCCGTGCTAATCCGTATGCCCGGACACACTTTTTGCATGTCATAATATTTGATTACGTATCTAAATCCATATGGATGATTATCTACAACATATGCAACGCGCTTTATCTTCTAAAAAGACGTTTTTTAGGTTTCAAGAAATTACTCATATATATTTCTCCTTCAAAATTGATAAAAGATATTACACATATCTTCTGAACTATTGTTTATATTAATAACGGATATTACACATATTATTTAAATTACTAAAAGATATTGTCTATCTTTTAAATTTGGTAAAGATATATTCTGATATTTTTAGATTTATAAAAATATTATGCATACCTTTTTCAATAGGTAATAAAATATTACCTATATTTTTCTATATTAATAAAAGATATTACATATATCTCTTAACTTATTAAACAAGATATTATTTATATCTTTTAGCTTTGTGCGACTTTTTTTTATTACGATAAATGTTCGCACCTTTCAGTACATATCTAGATAGATATTATCATGTCTAGTATTTAGTGATTACTTATTTTACATATATATATATATGCTAGTCCGTACACTCGGATATCTTTTGCCTACGGGCGTACATGTACTTATCATTCCCATGCGGAATAAGAGGATTAAGTTGAACCTACTAATTAAACTTGTCGTGTAAGAGGGTTGCAAACCCAACGACCACGGATCATGTATCCTTGTTAGACACCTTGCTATCAAGGCGTTGTAGTAAGTTACGCAAACCACATGACTCATGATGGACTTGCAAAAGACACACTGTGCACGTCTAACAAAATTTTGTCAGTCCTTATGGTAGTAACGGTACACCGCACGTAATAGCATAGCTCATCCCGTAAGTTAGTTAAGATACGTCTTATACTATGTGACAATTCGCGGTTATGGCACGACCCATCCGCGTTGGTTCGCACGTTCGAATCCAATTTCTATCTTTCGTACGCGGCTATGGTACGTCCATTCGCGCTGGTCTACGTGATCGTAATTTTTTGAATACTTGATTAAGTTTAATACTACTAATCGAGTGTAGCACCATTAAACTTGGGGGGCTACCAGGGTATAATAATACCACTATTTCCGTGCATGACACGCAAATATCTTTGGATATATTCCTTTGCCGCAGGAGTTCTCCTTCTTCCGGTTTATTCCTTTGCCATGGAAGTATCTCTTCCATTGGCTTATTCCTTCGCCGCGGAAGTGCTCCTTCCGCGCGCTTGTTTATGCGCCATGGAAGTATCTCTTCCATTGGCTTTTTCCTTCGCCGCGGATGTCCTCCTTCTGGGCGCTTGTCCTTTTTCCACGGAAGTATCTCTTCCATTGGCTTATTCATGCGCCGTGGAAGTATTCTTCCGCGTGCTCATTATCATTCGTCGTGGAAGTACTCTTCCACGTACTCATTATCTTTCACCGTGGAAGTATTCTTCCACGGGCTCATTCTCCTTCGCCGTGGAAGTACTCTCCCACGTACTCATTATCTTTCGCCGTGGAAGTATTCTTTCACGGGCTCATTCTCCTTCGCCGTGGAAGTATCTCTTCCACGTGCTCATTATTTTCGCCGTGGAAGTATCTCTTCCACGTGCTCCTTATTTTCACCGTGGAAGTATCTCTTCCACGCGCTTGTTATTTCCGTCGTGGAAGTGTCTATTCCACGTGCTTCTTATTTTCGCCGTGAAAGTATTCTTCCACGTGCTTGTTATTTTCGTCGTGGAAGTATCTCTTCCACGTGCTTGTTATTTTCGCCGTGGAAGTATCTCTTCCACGTCCTTATTATCTTCGCCGTGGAAGTATCTCTTCCACGTGCTCATTATATTCGCCGTGGAAGTATTCTTCCACGTGCTCATTATCTTCGCCGTGGAAGTATCTCTTCCACGTGCTTATTATCTTCGCCGTGGAAGTACCTCTTCCACGTGCTCGTTATTTTCGCCGTGGAAGTATTCTTCCACGTGCTTGTTATTTTCGCCGTGGAAGTATCTCTTCCACGTGCTTGTTATTTTCGCCGTGGAAGTATCTCTTCCACGTCCTTATTATCTTCGCCGTGGAAGTATCTCTTCCACGTGCTCATTATATTCGCCGTGGAAGTATTCTTCCACGTGCTCATTATCTTCGCCGTGGAAGTATCTCTTCCACGTGCTTATTATCTTCGTCGTGGAAGTACCTCTTCCACGTGCTCGTTATCTTCGCCGTGGAAGTATCTCTTCCACGTGCTCATTATCTTCGCCGTGGAAGTACCTCTTCCACATGCTTATTATCTTCGCCGTGGAAGTACCTCTTCCACGTGCTCGTTATCTTCGCCGTGGAAGTATCTCTTCCACGTGCTCCTTGTTTTCGCCGTGGAAGTATTCTTCCACGTGCTCGTTATCTTTCACCGTGGAAGTCCTCTTCCACGTACTCATTATCTTTCGTCGTGGAAGTATTCTTCCACGGGCTCATTATCTTTCGCCGTGGAAGTATCTCTTCCACGTGCTCATTATATTCGTCGTGGAAGTATTCTTCCGCGTGCTCATTATCTTCGCCGTGGAAGTATCTCTTCCACGTGCTCATTATATTCGCCATGGAAGTATCTCTTCCACGTGCTCATTATATTCGCCGTGGAACTATTCTTCCATGTGCTCATTATCTTCGCCGTGGAAGTATCTCTTCCACGTGCTTATTATCTTCGCCGTGGAAGTACCTCTTCCACGTGCTCGTTATCTTCGCCGTGGAAGTATCTCTTCCACGTGCTCATTATCTTCATCGTGGAAGTACCTCTTCCACGTGCTTATTATCTTCGCCGTGGAGGTACCTCTTCCACGTGCTCGTTATCTTCGCCGTGGAAGTATCTCTTCCACGTGCTCCTTATTTTCGCCGTGGAAGTAGGTTATCTTTCACCGTGGAAGTCCTCTTCCACCTACTCATTATCTTTCGCCGTGGAAGTATTCTTCCACGGGCTCATTCTCTTTCGCCGTGGAAGTATCTCTTCCACGTGCTCATTATTTTCGCCGTGGAAGTATTCTTCCACGTGCTTGTTATTTTCGCCGTGGAAGTATCTCTTCCACGTGCTTGTTATTTTCGCCGTGGAAGTATCTCTTCCACGTCCTTATTATCTTCACCGTGGAAGTATCTCTTCCACGTGCTCATTATATTCGCCGTGGAAGTATTCTTCCACGTGCTCATTATCTTCGCCGTGGAAGTATCTCTTCCACGTGCTCATTATCTTCGCCATGGAAGTATCTCTTCCACGTGCTTATTATCTTCGTCGTGGAAGTATCTCTTCCACGTGCCCATTATTTTCGCCGTGGAAGTATTCTTCCACGGCGCATCGTTATCTTTGGCCGTGGAAGTACGACTTCCACTGGCTCATTCTGCCACAGAAGTACGTCTTCTGTTGGTTCATATCTTTGTTACGGAAGTACGTCTTCCGTGATGAATTACTTGGCCCGGCTGAGAGTGAATTTCCAAAATTTATATTGTTTATACTTAATTAGATGGATCCTGATCAACTACGTTTAATCCAGGGAAAATCGTGACAAATTTTGGAAGTCGTTCTCAAATGTCGTGGCCATAAGACGGATGTGATATCCGCATCACTTTGCCACAGAAGTACGAATTCTCTTCGCCTTAAGACGAATGAAATATTCGCGATATGCTACATCATTAGTGGATATAAGAAGTACGCCTTCAAATGTTCACGATACAGCATATGGGTTCCACCTCCACCTTCACAAAACTTTCTTATCGTCCTCACGTTAGAGATGAATAAGAATGATACCTTGCCAATGCCAGTGTTACCCCGGCTAGAGAACACACTTTTCTTCTTATGGGGTCCTTACCGTCTAATCACGGGAAACCAAGCATTCGAGCACAACCACCCGTCTTACGTATACATGTTTTCCCAGTTCTTTCGGCGTGGATATGCTTACAAGAAACGGATATGGTGTAAAGTCTAGTAACCTCGGTGATAACCTCGCATACTAGACTGGGGGGACATGATGACGTATAGTGGCTATGCTCACTATTCGTAATCCCAAACCATCATCTTCTCGCTAAAAATAGCCCATTACAAGTGGAGCCATATGTTACGGACGACCCATGAGGATGTCCTAGCAGCAAGCCGCACGCGGTTGTTAGTGAGCATGATACACGAATGAGTCTAGCATAACATGATCATGAACCATATCATACTAGACTGGGGGACATGTCGACGTACAGTCGGTTAAGGGCCCAGCCCGACATGCCCGTGGCCCACACACACCTTAACTTATCCTTTAAGAAACCCTAAGCCTATATAAAAGGGGCAGGGGTCTCATTCTACAACAGGTTCTCTCTCTTAACCACACCTTATATACAACATATCGATCAAATACTAACTTGACCGTCGGAGGTGGACCCCGGGGCTCCGGCCTCGGGTCCACGTCTAACCGGTTTACCTTTGTTTGCAGCATTACTCAGCACCCGGGAAGACGATTAACGGCCTAGGAGAGTCGTCGAACCGGCCCAGCCAAACTATGCTCCAACAAGTTGGCGCCATCCGTGGGACTCTGACTAAACAATGTTTCGTGGTCTCCTACTACCGAAAAGCAAAGATCCATCCGAAAAACGGTAACACTAAACCTTTTCTGTTTGTCTTTGCTTTTCGTGCACCATGTGTTATGTTTTTCACTACCATGCGATGTATCTGTTCAATCCACATCACACCTGATGACTTGATTGGATGTATAATGAAATTCTTATATACTGTTGTAGCATATTATATTAATAGCTATTGCTAAACAGTTGTATTCATAAACATCTTTTATGATCGTTTTTTTTTTAAAAAAAACAATCATTAACGTTTAATATGCGCACACCTATTTCGGCTACTGGTTAAATTTTTTGTGCGGATTATACCTTATCTTTATAATTCAAGATACGAATAAACTCTATCTATTACTCCGTAATAATGCATTGGTGGGTCCTTGTTGATTTTTTTTTGCCTAGACAAAATCTACATTCACATGTACTTACTCTTAATTAGAAAGTTGTTATATACACTCTTTTTAACACTTATAAAGATTAATTTATTTATGTGATAAATTCTTTGCATAACAACATTTATAAAAGATATGGAATAAATATCTTATTTATGGGTACGAATAAAAATTTTGAATGACCACGGTTATCTATGTGATATTTTATTTGTGGTCGTAAACATTGTCTCTAAGCGATGATTCGCATGTCGGGCACATCTTATACTTTATTTAGTTTTTTATATGCGGCGTGGACACCGTCTATCCGTGCTAATCCGTATGCCCGGACACACTTTTTGCATGTCATAATATTTGATTACGTATCTAAATCCATATGGATGATTATCTACAACATATGCAACGCGCTTTATCTTCTAAAAAGACGTTTTTTAGGTTTCAAGAAATTACTCATATATATTTCTCCTTCAAAATTGATAAAAGATATTACACATATCTTCTAAACTATTGTTTATATTAATAACGGATATTACACATATTATTTAAATTACTAAAAGATATTGTCTATCTTTTAAATTTGGTAAAGATATATTCTGATATTTTTAGATTTATAAAAATATTATGCATACCTTTTTCAATAGGTAATAAAATATTACCTATATTTTTCTATATTAATAAAAGATATTACATATATCTCTTAACTTATTAAACAAGATATTATTTATATCTTTTAGCTTTGTGCGACTTTTTTTTTATTACGATAAATGTTCGCACCTTTCAGTACATATCTAGATAGATATTATCATGTCTAGTATTTAGTGATTACTTATTATACATATATATATATATGCTAGTCCGTACACTCGGATATCTTTTGCCTACGGGCGTACATGTACTTATCATTCCCATGCGTAAGAGGATTAAGTTGAACCTACTAATTAAACTTGTCGTGTAAGAGGGTTGCAAACCCAACGACCACGGATCATGTATCCTTGTTAGACACCTTGCTATCAAGGCGTTGTAGTAAGTTACGCAAACCACATGACTCATGATGGACTTGCAAAAGACACACTGTGCACGTCTAACAAAATTTTGTCAGTCCTTATGGTAGTAACGGTACGCCGCACGTAGTAGCATAGCTCATCCCGTAAGTTAGTTAAGATACGTCTTATACTATGTGACAATTCGCGGTTATGGCACGACCCATCCGCGTTGGTTCGCACGTTCGAATCCAATTTCTATCTTTCGTACGCGGCTATGGTACGTCCATTCGCGCTGGTCTACGTGATCGTAATTTTTTGAATACTTGATTAAGTTTAATACTACTAATCGAGTGTAGCACCATTAAACTTGGGGGGCTACCAGGGTATAATAATACCACTATTTTCGTGCATGACACGCAAATATTTTTGGATATATTCCTTTGCCGCAGGAGTCCTCCTTTTTCCGGTTTATTCCTTTGCCATGGAAGTATCTCTTCCATTGGCTTATTCCTTCGCCGCGGAAGTGCTCCTTCCGCGCGCTTGTTTATGCGCCATGGAAGTATCTCTTCCATTGGCTTTTTCCTTCGCCGCGGATGTCCTCCTTCCGGGAGCTTGTCCTTTTTCCACGGAAGTATCTCTTCCGTTGGCTTATTCATGCGCCGTGGAAGTATTCTTCCGCGTGCTCATTATCATTCGTCGTGGAAGTACTCTTCCACGTACTCATTATCTTTCGCCGTGGAAGTATTCTTCCACGGGCTCATTCTCCTTCGCCGTGGAAGTACTCTCCCACGTACTCATTATCTTTCGCCGTGGAAGTATTCTTCCACGGGCTCATTCTCCTTCGCCGTGGAAGTATCTCTTCCACGTGCTCATTATTTTCGCCGTGGAAGTATCTCTTCCACGTGCTCATTATTTTCGCCGTGGAAGTATCTCTTCCACGTGCTCCTTATTTTCACCGTGGAAGTATCTCTTCCACGCGCTTGTTATTTCCGTCGTGGAAGTGTCTCTTCCACGTGCTTCTTATTTTCGCCGTGAAAGTATCTCTTCCACGTGCTTGTTATTTCCTTCGTGGAAGTGTCTCTTCCACGTGCTTCTTATCTTCGCCGTGAAAGTAGCTCTTCCACGTGCTCGTTATCTTCGTCGTGGAAGTACCTCTTCCACGTGCTTATTATCTTCGTCGTGGAAGTACCTCTTCCACGTGCTCGTTATCTTCGCCGTGGAAGTATCTCTTCCACGTGCTCATTATTTTCGCCGTGGAAGTATTCTTCCACGTGCTCGTTATCTTCGTCGTGGAAGTATCTCTTCCACGTGCTCATTATTTTCGCCGTGGAAGTATTCTTCCACGTGCTCGTTATCTTTCGCCGTGGAAGTCCTCTTCCACGTACTCCTTATCTTTCGCCGTGGAAGTATTCTTCCACGGGCTCATTCTCCTTCGCCGTGGAAGTATCTCTTCCACGTGCTCATTATTTATGCCGTGGAAGTATTCTTCCACGTGCTTGTTATTTTCGCCGTGGAAGTATCTCTTCCACGTGCTTGTTATTTTCGCCGTGGAAGTATATCTTCCACGTCCTTATTATCTTCGCCGTGGAATTATCTCTTCCACGTGCTCATTATATTCGCCGTGGAAGTATTCTTCCACGTGCTCATTATCCTCACCGTGGAAGTATCTCTTCCACGTGCTTATTATCTTCGCCGTGGAAGTACCTCTTCCACGTGCTCGTTATTTTCGCCGTGGAAGTATTCTTCCACGTGCTTGTTATTTTCGCCGTGGAAGTATCTCTTCCACGTCCTTATTATCTTCGCCGTGGAAGTATCTCTTCCACGTGCTCATTATATTCGCCGTGGAAGTATTCTTCCACGTGCTCATTATCTTCGCCGTGGAAGTATCTCTTCCACGTGCTTATTATCTTCGCCGTGGAAGTACCTCTTCCACGTGCTCGTTATCTTCGCCGTGGAAGTATCTCTTCCACGTGCTCCTTATCTTCGCCGTGGAAGTACCTCTTCCACGTGCTTATTATCTTCGCCGTGGAAGTACCTCTTCCACGTGCTCGTTATCTTCGCCGTGGAAGTATCTCTTCCACGTGCTCCTTATTTTCGCAGTGGAAGTATTCTTCCACGTGCTCGTTATCTTTCACCGTGGAAGTCCTCTTCTACGTACTCATTATCTTTCGCCGTGGAAGTATTCTTCCACGGGCTCATTCTCTTCCGCCGTGGAAGTATCTCTTCCACGTGCTCATTATATTCGCCGTGGAAGTATTCTTCCACGTGCTCATTATCTTCGCCGTGGAAGTATCTCTTCCACGTGCTCATTATCTTCGCCATAGAAGTATCTCTTCCACGTGCTTATTATCTTCGCCGTGGAAGTACCTCTTCCACGTGCTCGTTATTTTCGCCGTGGAAGTATTCTTCCACGTGCTTGTTATTTTCGCCGTGGAAGTATCTCTTCCACGTGCTTGTTATTTTCGCCGTGGAAGTATCTCTTCCACGTCCTTATTATCTTCGCCGTGGAAGTATCTCTTCCACGTGCTCATTATATTCGCCGTGGAAGTATTCTTCCACGTGCTCATTATCTTCGCTGTGGAAGTATCTCTTCCACGTGCTTATTATCTTCGCCGTGGAAGTACCTCTTCCACGTGCTCGTTATCTTCGCCGTGGAAGTATCTCTTCCACGTGCTCATTATCTTCGCCGTGGAAGTACCTCTTCCACGTGCTTATTATCTTCGCCGTGGAGGTACCTCTTCCACGTGCTCGTTATCTTCGCCGTGGAAGTATCTCTTCCACGTGCTCATTATTTTCGCCGTGGAAGTATTCTTCCACGTGCTCGTTATCTTTCACCGTGGAAGTCCTCTTCCACGTACTCATTATCTTTCGCCGTGGAAGTATTCTTCCACGGGCTCATTCTCTTTCGCCGTGGAAGTATCTCTTCCACGTGCTCATTATTTTCGCCGTGGAAGTATTCTTCCACGTGCTTGTTATTTTCGCCGTGGAAGTATCTCTTCCACGTGCTTGTTATTTTCGCCGTGGAAGTATCTCTTCCATGTCCTTATTATCTTCGCCGTGGAAGTATCTCTTCCACGTGCTCATTATATTCGCCGTGGAAGTATTCTTCCACGTGCTCATTATCTTCGCCGTGGAAGTATCTCTTCCACGTGCTCATTATCTTCGCCATGGAAGTATCTCTTCCACGTGCTTATTATCTTCGTCGTGGAAGTATCTCTTCCACGTGCCCATTATTTTCGCCGTGGAAGTATTCTTCCACGGCGCATCGTTATCTTTGGCCGTGGAAGTACGACTTCCACTGGCTCATTCTGCCACAGAAGTACGTCTTCTGTTGGTTCATATCTTTGTTACGGAAGTACGTCTTCCGTGATGAATTACTTGGCCCGGCTGAGAGTGAATTTCCAAAATTTATATTGTTTATACTTAATTAGATGGAGCCTGATCAACTACGTTTAATCCAGGGAAAACCGTGACAAATTTTGGAAGTCGTTATCAAATGTCGTGGCCATAAGACGGATGTGATATCCGCATCACTTTGCCACAGAAGTACGAATTCTCTTGGCCTTAAGACGAATGAAATATTCGCGCTATGCTACATCATTAGTGGATATAAGAAGTACGCCTTCAAATGTTCACGATACAGCATATGGGTTCCACCTCCACCTTCACAAAACTTTCTTATCGTCCTCACGTTAGAGATGAATAAGAATGATACCTTGCCAATGCGAGTGTTACCCCGGCTAGAGAACACACTTTTCTTCTTATGGGGTCCTTACCGTCTAATCACGGGAAACCAAGCATTCGAGCACAACCACCCGTCTTACGTATACATGTTTTCCCAGTTCTTTCGGCGTGGATATGCTTACAAGAAACGGATATGGTGTAAAGTCTAGTAACCTCGGTGATAACCTCGCATACTAGACTGGGGGGACATGATGACGTATAGTGGCTATGCTCACTATTCGTAATCCCAAACCATCATCTTTTCGCTAAAAATAGCCCATTACGAGTGGAGCCATATGTTACGGACGACCCATGAGGATGTCCTAGCAGCAAGCCGCACGCGGTTGTTAGTGAGCATGATACACGAATGAGTCTAGCATAACATGATCATGAACCATATCATACTAGACTGGGGGACATGTCGACGTACAGTCGGTTAAGGGCCCAGCCCGACAGGCCCGCGGCCCACACACACCTTAACTTATCCTTTAAGAAACCCTAAGCCTATATAAATAGGGGCAGGGGGTCTCATTCTACAACAGGTTCTCTCTCTTAACCACACCTTATATACAACATATCGATCAAATACTAACTTGACCGTCGGAGGTGGACCCCGGGGCTCCGGCCTCGGGTCCACGTCTAACCGGTTTACCTTTGTTTGCAGCATTACTCAGCACCCGGGAAGACGATTAACGGCCTAGGAGAGTCGTCGAACCGGCCCAGCCAAACTATGCTCCAACAGTGTTCATTAAAGTTGGCGCATTTACTTTCCCGGTCGATTTTGTCGTAGTTGATTATGAAATGGACCCTCGTATTCCTTTAATACTTCGTCGGCCATTCTTGAGAACCGGACGTGCTTTAGTGGATGTTGCCGAAGGTGAGTTAATCTTAAGAGTCGGGAATGACTCACAAATTTTCAAAATGGGGAAGCTTACAGGCAAATATTTTGGACGAGAATCAGTGAATATGATTAATGTGCTCGATGACTTTACCGTCTATAGTAATCCTCTATTCGACTCTTGCAATGATAATCCACTTTTTCATGATGATGTGGATGATTCTCGCTCCACTTTGGAAGCTTCTCCCATTTATGATTCTCCACCGGTCTTTGATGCTTATGATGATGATTCTAGCTCAGATTCGGATGATTTTGATTGTACTTCTGAGTATCCCGAGCTGCCCACATATGATGATTTTGATGAGGCCGATACTCTTTCGAGCGATTCTTCACATGATGAAGATCCTCCGCCATCACTCGATCCTACTTTGGACGATTACTCATTTGAGGAAGACTTCTCTGAATTTCTCAACACTTACTTCCCTCATGAGAGTGATGCTCCTCCTTTTGACTTTGAAGATTATCGTCTTGATCCTACTTTGGATTTGAAGAACATGCTTTCAAAGGAGAAAAAACCGGTCGACACCGAAATCCACAGCACGTATGAGTTAACACCTCTTTGTCTCCCTTCTGAGGACGAGGTTGTGCTTCTTCGCGGATCTTCTTCACACTCTGCTGAGCCTGAGTACTATTTTCCCCTAAAGGAAAAGGTGTTCGACCCCGGTATTGATATTCTGCAGCCATCTCAGTATCCACCTGATGAAATAAAAGGAAAAATCTTTGGACATTTTGAAGACATGCTTGCACTTCACCCTTGCTTCCACCGTGCTCCATCGCTGCTTAAGGGAACCTTGCCTACTCTTATTTGGCTTGCCTTGTTCGCCTTAAGCTTGTGCTATTTGATGGACGAAAACTATGTCTTTGATCCTGGTGGATATGTTTCATGCTTCTTCCATTGATAATCAAGGTCGAGTCAGGCTCACGACTCGGTTAACAAAAATCAAGCGCTTCTTGGGAGGCAACCCATGTATCTATCTTTTAGCTTTCTTTATCATAAGTGTAGGGGAGACCCGTTGGTTTGCTTTCCTCTCCTCACTTCTTAATCAGGGATTCGAGCTTCAATGTTCCACTCTTGATGAACATTATCCCGGTTCCATTATCCTAAACTCTTGATTCCGTGTTCCATTATCCCGGTTATATCCTAAACTCTTTTCGATTCACTATTTTATATTTTCTCAATATTAAAATAGGAATCTCTTTAGTTGTCTTTTCCTTAGCAAGATTTAAACAACGTGCACAATGTCCTAAGTG
Organism: Glebionis coronaria; assembly: GCA_025667525.1. Taxonomy (NCBI): domain Eukaryota; kingdom Viridiplantae; phylum Streptophyta; class Magnoliopsida; order Asterales; family Asteraceae; genus Glebionis; species Glebionis coronaria. The sequence goes on from CM046874.1 coordinate 95,290,826, forward strand.
TAGGGGCGTTTACTCCCACATGCTTAAACATTGAGGACAATGTTTATCTTAAGTGTAGGGGGGACTTCTATCGAAGTTAAGTGGTCTTTTCCTTGTATTTGTCCTCATTTTAACCGGAAAATCAATTTTTCGACATTTTTCAAATTTTTGATCTATTTTGGCCTATTAGTTTTTACCTTTGTATAGTTATTTTCTTTCTTTGCTAGAATAAATGTTTAATAAAGTGGTTTTAATTTTCAAAACGTTGTGAATCTTTTGACTCAACCCGAGTTTACTTATCTAAGTTACTCTAGCTAGTATCCTTAACATGTTTAAGTCGAGTTTTGCTAGGCTTTTATATAGGGAGTTATAAAACGCGAAAGTCTTAACTCTCACGGGTTAAGAACAAGAACTTTTCGCAAGTTCCTATAATTGATCCTAGAGAGTCGTTTATCAAGGGAACTTTAAAATGCAATTTCTAAACTTGAAAAAGTCTAAGAATTTGCAAGATCCTATAGGCGACTCGAAAACCCAAAACTTTGATTTAATAGGCTAAGCATCCACGAGTCTCATTCCTTCAGATTTTAAACTGTGGAGAACGAGATATGATAGAGCCAATTATAAGTTCGGTATTCTTTCGTGAATTTATGTGAGTTAATTATGAGCCTATTCTCCCATCGCTTGCTAATAATTTATCTGCTAATAAATAAGGTTGTACGATTTGAAAAGTTACTTAGCTTCTAGCCCAAGATCGTTTAAAAGTTGCTCGGTATGGATTAGAGTTCATAGCCAAGGCATAACTTATTGAAGCGGGATGCGAAGATTGGCGAGTCCGAAAAGGCCCTAACAAGGCATGAGGGATATATTTTGTTGCTAAAGATCCAAAGTGATGTGAAGAATCATTTATCAAAAATCAATATGAAGGATCGAGACACACGACGAAAAGCAAATACTCCCTAAAAGTCATGGAGAAGTGTATCCGAAAAGACCCTAACAAGGTATGAGGATAAATAGATCCAAGTCATAAAAGGAGGAGGATCGTTGTATATCAAAGTCCAAAATAAAGATTGGAGAAAAATGAAGAAGTCGTGGTCCAAGTATGAATCTCTCAAAACTTCAAGTGAAGAAATTCCATTATGAAGAGAAGACCATAATTTCATGAACGTCTCTCAAGGTTTGAAGTCTGAAGTCGCTGCCAAATATCGGTCCGAGAAAGGTCTCAAATCGCGAAGCGAGTTATGCCAAGATATGATCTTTATGAGGTCCCGAGAAGCAGTTTTAAAAGATTTTGTCCTTTAGCTAACTATTGATTAAATCGTTCACCTTATTTTCGGCCTAATAAACTATCAAAATAAGTCAAACAATGTATCCTCGTGATCATTCAAGACAATAATAAAATATAAGAGATACCCCTAGGAATAAGGGAGTCTATGTGAATAATTGGCCCACATGAGTTCGTGATAGTTTACTAACTTATGATAACAATGATCTCGTTTTTAAGCTTGGTTTGGAGAAAGTGAAAACTTGAGGATGATGATTATTCATGACATTTCCAAAACCCAAGGTATGCTTTTGATTTCTTTATTTTGAATGTTTATAATTTTCTATCTCTTTAATAAAGGCCACTATGATTGATTATGATGAAAAGTGAAAACGTGCTTTGTAACTAATGCATTGCATGAGGACATTGCAATGGTCAAGTGTAGGGGATTTGATAGGTGTGTAAACACCCATCTTTTCTACCACTTAATTACAATAATAACCGAGCCAAAACGTGTATTTTATGTCTTTTATGTCGGAATTATGCGTGGTTTGTATTTTTGTTGTGATTTAGGACGAAATTGAGAAAAGTGGAGAAAACACGGCATTTACGGGCTTTTATTGAAGAAAAAGATGAAAGACGAAGTCAAGAAGTCAAGAGTGCAAAAAGAACGGAAGTCCAAGACCAATTCTGAAGATTTATCGAAGAAAAAGTCAAAAGACGGAAGTTTATCAAAAGCCGAGAAACTCAAGTCTAATTTATTGAAGAATGTAAAGAGAAGATGTAAAAAAAAATCCCGAGCCAAAAGTCATTTAAGTCCAAGGTTAAAGAAGATTAGAAGAAAAGGACTAAGCATGCAATTAATGAATATTAAAAGAAGGAAGGACTTAATCTCGCAATTAAGAAGAAATGAAGGAGGGGAGGAAGCTTCCTAATCCTCCCCTATATATAGTTAGGACTAGATTATTATTTTTCTTTGTTGGCTAAGTGTGACAATTAGTCTTCCACCATTTACTTACCTTGCACCTTTAATTCATGTCATTTAAATACTTGTCAATTTAAATACCTTGTCTTGCACATTAAATTCCTTTAATTTCAAGTAAGTTTTCATTTAATTCTTGTCAATCTTTACTTTATCTTGTTAATCTCCTATCTACCTTTCTTGATCTTTGATTTCTATGTTTATGTTTGTGTTCATGTTCATGTCTTTATTTTGATCAAGTGGGTTTTTGATTATTGTGGTAAAATTTGTTAGTTTTATTGATATAGATTGTTTGTTTATGATTAATTGTTGTTTTGTTATTAGTTTGATTAAATCGTTTGCTTGATTTTGGTTAAATCTGTGGTATATTCTTGTTACTGTTATCCCTTGTTCTTCGGGGTTGTTTGTTTCTGTTTATGAGATTCCCAGGAAAACTTCCGAACAAGCAAAAGTTCTGAACCAGAGGGTGCTCATTCGGAACATTCAAAAGTTCCGAATCAAGCTTCATCCGGAAGTGTTCCGGATCAAGAACTTCCGAGTCAAGAGTTGTTCATTCGGAACTCCAAAGTTCCGAACCAAGGGGCTTCATCCGGAAGAGTTCCGGATCAACACCAAAAGTTCCGGACGAAGGAAAAGTTCCGGGTTGTTAGAAATACGTTTTAACGTATATTAGAAGTATCGGTCACTCCACAATATGATTTATGTTGTAATAGCTCGTAGTTAGTAATTAGTTATTAATTGCTTATTAACTTAAGTAAGAACCGGTCCATGGGCTTGTCATGGACCGGCCCAAGTCCACTTATGACTTGGAACTATAAATACCCCTTTCCACCATGGAAAGGGGTTGGTTGTTGTCATTTCTTTATTTCCACTTAATAAAATACACATAGTTTCTCTCACTTTCTCTCTCTAACTTTCTCTCTCTAGAAATCAACAAACCCCTTCATAGATTCATTGATTATCAATATTCTACATTTGGTATCAAGAGCTATGGGGTGATTTAAGGTGGTGATTTGTGTGGTTTTTTAGTTTTTGATTGTATTAGTGTTCTTTAAGAAAAATCATCTTGATTCTTGGTGTTTTTGGTGTTTTTGTGATTGGGATTAGTGGATAAGTATTAGTTGTTACTTATTTTAGTCGAAAGCACAAAACTTTTTGGGTTATTTGGTCAAAATCTGGGCTTAATCTTACTTTTTACTGTTCGACTGTTCATCGGACAAAGTTTCTGTTCATTCAGCAAAAGTTCCGGATCAAGGAGTTCCGGATCAAGAAGTTCCGGATCAAGGAGTTCCGGATCAAGGAGTTCCGAGTCAAGAAGTTCCGAATCAAGAAACTTCCGAATCAAGAAGTTCCGGATCAAGAAACTTCCGAACCAAGAAGTTCCGAGTCAAGAAGTTCCGGATCAAGCCAAACTTCCGAACCAAGAACTTCCGAGTCAAGAAGTTCCGGATCAAGAAACTTCCGAACCAAAGAGTTCCGAGTCAAGAAGTTCCGGATCAAGCCAAACTTCCGAACCAAGAACTTCCGAGTCAAGAAGTTCCGGATCAAGCCAAAGTTCCGAACCAAGAACTTCCGAACCAAAAAGTTCCGGATCAATCCAAAAGTTCCGAATCAAGGTATTCTTCCGAATCAACAAAAAGTTCCGAATCAAGGTAATCTTCCGAATCAAACTTCCGAATCAACAAAAAGTTCCGAATCAAGGGTTATTTTGCTTGTTTTTTCGACGATTTTTTAGAGGATTTAATCTTGGTTTCATACAACAAAAACTCAACACAATTCACAAGCTTTACTTCACTGCTCGATCAACCGATAATCTCTGTTTCTTTGAAGAAAAACAAAATGAATCCAAATTCAGTAATGCCTCAGATGACATCTCTTACGGATATATCGATCATAACGGGAACTGATAGCCGTCCACCGATGCTTATTAAAGAGGTGTTTGAGGCATGGCAAGGTCGAATGATGCAATATCTAAAGGGAAAACCAACATACGGAAGGCTTATGGTCAAATCGATTTTGAATGGTCCACTCGATTATGGTACCATTACGGTTGACAACGTGACTAGACCACGAGAATTTGAAGAACTCACTCCAGCTCAACAACTTGTTGCAGATGCAGATGAAAAAGCTCTTCAAACAATTCTCCAAGCTCTTCCCCATGACATCTATAGGATGGTGAGTCAGTATACGGTGGCAAAGGATCTATGGGAACGTCTTAAGGTGTTGCTACAAGGAACGTCTCTCACCAAACAGGAAAGGGAATGTCAGTTGTATGACCTGTTTGATAAATTCACCTACAACCCAGGGGAAACGCTTCACGATTATTACTTCAGATTCACCACACTCATGAATGATCTGAATGTATATAATCTTGTGATTGCACCATTTCAGGTTAACACCAAATTCTTGAACACTCTACCTCAAGCTGAATGGGGTGAGTACATTACCGATGTCAAGTTAACCAGGGATCTGCATAAGTGCAATTTGGATCAAATAAATGCCTTCCTTCAGCAGCATGAGAAGCATGTGATTATGCACCGTTCTCCTCGAGGTATGTACCCAGATTCCTTAGCTTTGATGGCGAATCAACCAAGCTTGTCTCACAACAACACACCTTATATCTTGGGACATCAAGCTTATCATCAATCACCTTACATGACACCAGCCTTTCCCCAATACTCGATTCTACCACAACCACCCACCTCACATCAGCAACAATATCGGTTCAATGCACCCTCACCACAGTATGCTTCACAACTTCATCCAGCAAATGTTGCACCTTATGCAGCATATCCGACAAGCTATCCTGATCAAATGAGTATTCCTTCTACTGATTATGCAGCTTATCCAGATCAAGCACTTTATTGTGATGATGAGGAAGTCCCAGTTCCTGTATTCCAACAAGGAGCTGACCCAGTTGAAGTGCTAACTACTATGTCTGCTTATCTCACAAGAACTTTAAGCAAACGAGGATTCAGAGGATCAGCTCCTACCAACAATCAGTTGAGGAATTCATCCAATTCTCGCCAACAAGCTACAATTAAGAATGGCAGGGTAATGGTTCAGCCAATTCAACCATATCAGGGGAGAACTTCCACATCAACCAATGTTCGCACCGCCAATCCTGCTCCTGCTCCAATGGTCAACAACCCTCCACGGGCTAATACGAGCAAGTTGAGAATGATTACATGCTACAACTGCAAGGAAGAGGGTCATATGTCCAGGGATTGTAAGAAACCCAAGAGGAGAAGGGATGGACAGTGGTTTGCAGAAAAGATCTATCTGGTAAATGCTCAGGCGCAAGGAAGGGAACTTGATGAAGAGGAGCTTGCATTTCTTGCTGACCCAGGGATTGCTGAACAAGACGTTGTCACTACGCAGAATGCAGCTTACCAAGCCGATGATCTTGATGCGTATGATTCCGACTGCGATGACTTTCAAACTGCAAAGGCTGCTTTCATGGCAACTTTTTCCAGCTTAGGGCCAGATAAGAAATCTGAGGTACTTATTAATAACACCGATAATGCCACTGATGCTAGTATTCAACCACATCAAGTTGGGCAAGAGAGTGCTGATTCGAATGAATCTTCGGTGGTGAGTCTTTCAAATGAGGAGACAAACAATGATAGCAATATCAATGTGAGTTCCCAGACTTTGAGTGAATCACAACCGGGACCCAGTTCGCATACGCCTACTCCTGCTCAACAAGATTTGGTCATGGTTCCTGCTACATTACTTAGCCAAATGAATGCTGCACTCTTAGAAACCTTAGCTAAGAATAAGAATTTGTCTGATGAGCTTGCCTTAAGCAATGAGAAAGTACAAACTTTGGAATTAGTGCCTTCGTCTAGTGTTCTCACAAATCTCGAATATGATCACTTTAGAAACAAACAAATGGGTCACTTGCAAGAAATCGAAAACTTAAGAGCAAATCTGTCTAGTGAACTTAGAGAAAAGGAGTTAGTGGTCACTAATTTTCAAAAACTTCAAACTGATTTTGAATTACTCGAATCTAAGAAGACTGAAATGGAGATTAATGCTACTAATAAGATTAGAAGTCTAGACTACTTGCTGTTAAGACAATACGCTGCTTCACAACTAGTTCACTTATTTGATGCTTCGTTTAAAGAGTTTAACTTATCACGTCTAAAAGGCCTTCCCCCTAATCCACGATATGCAAAACAAGCTTTAAGACATAGTCCTAGACTTTATAATGCAACTCAATTAGGATTGGCTTTAGACCCGATTGTTTTTCCCAATGATCGAACAAGTAAGGATCTAGTTGACGAGGATCGGTCATACAATTCAGCAAAATATCCCGATTGTGATTATTTTAAAATGAATAAGGAGCTTGCTAAAACTGATTTTAGAGTTCGCTTCCATATGGATAAGGATCTCATTACAGGACCAACCTACATGATAGAGGAAGAAAGCCCTAGTACATTTCCTACACTTGTCAACATGGAAGGTCCTAAGGAAATTCCAAAGAATCTTCCACCTGTTAGCACTGTATGGTTAAACTTGAAAGAGATTAACCGATACTTTACTAACTTTGACAAGGTCATTTTGGAATGTACGACTTCAAATGGCTTAAACGCCGGAGAATGGGCTTTCGAACACATGAACGAGGTGTTTAAAACCGAGATCAATCCGTTTGTCGAAAGTCTAAAAAGAAGTTTTGCATCTCTTAAGGAAAATCTTCAGTTTGAAATTGGTGAAGTTCAAAAAGTGTTTTATGAAATGGACACCGCTTACGAACTGCAACTAATTGAAAAGGAAAAGATTTCAACCGAATATGACCGATTCTTGTCCGAAGTAATCTCGTGTGATGTGCTTACTATTGTAAATGTTAAATATTCGAATGAGCTTACATCCGCTATGATGAATTGTGATGCTGTGAATATTTGTGAGGATATTTGTGATGATGTTTGTGATATTTCTGTAAATGTTGTTGAACCTGTAAATGAGGTAGATAATCATTCTTGTCACGAATCTAACGCTGAGTTTTTAAAGCTACAAGATTCTTATAATTTACTTTCTCAACGCTTTAATCAACTAGAACAACATTGTATATCTTTAGAATTAAAACAACAAGCTCAAAATGAAAATCTTTTGATATCAAATGTTTGTGAAAACGGTGTTGAGACAAGTGACAAGATGATTGCAATTGTTAAGACATTAGAGGAAGAAATCATGAGATTGAAGAGAGAGATATCATCAAAGGAAACATTAAGAATGGAACTAGAGGCCGCAGAGTCTAAAAACCAGGTCTTAGAAATTAGACTATCAACTGTTCTAGGGGAGATGGATCGGACAAGGCAGGGACTATCCGCTCTTTATGGTTCACTAGAAGAACGCTTCGCTTTTAATGCGGCACAGCAACAATATTATGTTGAACAACTGAACCAAAAGTGCGAAGAAATCTCTGACTTGAACATCCTGCTCATAGACAAAAATATGGTTTTGGCTGAGTTAAAGGAGACACTTCTTCTCACCAGACAAGAAGTTGTTGATAACTTAGCTACCGACTCTGCACCGTCCACTAGTGCTCCAACAACCAAGAAAGTAGTGCTTTATAAGAATCCGCTTCATAAGAGAAACCAGCTTACCTATGATGATTATATGAGGAATGCCATTAAGCATGTCGATCTTCTTAGGGATATTGTAGACGATCTTTATGCCTTAGATCCCTTAAGTAGCGACTACTATTCGGCTCATGAATATGTTAAGCGAGTTCAATATTGCTTGGCTTATTTGCAATACATAGGTACACCAGGTTCTGCACTACTTAACAATAGGCCCATTGCTGTCACTCCATTTAATAAGACTCCAGGAGCGAAACCGTCATTGGCACAATCAAGTAAGACACCTTTAAAATCTGCTGCTAATGTTCCCAATTTGCCTTCTACAGGATTAAAAGAGACTACTAAGGCTAAAGGATCGCCACTCAAGAAAGCTAAGATCAAGCCCTCCACTAGTAGTGCCACAACGAAGAAAGTAGAAGTCCACAATAGGAATGCTAGTTCAGTTTTAAATAAAACGAATCATGTTAAGACTAAAAGCTCTGCGCCTGTGCAGCAGCCTAAACCATTCGTGAATTCTGATTTAAATTGTTGGAATTGTAATGAATGTATGTTTTCACAGCGTCATGATTTGTGTCTGATTGATCACGTTAATGAAATGAATGCTATTAAGAATGGTCTTGAATGGAAGCCAACGGGTAGAACTCGCGCCCAAGTTGGCTGGCAATGGCGTCCCACTGGTAGGACCTTTACACTAGATGGTAAAATGTGCCCTTTAACTAGGAATGCAACCATTGAGGTTAGGTCTGAGCGTCCTTTAGTTAGGAACACTCGCACTCAAGTATGGAAACAGCGCCCTTTAATTAGGTCAGCCCCCACTTTAGTGCCTATCAGTGTCGAAATACTTCAGGATTTGAGCCAACTAGAATCCACACCACCAATTAAGAAGAAGAAGGCTAGGAAATCTAAGAAACCTAGAATTAGCAAATCTAAGATTATTAAATCTGTACCTGCTAATAACAAGGAACACTCAGATTCCGATACCTCTACATTGTCTTTGTGTGGTGATATTTTCAGGTGGTCCAAATCATCCTGTGGTATTTGGACTCCGGTTGTTCAAAACATATGACCGGAAATCGCTCGATGCTCCGAAATTTCGTCAGCAAGTTTCTTGGTACGGTTAAATTTGGGAATGATCATATAGCAAAGATTATGGGATACGGTGAATATCAGATTGGAAACGTGACGATTTCTAGGGTATACTATGTAGAAGGTCTTGGTCACAACTTATTCTCAGTAGGACAGTTTTGTGATTCCAACCTTGAGGTTGCTTTTCGACAACACACTTGTTTCATCCGCAACTTGGAAGGAAAAGATTTGTTGAAGGGATCTCGTGGTGCAAATCTTTATACGTTGTCTCTACAAGATATGATGGCCGCCTCTCCAGTATGTCTTCTCTCTAAAGCATCCAAGACCAAGTCATGGTTATGGCATCGCAGATTATCTCATCTTAATTTTGATGCTATTAATCATCTGGCTAAAAACGAGTTAGTTCGTGGTCTTCCAAAGCTTAAATTTCACAAGGACCATTTATGTTCCGCGTGTTCAAGAGGGAAAAGCACCAAGAAATCTTACAAGCCCAAAGCTGAAGACACCAATCAAGAAAAACTTCATCTTTTGCATATGGATCTTTGTGGACCGATGAGAACTGAAAGTGTGAGCGGTAAGAAATTCATTCTGGTTATTGTGGATGATTTCTCAAGGTTTACATGGGTTAGATTTTTACGTACAAAGGATGAAGCACCGAAGGCTATCATTACTTTTCTGAAGTTCATCCAGGTACGTTTGAATACCACTGTCCGCCGTATTCGTACAGACAATGGTACTGAGTTCGTCAACCAGACTCTTCGTGATTATTATGAAGGAGTTGGTATATCACATGAAACATCCGCTGCACGCACTCCACAACAAAACGGTGTCGTTGAAAGACGGAATCGTACACTTATGGAAGCTGCTAGGACCATGCTTATTTATGCGAACGCTCCATTGTTCTTGTGGGCAGAGGCTATTTCTACTGCATGTTTCACCCAAAACCGTTCTATCATTCGGAAACGCCATGGAAAAACACCTTATGAGCTTCTACATGACCGCAAACCCGATGTTTCATTTTTCCATGTGTTTGGTGCTCTGTGTTATCCAAACATCAATAGTGAGAACTTGGGTAAGCTTCAACCAAAAGCAGACATAGGTATTTTCATTGGTTACTCACCGTCCAAAAGAGCATACCGAATCTATAACCGTCGTCTTGGCAAGATTGTAGAAACTATGGACGCTGATTTCGACGAGCTGACAGCGATGGCTTCTGAGCAACACAGCTCTGAACCCGCGCTTCATGAGAAGGGACCCGGTGCTATAAGTTCCGGATTAGTTCCCAACAATCCTACTTCTACATCATTTTTACCACCATCAAGGCCCGAGTGGGATAAACTGTTTCAACCGTTGTTTGATGAATTCTTCGATCCCCCGACTGATGAAGTTCCAGCACCTGTAGTAATTGCTCCAATACCTGAAGTGGTTGCTCAAGTTAATGAACCTTTATCTAATGCATCTACAATTCACATTGAACCGGATGCACCTTCACCAAGTGATTCTCAAACTACACCTGAATCATCACCCCTACTTGTGCCTAATGATGTGGAAGAGGATTCTACTGATCACGACCTGGAATATGCTCACTTGCAAGAGCTTCCTTTCTTTGGTGTAGCGATCCCTGAAAACCCTTCAGCCGCGTCTACCTCAGAAGAAGCTCCTTCTATTGTTCACTCCAGACCACCTAGGATTGAAAACCATAACACTAAATGGACAAAAGATCACCCAATTAGGAATGTTATTGGAGATCTAGATCGACCAGTCTCTACACGCCATCAATTACAAGAGAGTGCACTTTATTGTTACTTTGATGCATTTCTCTCTGAAGTTGAACCCAAAAATTGGCAGCAGGCTATGACCCAATCATCTTGGATTGAAGCTATGCAGGAGGAACTCAATGAATTCAAACGATTAGAAGTATGGGAATTGGTTCCTCGCCCTGACAAGGTTAACATCCTTACTTTGTTATGGGTTTATAAGGTTAAACTTGATGAGATGGGTGCGGTATTGAAGAATAAAGCTAGACTGGTCGCTAGAGGATATAAACAAGCCTTGGGTATAGACTTTGAGGAATCTTTTGCTCCTGTGGCTAGATTGGAGGCGATTAGACTATTCCTTGCGTTTGCTGCTCATATGAACATGATCGTCTATCAAATGGATGTGAAGACGGCATTTTTGAACGGTGAACTAAGGGAAGAGGTTTATGTTAGTCAACCGGATGGGTTCGTCAGTACGGAGTCTCCTAATCATGTGTACAAGCTTAAGAAGGCTCTCTATGGGTTGAAACAAGCTCCACGCGCGTGGTATGATCTCCTGTCAACATATCTCATGTCGGAAGGCTTCTCCAAAGGAAAAGTGGACCCCACTCTATTCACTCTCAAAGACGGCAACGACATGCTTCTGGTACAAATTTATGTTGATGATATAATTTTTGCTGCCACTAACATAGAATTGTCTAAACAATTTGAGAAGATAATGTCCACACGCTTTCAGATGTCGATGATGGGAAAAATATCATTTTTCTTAGGATTACAGATTTCTCAGAATCCCAGAGGCATCTTTATTAATCAATCCAAATATGCTCTAGAATCTCTTAAGAAATATAACTTTGAGAATTGTGACCCCGTAGACACTCCAATGGTGGAGAAATCCAAGTTAGATGAAAATAGGGATGAGATTATTGTCGATCCGAAACTTTACCGTGGAATGATTGGCACCCTTCTCTATCTGACTGCTAGCAGGCCTGATTTGCAATTTGCTGTATGCATGTGTGCCCGGTATCAGGCTCGGCCTACCGAAAAGCACCTACATGTTGTGAAAAGGATCTTTCGGTATCTAAAAGGAACACTTCATCGTGGTCTATGGTATCCGAAAGATTCCTCGATTGCTTTAATATCATACGCAGATGCCGATCATGCTGGATGTCATGATACGAGGCGTAGCACTTCTGGATCTGTGCAACTCCTTGGAGATAGATTGATCAGTTGGTCTTCAAAAAGGCAGAAAAGCGCTGCAATATCAAGCACGGAGGCTGAATACATCGCCATGTCCGGTTGTTGTGCTCAAGTCCTTTGGATGAGATCACAATTAACTGACTACGGTCTTGGATTTAACAAAATCCCGATGTATTGTGACAACAAGAGCGCCATTGCCCTTTGCTGCAACTATGTTCAACACTCCCGGGCCAAGCACATTGACATTCGCTACCATTTCATCAAGGAGCAGGTGGAGAATGGAGTGATCGAGCTGTATTTTGTCACTACTAAGTACCAGCTGGCGGATATGTTCACCAAAGCCTTAGATCGAGGACGAATCGAGTTTTTGATCGATAAGCTTGGCATGAAATCATTCACTCCAGCGACTCTCAAAGAGTTGGCAGAAGAATCAGCTGAATAGTCGTGGTAAACTATTCAGAGTATCCTTTGGTTGTGATCATGTATATTATCGTAAATATATATAAACCACAAAAGAAAAATACAAAAATATAAAACCAAGAAAAACCATAAAAAATATAAAACCTAGAAAAACCATAAAAATTATAAAATCAAGAAAAACCAAAAATATTTTTCGTTTTAATCGGGCATGTCTTTTAGTACGGTAATATTTACGGCCTTAGAAATGTCGATCAATATTGACACGGTGCCATAAATAGAGTCCGTATAAAAGTTGTACATTTTTAAAACATGCCCATAATGGCTTGTAGTTATTTCAGACTGCAACCCGGTTTTCATATTAAAGTCACGTATTTCCTTGGAAAACGTTGGCTCAGAACGGGAATTAATTTTCTCGGGCGTGATTTACAAGCCAAATCATGCAAAGGGATCAAGTTTACTTTATAACTTGGTCTGACACGAATTTGTGTACGTCTCAGTGCATTAATTTGTTAAAATAAGAGAAATCTTATTAAAACCACGAATCAAAATTTTTCAAGAAATAAGTTGGAAATGCTTTCATCACTATTTGACTCTTTAAACAATGACTACAGCTCTTTAAATAGAAAACGGGTCATTGTTTAAGGGGGAGAAAATAGTAAAATCATCTTCGTCATTAAAATTGATCTTCAAAAGTGATTGTGAAAATTAAGGGCTTCATGGTAATTGAGGGGTTTTGCTTTAGAAAACGACTTGTGTTCGTTCTAAGTAATAGGCATGGCTTTTAGATTTTGAGGATATGCTAATAGATGCGTTTGCTAAGTTGTGTGTACGTTTAACAAGAGTTAGGTAAAATGGAAAAAATTAGAAACAAAAAGGATAGGGAGTGAAATTGGAGGGACTAAAAGTAATAGTTATTGAAACTTGTCAAAATTAACCTAAGTCAAAAAACAAAACCCCCGCCCCTCACTGTTTCTGATTCACTGTTTACTCATTCCTTTGCCGCCATTGTTGAAAACATCACACACACTCAATTCTTTCAAACATCTCGTATAATCATTCCATCCCGTTCATTCGTTTAATAAGGTAATAACTTTGAATCTTTGACTTATTAATTCGTTTAAATCATCATCTATATCCCCTTATTGATTCAGATAATTAACAAGTATCAGATTTAGGGTTCTTGATTAAATTAGGCTAAATTGATTAGGGAATTAAGGTGGGTTTTGCTCGGAATAGGTTCTATGATGTTTAAAATGCCTTAGTTTGCCTTAGAAACTCACAAACGCGCTAGATTAATCATCTGAGTTTAGTTTGTAAATGTTCCGGATGAACGTGGCTTAAATCTTCCGAATGAAGGATTTCTTCTGAAAAACTTCCGAATGAGGAAGTTCCGAATGAGGAAGTTCCGAATGAGGAAGTTCCGAATGAAGAACTTCCGAATGAAGGAAGTTCCGAATGAAGAACTTCCGAATGAGGAAGTTCCGAATGAAGAACTTCCGAATGAAAGAAGTTCCGAATGAAGAACTTCCGAATGAAGGAAGTTCCGAATGAAGAACTTCCGAATGAAGGAAGTTCCGAATGAAGAACTTCCGGATGAAGGAAGTTCCGAATGAAGAACTTCCGAATGAAGGAAGTTCCGAATGAAGGAATGTTCCGGATGAAAGAAGTTCCGAATGAATAACTTCCGGATGAAGGAAGTTCCGAATGAAGAACTTCCGGATGAAGGAAGTTCCGAATGAAGAACTTCCGGATGAAGGAAGTTCCGAATGAAGAACTTCCGGATGAAGAAGTTCCGAATGAGGAGAAGTTCCGAATGAGGAAATGTTCCGGATGAAGATGTTCCGAATGAGGAAAAGTTCCGGATGAGTTGTTTGACTATTCTTGTTTGCATGCTATCTATGTACTTGTTGTTTTATCTTATGAAATGTGTTATGCTTAGAAGTAAGAATGATATATATCTATCTGTTTTTGTGCATCAACCTTTCATGTCTTATCTTAAGCAGATAAAATGACTAATCCAACAGTACAAGCTATCCAAGAATCTAGAGAAGCCGATATTGCTAAAGCTCGAACCCTTAAGTTTATACCCAACAACTATAGGCTGAAGCAAGTCTCTAAATCCACTCACCATGGTTTTAAGGTCGCCATAGCCATCCTTGATAACTCTCACTTCAAGAACGCCCTTAGGAATACAGCCTCGGTGCCTTATGAGTATATGTTTGAATTTTGGGCAACCAAGGAAATCACTTCGAACAAGATCACCTTCACCATCGACAACAAGCAGCAGACACTCACCGTTTCAGACTTCCGTAAGATTCTTGGTATACGGGATACACCCAAGGGCATGTCTTTCTCAAGGGATCCTACTAAAGATGAACTCGCGGAGTTATTTGACGCACTTGGATGTCCGGAAATACGAGTTGCATCTGAGTTTACTACTGCTAAGGTAGGACAACCCTGGAGAGCTTTGATGGGTATTCTCAGTAAGTGCCTTACACCAAAAACGAGTGGACATGATGCTTTGCGCAGTCCGATAATGAACCTCTTCTATGGCATGTACAAAGCTGCGAATTCAGATTATGCTTTGTTGATATGGGAAGAATTCACCTTTCAACTCTTCTACAACAAGAAGCTGAAGACAAACTTCTTTCCTTATCCTCGGTTTATTAAGCTTATCATAAATTATTTTATGAAGCTTGATGCTACCATTGATAGGCGTGCAGGAGGTCGCTATCACACTGAAGAAGTTGATGATACTGTAGATCTGAGGCATGAAGGACCGTCGATTGGTGTGATTCCGGGTCCTGTTCCTGATTACCTTCTATCTGATAAAATCAAAAGTTCTGCAGATTACAAGCTACTGCAGATAGAGATCAAGAGACTGAAAGAAAACCTTCAGACTGGAGAAGACTCGTCCACAACAGTTAAGAGTAAAGGGAAACGCAAACAACCAGCAGCGTTACCTGAACCCGAACCCAAGAAGAAGAAGACAGAGGGTAAGAAGGGAAAGGGTAAGGATTTGATGCGTCTACGTGATGAAGAAGATATTGTTGATCCTACTCTTGATAAATCCGAGCAACAAATGATGAAGATTGCTATTAACAGGAGTAGGAAAGATACAGGCGGTAGTGGTTCAGGTGCGAGGGTAGATATCGAGGATGAGTACGAGGAACCGGATGATGTTGATGAGTTTGGGTCACCTCAACACTATTCCACTTCGAAGGAGCCATCAATCCCTATTTCAGCAAGTGTGGAAAAGGAACCTGTTGCTCCTACGATCGTGGTGACAACTCAACCCTTAACAACTCAACCTCCACCCATACAACCCTTAACAACCCGACCGGCTTCAACACCATTTCTTCCACCACCCATAATCCCCATCCCTAGTACAGCAGTAACAACCGAGCCCCTCCGGTCAACCCAAAGCAGCTCTGCAACATCTGCAATGGCTGCATTAGTGATGGCCGAGATGTTTGATACTAACAAACGCGAAATGGATGAACTTCGCCAAGAGTTGCAAAGACGAGCTCAGAGGGAAGAAGAATCAAGGAAAGCTCAAGAAGAGTTGATTGCCAAGTTCGCTGCAGACATGGAAGCTACACGTAAAGCTCATGCAGAGGAACTTGCTCAGGTTAAGCAGGCTGAGGCTGATAAGCATGCTGCACGCATTACCAGACTTCAAGCGATGAGGGATAAATATAAGGAACAAAAGGAAGCACTTGAAGCATCTGTGAAAGAAAGAGTGCAAGAATCCGTTGAATCCCTAATGCCTAAACTTCGCGATGAGTTGAAGACACTTGCTGCTGACAACTTGATGGTCAAATAATCCAACCCTTCAGAAGCCGCCTACAAGATTGCTTATGACCTGACGGATTTTGAATTGAAGAAGATCCTTAAGGCTCGTATGGTGGAACTTGGGTCGTATGATAAGTCGAGGATTCAACGGGCTCTATATAAATCCCTGAATGATGCTATCATGGAGGATGATAGATTATTCAAAACGTTTGGAAGTGTGGTACCATATCACATCTTACCGGAAGAAGAAAGGGAAGAGAGTGAAGAAGAGGGTTCGGGTGCAGAAGAGGAAGAAGAAGAAGAAGAAGGAGAAAAGGATGATGAGGGTGGTGATGATGACGAGGATGATGACGATGATGACGAGGATGAGGATGATGATGATGGCGATGATGGTGGTGATGAGAATCAGGAGAGTGCTCGGGGTAGTAACGGGGATGACAATCAGGATGATGATGGGGGTGAACAATCGAAAGAGGGAGACAAGGTTACTAGCTCCAAGAAGACTGGAACCAAGTCCACAAAAGATGCAGCACAGAAGGACAAATCGACATCCTCGGAATCAAGACGAACTAAGTGGCGCCACGATGTGAATGCCACTACAGCGTCTTCGGCTCCCGGTATCTCTATCGCTGTATCTTTACCTATTACAACTAACCCCATAAGTTCTGCTGTTGTTCCTCCTGTGATTGCAGAATCAGTGACGGAACCCGAAGCTGCACAACACTCCCAAGTTCACGACACTGCTGAAATGCCTGAAACTGAACCAACAGATGTTCGCACTTCAACTCCTCAACAACAAGCTCAACAATCTACGGTTCCTGAACCAAGCATACGAAATTGGGAAGACACGTTGGAGATAGACGAGTCTGCACCACCACAAGCTTGGATCACGGCAGCAGCTCAATATGATCCGATCACAGATGCCGACAAAGATGTGTTGTATCTCCGTATCCGAAGTCCGATTGACTTATGTGCATTCTTTGCTCATGAGTATAAGACTTCGGTTACTCCATCCTTGGTAAAGAAGGCGCTGAAAGATAAGAGACTGCGTGCCAAAACCCGATTACCCCGAATGGAGCTCGAGTATTATGCCGATGAGATCATAAAGGCTTTGAAAACCGTTCAACGGCCAGGACTTCATGAATCAGAAAGAGCTCCACCTCCAATGGATCCTGCTCAAGATAATCAGATTGCTCTTGACTTCTTCGTCACCAACGATCTTGTGTATCTACTGAAGGGATCATCAAAGTACGCAACCTCTCTGACATTGCTGAAAGCTGCCAACTGGGGGACAATACCCTTCATCGAGGAAAAGGTAAATCGACTCTGGGTCCCTAAAATGAATCGTAATTATGATATGTATGCTGTCATAGGTGCATCTCATTGGGACGAACGAGTCCGAAGGGCGTACAGGGGTTGCTGCTTGGTCAATTCTGGAAGCAATGTTAGATCCGACATCCGCATCTCCAGCATCCTAGGAATGAAAACTGAAGCCAAGAACGGCTATCATCATGTGACGGAGATTCGCTTGAAAAGGGAGGATGACAGGGAATACAAAATCCAGCAAGGAGATTTTTCCATCATTCGCCTTGAGGATATCGAGGACATGCTGCTTCTGATGACCAGAGATCAACTTACACACATTCCTCGTGAAGACATGATTGCTTTGAACACAGCACTTCGTATGTTCACACGAAGCGTTGTCATCAAGTCACGAGTTGAAGACCTTCAGTTGGGAGTTGAAAGCTATCAGAGGAAGCTCAATTTAACCTGTCCTGTGAATCAAGTGCTACCTCAACATGTAGAAAGATGTCCCTATACCGGCATTTCAGTCCCGAATTACGGCATCTTCTACCTGAACAGTCGAGGTTTGATGAAGTTTATGAGGGTGGGGGAGCTCCACAAGTATAGTGATGGAACACTTATACAAGTCAGAGGGAAATTGGAGCATCTGAACTCGGGTGGGACTTTGCCAGAGATGACGGAGGATTGGCATCCGGGTTACCGGCAGATGGCGAAGTATGTCATCAAGAAGATCGATCAGAAGCTCCGTGAACGTAGATTGATGAGGAGCTTGGAAAGATTCGTGGGTGGTAGACCATATGGAGTGCACTACAGGACACTGCAACGATCCATCTAATGGGTCGTACATTTCAGGTCACTCTATATTGGTATTCAATTGTGAATATGTATATTTGTGAATAATGTGCTTGAATGGCTTGGTGTAGTGTTAAGGTATGATAATTTTTCAAGAATTTCTCACGAGATTCTAAATCTTTCAAAATATGTCATACCAAAGCACTACAACTATCCCTTATTAACTTCAGGGGGAGCAATAACTTGTTCTATGGCCAAAATATCAATTTCATTTTTACCCAAAGACCGGTTAATCCATTCAATATCCCAAATATTAATGGTTAACATTTTGGATAAGGGGAGAAAATGGGATTAAGGAGACGTAAGTGATACTTGGCTAAAAGATGAAAAAGACTTAAAGATTATCCAACTTAATATGTGTAAAGCACGTGTTAAGGGGGAGCGTTTTTGATAAACAAAACACCTAAGGTACAAAACTTTTGATTTCAATATCACAAGTACTTTAGGTGATTTTCAATGACTTTTCATGGTGGCAAATTCCTTCCCAAAACACGCTTAATTCACGACGGATGTGGTGACAAAAGGGTGGTAGGAATAGGTTAAGTCCAATGATTCATCAGAGCCGATGGAATCTTCCCAAGGACAATTCCCTAGATAGAATTAGAAGTCCTAGGAAAGATGGAGAAAGAATGTGAACGTAGCTGAATGCCGACCAAGTACTTAAGCTAGCACTGGAACAATCACAACAAGGTGCTAGTGATGACGTATTGGTAAGCATTGAAGGGGTTGAAGAATGAAAAAGAAATGTAAAGATAAAGGGTGTAAAGAAAGAAGCCCTCCTTACAATTTTAGGCAGAAACCGGGTCAATACATATGCTATTGAGGTCATTTTTGTTAATGATTCTCGGTATTGAAGAAAGACATCATGGACCCAGTGATGCAATGCACAACCCTTCCACAGCTAACTCAAATATCTCTTAAAAGGTATTTGTTTTAATCACACGGAGATCAACACGTTATCTATTGGTTTATTCACTCCGAATAAACTGGTATTGAAAAGGTGGCACTCCTCTCCAGCCATCGCTCACTAAATCAAAACGCACAATCGAGTCTAGAGCCAAGAGATCATCAAAAGTCTCATTAGGACACTTTCCATTTATTCCTTGCTTTCTCACACACTGTGAAAAGTAAGAGATTTTCATGAGTCCTACGCAGTATTCCTGTAATATTGCCAGAACATCCGAGTAATACGTAAGTATTACAATGAAGATGGAAATCCTGCTTGAGCCAACATCAAACAAGCTCATGGTAGGTTACACGTGCGGTTCTTTTAGAACCAATCTTGTGAAAAACTGGAAGGTAACAGTGGTTTAATTCTTAATTGAACTTAAACTCGTTCCAGGCCTCTTCGCATTATCATATGATCTTGCCAGAACACTCAGAGTGACTCTTTATTGACCACAGTGACGAGTGGAAATCCTTCTAGTGTCAACATCAAACAGCACTTGGTAGGTAACGTGCAAGATTCTTTATGAATCGAGCTCGTGACAACTGGAAAGCAACGATGGTGAAAATCTTAATTGAAATTCACTTGTTCCAGGTTTCATGAATTGACGGCTTTTAATCACAAGGATAATTTATCCAAGTGATTCACTCTTTATGTTCGCAGTCAGCTTTGGACGGTCGAATAAAGAGAACGGGTTTACCCGCGAAATCCTGTCAGGAAGTTACTTAATTGAAACTATCCGTCACGGGTACGATATCAAATATCGTCCAACGGTCTTCACCGACCGGAGGTAAAATGCTACCGAATTAGAATAAAATGTTCAAAGCCATTTTATTCGTGTCGTTGCTGTGTACCTGCTAAAGACGGTGGCGTTGCTGAGTACCTGTTGAAGACGGTGGCGTTGCTGTGTACCAGTGAAGACGGTGGTGTTGCGGTGTACCTGTAAAAGTCGTTCCCACATGCTTATGTCTTTTGCAACAAAAATTCAAGAAAGTACAAGATGAAGTCTTCCGCTGTATCAAACTCTGAAGCTTTCAAGAATCCAACAAAAAGACGTAAGTGTGTGGAACATGAAGTCACGAGGAGGCAAAGTTCACAAGAAAGGCAAAGATCGCACGTGAAAGGCCAAAGAACAATGCTCTCAAGTCAAGCCAAAAAGATCAAATCAACATATTCACAACAAAAGAAAGAAAAGAAGAAAGGACTACGAGCTAAAGAACGAAGACTTAGTATAGTATGCTAGGTTTAGAACTTTGTAACGTGGAGTGACCTCCCTTAGGGGGAGATTGTTAGAAATACGTTTTAACGTATATTAGAAGTATCGGTCACTCCACAATATGATTTATGTTGTAATAGCTCGTAGTTAGTAATTAGTTATTAATTGCTTATTAACTTAAGTAAGAACCGGTCCATGGGCTTGTCATGGACCGGCCCAAGTCCACTTATGACTTGGAACTATAAATACCCCTTTCCACCATGGAAAGGGGTTGGTTGTTGTCATTTCTTTATTTCCACTTAATAAAATACACATAGTTTCTCTCACTTTCTCTCTCTAACTTTCTCTCTCTAGAAATCAACAAACCCCTTCATAGATTCATTGATTATCAATATTCTACACGGGTCAGCAATCTCATTCGGAACTCTCAAAGTTCCGAACGAAAACTTCCGGATTAAGGAAAAGTTCCGGACGAAAAGTTCTGACCAAAGTTCCGGATCAAGAAGGTTTCACTCGGAAGTCTAGAAGTTCCGGATCAAGAAGGCTTCATCTGGAAGTCTTCCGAGTCAAGGAGATCCGGATCAAGATAGGTTCATTCGGAAGTCTCAAAAGTTCCGGATCAACTCAAAAGTTCCGGGTCAGCAATCTCATTCGGAACTCTCAAAGTTCCGAACGAAAACTTCCGGATTAAGGAAAAGTTTCGGACGAAAAGTTCTGACCAAAGTTCCGGATCAAGAAGGTTTCACTCGGAAGTCTAGAAGTTTCGGATCAAGAAGGCTTCATCCGGAAGTCTTCCGAGTCAAGGAGATCCGGATCAAGATAGGTTCATTCGAAAGTCTCAAAAGTTTCGGATCAACTCAAAAGTTCCGGATCAACTCATAACTTCCGAATCAAGGTTTCTGTCAGGTTCTTTTTAGTTTTTCTTTTTAAAGTTCTGTCTTTTATTTTTAGGATTATTTTTCCCACCTTTTAATTTAATTGCACTTTAAGATTAATTGTCTTAGCTTTATTTTAGCCTTGCCTTAGTTTAAGTTTTAGTTGCGTTTTAAGATTGCCTTAGATAGATTTAAATTTGCGTCATTTACTTTTAAGTGCCTTTTTAATTTCTCGTCTCGCTTTTAAATATTTGCCCATTATTTTAATTAGACTTAGATTTACTTTCAAGTCATTTACTTTAATTGTTTTGCATATTTAATTACTACAACGACACAACTATTTGTTTCACCAAAGAACGACTGAGTCGATAGTTAACCTAGATCAATTCGATTAGACACACGACAAAGAACTTTAATTTTCTTACTAGGTAAAAGCCTTGTATTATGCCTGATTTCTCTAAATTGCCATTTGAAGGAATTTGAATTGTGGTCAAGCTTTGTCATGTGAAGATTTCTTGGCTTGCTATGAAGATGCCAAAGGTGTTGAAATGATCTTAGCAGTCCAAATTGAAGTAGACAACAAGAAAACGCCTATAGCCGTTGATCCATTGTGGTCATTTTAGATTTTTGCTAAAAATGTAGCAGGGGACCTCTGAGGAGGCACATGGGTTGTAGTGGGGCCCAGTTTGGGAGTGGGGTTGTGTTAAGAATGTTCTTAATCACGAATCTAGAAAGTTACCAACCCTAATTCTTCATAATTAAAAAGTTAAATTTTTAGGGTTTATGAAATGATGAATGATGAACAGTGGCCGTTTTAATCCAAAAGAGGGGTTAGGGGTGTGTTTAGGCGGGGTTTGAATTAATTAATAATAATTCGAAATTATTATTAATTAGTGATATTGGGTTGTCAGGTTGGGTCGGGTTTTAGGTTTTTGGACTGGGCTTATGGATTTGGTTAGGGTAAATGGGTGGGTTAAAATGAAAATGGGTTATAATTTAGGCAGATTGAGTCCCCAAAGTTTGCTTCTTTTGTCATTTCCACTTGGCAGCTTTAAACCTTAATATCCCTTTGTAATATCTTAGGGCTAATTACAAAAACAGTGCTTGTATTGTTTAAACAGGAGATCAAGGACTTGTTTTGTAATTCTTGAGATCTTCAAGGGCTATATTTGTCAAATCTTCAAATATAAAGGCCCTTTCTTGTACAAATGATTCTTGGAGGGCCATTTGTGACAAGTCTTCAAAGATGAGGGACCAAACTTGTAATTTCTTCAAAATTCAAGGACTTTTATTGGAAAGTCAACACTCGGGTCCGGTTCTTTGTGCGACTTCGATTCCTGTGTTCGTTTTTGCTTGTTTCTTGTGATCTTTTGTCTTTTTCACGATATATGTACCTAAAATACACATTGAACAAACACAAGCATATTTCACGATATTTTATGACATTTTTAAGTATTTAAAGCCCTTTTTGGACGACGAGACTATGTATAATTACGGTCTCATCAATGTTATGAAGTTTATTTAACGTGGTTAGTTAATGATGGCGTTTTGTAAAATTTTGATTTCATCAAAAAATGTAATTAAAAAAAGTAGGGGACATTAACGTAGCATTTGGTGTGCATGAATAGAAGTTGTAATGGAACAAGTTATTATGAAATTATTTTGTTTGTTTTCAGTTTAGTAACTGGATGGTTTATTAAGGGTGTTTTGTATGACATAATGAAGTAACGAAGGAAAGAAATAAATACCGTAATTGAATAAATGAAATAATGAATGATACATTATAATTCAAATTATGTTTGATTGTAAAAATATAATGGAATATAATCAATAACAAAAAGATTAAAATAACATTTAATGATGTATATTTCTTGTTTGGTGGGTAATTAATAAGGAGTTTTTATGTAATTCTCGTTCCTTTTCAGGACGTGATGAAAAAAAAAGCAAAGGGCCATAATGAATGAAAATGAAGGTTTTTGATGTAATGGTGATTACATGTAATGTGTTTTTCTATACTGCCGTAATGATGTTTTCTATTCTGACGTGCCAAGCGCTACGTAATTGTTTCATTCCATTACGCTTGTAACCCCCAATTCCATTACATAGCTACCCCATATTTTTTTTCATTCCATTACGACATGTAATCAAGTGTCGCCATATTCCATTTTTTTCATTCTTTTCCAACGCCCATTGCATCGTACCAAACAACATACATAAATGATATATTCCATTTCAACAAGACAACCAAATAAGCCAATAGAACACTAATGAGTCATTCAATTATTATGTTCATTATATCGTCGATTACATTTCTTTATAAACTAATTACATCTAACCAAAAATACCGTAACGAGTGGTACCGATGGTGTAATAGGCTATTCTTTGTAATGAAGTATTACATTATCTAAATGTAAGTAAGTTTATCTTTTTCATTCCTTATAGTAATATTTTCTATTTCGGTTTTTATTATGGGTTTTTCTATGTTGTGTCTATGGGCACATGATAAGAAGGTATAAAGTACATAAAAAGTACACAGGGTCCTACAGAAAAATACACAAGAATTCATAAAATGTGAATCCCTATGTACTTTATTATAGGATCCTGCGTACTTTTTACTTTCTTATTATATGCCCTTAGGGCATAAAATAAAATAAAAAACCTTTTATTATAACATACCAAACATTACGTAACATTAAAATATCTAACCATTTAACTAGGAGAAAACCTTAGGCTACCCGCAACGGGGCAAAAATATCTCGGTCGCGACCGAGTCGTGGCTCAGTCGCGTCGTTGCTGCGATTCGATCGCCGAAACTCGGTCGAGAAAAATCGACTCCACCCACGACCTACATTGTTACCGTTGGAAAATTTGACCGTTGGGAAGTAGTTGTTTGAAACAATTTTTTTTTATAAAAATTTTAAACTATTACCTATATAAACATAACCATTTCTTCCATTTTTTTCACACATTCACACTCAAATTTCTACACATACCTATCCAACATGTCTAGCAAGAGAACCCTCAAAACCAATACCCCAAGACCCCGAGTTCGTCAAGAACCCGTTCCACATGTGACACCGAATTCGGCTTTTCGATTATCCGGCGTGTCACCTAACTTCCGGTTTAGACCCGTCGGGTTTTAATATCATTCACCACAACCATCTCGCCCAAACTATCTGAACCATCCATTCTGTCCCCACAACGTGAATACAACCAACAACCTTTCTATGAATCACTGACGGGTGTGTATCGTCCTACTATGGATTCTTCCACTTCTTCTTATCCTAACCAGCAGTATTCTCTGATTAATTGTTGTCAGGTTGATGTTGACATTGAAGAAATGATGTATAATCAAGACTACTTTGCCGATCAACGTACGGGTGAGGGTCCTAGCCAAGATCAGTCTATGAGCCAAGGTCCGGGACACGGGTCATTTCAAGGTGCATATAACCTTGAAGAAGACGAGGAAGAGATGTCACCAATCAAACCTAAGAAGCCCTCTAGACGTGCTATGAAAGCCAAGCAGGTTGATTCAAGTGAGGCACAAAAAATGGACAAGTGAGGAAGAGACTGCGTTGTGCAGAGGTTGGTGTTATGTTTCTGAGAATAGCGCTGTTGGAAACAATAAAAAAGGGCTTTTGGAAAGAAGTAGTGAAGTACTATGAATCCGAGACATGTTCTAGTAGAGGGTACGACGTGGTTGTGAGCAAATGGAAAAACAGGTTGCGTCCCAGCGTTGGTGCTTTTTGTGGTATAATGGATAACGTTGAGCGTACTCATGATAGTGGTGCCAATGATCTCACTGATTACCAAAAAGCTTGTGTTGATTACAAAGTGATTTACAAAAAAGTTTTTGTGTACCAGGAGGCGTGGAAAGTGCTCAAAGATCACCAAAGTTAGCTACAGATTGGGATGTCAAAGTTTATAAAGAAAAAAAGTAACAAAAAATCCAAGACTTCTGAAACCACTTCTGGTTTTGGGCACGCTAGTTACATGAATGTGAACGATGATTCAGAAGATGAGGTGGAAGAGACTCAACAATACCGGCCAAATAGGTCGTGATAAAGATAAAATGAAGTCATCGACATCTTCGGCAACAGGGAAGTCTTCATTTGTTGATGTTGTAACCAACAAATGGGAGAAGATGAAAGACATTGGGTGAGAAAAAAAGAAGCAACAACAAGAGGAATACTTTTCCATCAAGCAACGGGAGTTGAATTTGCAGGAGAGAGCCACAGACTTGAAAAAAGAAAAGCTCGAATTACAACGTCGGGCAATCGAACTTGCTGAAAAAAAGAAACGCCATAAAGACTTGTTTTACAACACCGATATCAACCCCAATTTGTCTCTACTCAAACAACAAGCCTTGCAAGAAATGAAAGACGAAATCTAAGAACGCTACAATTTAAATTATTAGTATTATTGTAATGTTTTTAGTGTAATGTTTTTTTTATTGTAATGTTTTTTTATTGAATGTTTTATTTTATTTGAATTATTATGTAATGTTTTTTTAATTAAATGTGATGGTTTTTTATGAAATTTAATGTGTTTAAAAAAAATTATTCATTTTTAATTAGGTCGCACTAAGTCGCCTCGTTGTGGCAAATAGGTCGCATTAGGTCAAAAGAGAGAGAAAACTGAAAAATTAAAGTTACGATCACGTCGCCGTTGCATGTAGCGTTAGAAAAAATAGACGGGTTATGTAACTTATGCCATTGCTTTCCTAATTTAACATCACGTTAATGCGTTATATAAACGGTACCCATAAAAAGAAGTGGATTATAGCTGAAAACAACGATGGTGTATTTGTTGCATTCAATTGGTGAAATTGATAATGATTACTACAAGGGAATAATCTTTTGATAGGTCTAAAGTGCTGGATATACAAAAGTAAACCAACCCTTCAATTCTTCTAAAAGACAAGTGCCTTCTTTATACAACTCCATTGACCATCACTAAATTATCGATTTACATATCCTCCGATGGGTACGTACCACGTAGTATATTCATATATCTTATTAGTATTATGTAAAGAATATCATTATTTGAGGTGTATTTTATTAACTTTTGTTATAGTGACGCGTAGTATTGATTCCGATCTTGGTTTGTTTTCATGAAATAAAACGTTGTAGATAAATACCCCATGCATTACAATAAGCAAAGCCGAAGTCAAAACCAAAACACCCCTTTCCCCTTATGTAGCATTAATACAAACAACTTTATAAAGCGTGTCTTGCATCATTTCCAATAAATTACAACCGGTATATCCATCGTCAGATTTACATAAGTGCCGGGTGTGACATGAGCTGCATTCATTTTGAGATCACGAAGTGAAAAAAAAATGCCGTTTTTTAAATAGGTGCAACCCTCAATTTTTTTGGCTACTTTAGAGCATTAGGTGACGTGAAGAGCAAAACATTTTTCATTTGGATCCCATGAGATGCCACATCATCTGACATTCTCACTATAAAAAAACCTCATGTTATCACAATTATTTGGTTTCATTTTCATTTTCTTTCGTTTTCATTCTTAAAATTCACTCGAGAACAGAGTGTAAAGGTGGACGGTGTCACGGCGTACATGGGTTCGCCGAGCCTTGCCGGCCTTCTTTGCCACACCGTCTCGGCGTCTCCCTATTCGTCGAGCCTTCGTCGCTGCAGCGGCGAGACTCCAACGAGGGGAGAGAAAAAATAGCCGTTGGCTATTTACTATGTTAGGACAAAATTTGGATTTTAAAATTTATTTTTTTTATAAAAAGTAGCCGTTTGCTACAACGGTTTAATTTTGAAAAAATCAATTTTTATTTTTTTACCCTAAACCTTTTTATATATATCCTCCATTTTATACTTTTAACACACATAATTCTTTCAATTCTCTCTAAACAATAAAAAAATGTCTAACATCCCAAATGACTAATTCTCACAACTCAATTTCATCGGGCTTCTCAATACAGGCAACACCTCGACGCCATCGTCAAACCCCTTGACACCATCGTCGCAAAACTCCATATCATCTTCTTCCCAATTTTCATCTTCTTCCCAATTTTCATCCGGCTCCCAATTCACATTTCCTCCTTTTACTCAAAACTATTTCCCCCAATTGACACCAGAACAAATTTACCAAAAATAAATCTTATTTTAAAACGCCCAATTTAACAGCCAATTTTACACAAGTGAACAACAACAAGTGTCGGAAACCCAATTCAAAGTTTCGGCGTCACAATAACCAGCCGGAAAAGGGAACCGCAAAAAACACAAAGCCAGTAAATCAGAAGCCTTGATTTGGATGCAGATAATGATGACATTGAATTTGTGGAAGCTCCGTCTCAGCCGTCGACATGTTGGACGCAGGCCGAGGAGGTAATATTGGCGAAATGTTGGCTTGGTGTTTCGGAGAACGCCGATATTGGAAACGGTTAAAACCTTGATTGTTTTTGGGTTCAGATTGTTCGAGATTATAATGAGCAAACAACCGGTATGCAGCGCACAAAGAACATGATTACAGGAAAATAGAGTCGGATGCATCCCGACGCTCAAAAGTTTCAAGCGATTTACGAAGGAGTAAATCGTAAGAGTGGGTGAAATGATGAAGATGTTTTCGATGCTGCGAAGGATGAATTTTGTGCGTCACATAAAGGAAAAAAATTTGCTTACGTTCATAGGTGGAGGGTCCTCAAAACCCACCCAAAATTTTCCGGGGCAAAAGGCGTTCCTATTGATGATGTGGATGATCACACAAAAGTATTCGGTCCTGATGAACGTCCTCGGCCCGCGGGAAAAGTTCGACCGACCAAGAAGTTAAGATATGAGACAACTAAGGGCACCGGAGGAGCATTGTCGGGGTCATCATCGAAGGAAATATTTTAAAATGCAATGCATAAAAAAATGCTCTTGGCTAAATCCGCGTATGATGCCTAAAACGTACTCGCGGAGAGGAAGATGAAGTTGACCGACTTACAGTTTCTCGTGCTTGATTACGAGGCAATACCGGGACCAAAGATATCGTTCGTGCGTCGAAAACAAGAGGAAATCATGGCCCGATATGCCCCCCAAAATTAGTAGTTTATTTTTATTATTGTGTGTTTTAATTTTCGTAATTTTTTTTTCTCGTATTGTATTTTTATATTTCGTATTTGTAATTTTTATTTATGTACTTTTAGTTTTAATTTTAATTAAATGAATTTCAATTTGTGTGAAAATGAAAAAATAAAAAATAAAAGATAGTGGTGGGGTCAAAGTGGAAAAGAGTTGGCTCTCTATGAGTGAAGAGATATTTTGGTTAGTTGTTTCGTGTTGATATGGCAGTTGTGAGGACAAAATGGAGAGGCTTTGTTGTAGGGATGAGCTCGGTACCGGTCCCGTCCCGAACCAGTCCCGAATTAGTGGTACCGATTATTTCCCGAGCATAAATTTATGGTACCGGTACCGTACCGAACGGGATTCGGGTATCGGTACCGGTACGGGAATCGGTACCGGTACCGGGAAATCGGGATTTTCCCGTTCTTTTTCGGGAATTTCCCGATTTGGTACCGGTCCCGTCCCGAATTAGTGGTCCCGAATTTTTTTTCACCTTATTTCGTAGTCCCGGTACCGTACCGAACGGGATTCGGGTATCGGGAATCGGTACGGTTCCGGGAACGGTTCGGGTTCAATTCGGGATTCGGGTCCAAATGCTCATCCCTACTTTGTTGTGTTGTGATACCTTCCACTCTAACACCCTCTCTTCATTTGGCTCCATCATTACCATTTTTTTGCCTTTTAAACAAATTAAATTTCTTTCATAAAAATAAAATTACAATAACAATTAAGAAAAGTAAAAATATAAAAACTATAAATGTATTTTTGTAAAATTAAAAACACATTTTTCAAACAAAATATAAATTTAAACTGAAATTTGAAACTAAACAAAACTACATGACTTAAATGTAAATTCATATTATATTAAAAAAAAACTTTATCTTCTTTATCAAAACACAACAACCACTATTTCTCAAGATCTGTTTTTTAGACCTGACTTATGAAAAAAAATCAAAGAGAAAATAAATCAAGAAAACAAGAAACAAAATATTTAAAACAACATTTATAAACAAGTGGGCCCTATTTTTTTAATATATTTTTCAATTAACTGGCAAGTTGTTCATTTGACGAGCCACCCCTGATGTCGTGAAAAGGTTTGACGAGCTACTGGCGAGTGCCACATAAGATTGGCGAATTTGCTATGCTGACACACTTAATGCTCTTAATTTCTTACAATATAATTATAGTTTGCTTAATATATTTAACGTGCAACGCTCCATTCAAAATCCTAATTTCGCCCTTATCCATGATACAAAATTGATTGATATATCAAAATATATTTAACCCTGGAGGATAAGTAGTAATGTTTATAAAAAAACTTCACACTATGATATGTTTTTTTTTAACGGCAATTTTATTAGAAGAAAAACTAGCAAGGAGCTAGACAATTACAAAGAAAGTAAATAGGGATGTTACAACCAAGTAGCCCAACTAAACGAGCTTTTACATCTAGCATGACACCAAACATAAGAACGGGAAACAATATCGTCAAAAATAATATCCTTCCGAGGAGACTTAGCCGCGAAAATAAGGCCATTTCTGAAATTCCAAATACTCCACCAAGCAATATAGAAAACACCTTCCAGCATAAGTTTAAGATTGGATCAAGCCGAATACCGTTGAACCATGACAACCAATCTTCATAAGAAGAAATATGCGACCAAGAAAGGTTCCACCAACGACATAACAACCGAAAAATATCAGTAGTCAAATCACAAGAAAAAAACAAATGCGAGGTGTCTTGTGAGTCCCCCAAAATCAGGCAAGGAAACACGTAGGCAACAAGGGGGTGCCACGTCATGGTACAAGAATCAGTGAAATACTGTTGACATAAAGTTGACGTAATAAAAACTTATAAATTACATCATAAAAATCAGAGTTTTTAAACAAAGGGTCCCATAATTTTATAAGCGGAAAAATCTATTATTTCATCATGATTTATAACATATAGTTACCAAAAGACAGAATAAACTTCTGACAGTTTTTACCAAAACCAAACTGTAAAAAGTATCGCAGAAGCGATAATATCCCGCGGGCTCCCATCCAAGCAAAGCTAAGAAATAATACCTGAGATTAAACATGTAAAATCATCAACATAAAGTTGAGTGATATTCATAGGTTTAGCAGTAAAGGTGTGGAACACAAGCATTCATTTGAAAAGCAAGTAAATACAGAAAATGGTTATGATCATTAACCATAGTCCGAAACCTATATTATTGTTGTTTAGTTCATGAACCGAAGCTTAACTCAAAGTAAGTTCCTCTAGGGAGTATTCAGCCTAAATACTCAAGTATAAACAAATGTAAGTGCGTCAAGGTAATCAGGACGGGGATTGTCAATCCCGATGGATCCACTCACAACATTCGCGCTTAGCGCAAAGCATACGGGACAATTAACGGTTCATGATCAAGAGAGGAACCTTAAGGCTATTAACTATAAGCAATAATATCAATGAAAACTGTTGGAAATCATACAAGTTTGAATAGTATACAAGTTCTGGATAGCATACAGTTTTCAAATAGATGTGTTACACCATGTAAAATCTCACCCCGCGTTTAGAAACAATGTACAAGTAGTAAGAGGGGCTATGAACTCACCTTAAGCCGCAATATCAAAAGATGCGATAGAAATCGACGGGAGAACCGAAAGTTTCTTAGGAACGACCTAGAAACGAATTATGCGTCTTAGGAATATGCGTAAAATGGAATAAATGAACATGATTATACTTGATTCATACAGATTAGGCATTGTACATAGGGTTTTCAAAAGTCAAAAAGTCAAACTTCCCAAAAATAGTAAGTTCCCGACACTTTTAAAGACTCCACTTCAATAATTTTACTAATTGGCCGAAACTTTATTCGACTTGCAAAAATCATAATTCTCAAACCGTAAATCGTTAAGACTATTTATTTACATCCCTAGAATCCTAAAAGAGTCTACTTTTCTGTAACAATTACCATGAAACCTTAAATCTCAGTTAAATTAGATTTATAATTTTAATACTACAAGTCAGTCCTAAAGAAAACATGTGACTGATTTTTAAGGCTTACGGAAACGGGCGTAATTTGAAATCTACAAGTGATTTTAAAGAAAAGTCAGTGGGAGGTGATAGCCCTCAGACTTCTCTACAGGGATCAAGAGCTCTTTTTAAAATATTGTAGAAAAATCTTGAGTTATTGCCCGTGTATCAGCAGTGTACAAAATCAGACTCGTTTTACCACAAAAATCAAAATTAAATAACCGTAACACATATCACAATGACCTTTCTTGACACATTTATCTAAGACTTGTATCTATGCCCATATATTTTTATCTAACTGTATAAACCCATTTAATATTTTTGAAATCAACCAAACATCACAGACCTTCAAAATCTATACGAAAATATAATCAGTCCACTAATGTTGATTTATCTCACAATCTGTAAACCCTACAATATTCAATCCAATTGGAGAAGTTAGATATAAGAGTCCTATACAGGTTTCATTTTTGTCATTTTAGAGAGTTTAGTACAAATATTTCGAGTTATTGGCCATATACAGCAGGTGTGCAGATTCTGCGCACCTCGACCATTTAAATCATAACTAAATCATCGGACCTCCCCTCGGATTGAGCGAGCCGGAAAAGCGAACCTAAGACCTGGAGCTATCTCATCATATTTTTCTCATACTGGTCAAACCCACGAAATATTCTTGAAATACCTTTATAACACAGTAGTCCAGAATTTAAAACCCAAAACATATGCAATCCTAGTTTTAACCCATTTCAAATTCACCCAATCTCATACAATGCCATAATCAATCAAATCAAAGTATAAACATGCATATATGAGTATGAATACAGATAATTAATCAAAACCCATGAATGATTATATAAATAAAATGAATAAAATCAAAAGATTGAAGGTGCTTACTATTGAAGATGATAGAAGGATTCAAGAACAACAACAATTGATCGAGGGATTAAAACCCATACACCAAATTAGATTAAAATCCAAGATTATTAGTCATGCAAATGATCTTCTATTCAGCCTCAAATGTTCATCAAATAGTATAAATGATGGTTGTTTTTAAAGAAGAAATGCCCAAGAATCAAGTGTAGAGTACAAGATCTTCAACCCTTAGCATAAATTAGCAAATAAATTTGTAAGATGAATGTGTTTGGGTTGTGAGAATGTCATGGAAGGTAGGAGAGCCTAAGGGTCTGTATATGTTTTTAATTTATCAAAAAAATGGGAAATTGTATATGTTTTGGAGATTTAAACAACATTAGGACATGTAAATCTCATATAACACGTGTACAAACATGCAACATGCATGTTGAGAAGTTCTTCCAACCAAGACACGTTTCTTCGTATGCAAGAGTTTATATTCTAATATTTTTGTTTATTGTTAAGAGTATAGCGGGTATTATCGAAGCTCGATATATTAAAAGTTACGCGATTAGAAAGTTACACGTGAAACACGAAAATTAAACTCTCAATATAAAATAAAAACTTTGACATTCTGAGAACAATAAATATTTTGATAAAAGAATGAGGCTTATGGTTTAATAAAAGTTAACGCGTCTTATAAATGAATAATGCCAAAAGGTTTATCGAAATTTTACGAAGAATGCTCGTTAAATGAAAAATTAAAACGACAACAATAGAAAATAATTCTATGTCATAATGAGGATGTTTGGAAACATAAAAATTTTGACTTCTTAGAGTCGAAATAGCCATCGGTTCTCGTTTCATCGAATCGGGTAAACTTTTTATAAAACATGTGCGAGTGCTTTTAAATCAAAAAATTTGATTTAAATAAATACGGAAACATAAAAATAAAATTTTTATAATCCGAATAAAATATTATCAATGACCAGAAAAAATTAAACTATAATTTAATTAAAATTATCGAGGATCTCAGGATTTACATATGAAAAAGTAAAGAGGAACAAGTAAAACATTGTAAAATCGAGAAGTACGAATAAAAGAATAATTTAATTACCGGAAAAAATACGAGTTCTCACAGTCGACCCCCTAAAGGAACTCTGGTCCCTCACAGTTCTACTGGAGACGAAAGAAGATGCAAACAAGTGAAGATACAAAGTGTAGAACTGATTCTCTGCGTTCTCAAGTAATTTCTGCACCACTATGAACCTTAACAATCGGAATTCACTATGCTCAGTTTCTTAACTCCTTTTCGAATAAATTTTCAAACTTGGATTAGAATAATGACCTTTCAATGCTAGATAATATTAAGGGTAAAATGAACACAATGATGGCTTGCACGGACAAGGTGCGCTAAAACGAGTTAAGATTGATAATCGACAATGAATCAAAAATCGTGCAACTGTAAAACATGACAAATCTTTAAACGTAACAATCTATTTATAAGAGAAATAGAAGGGAAGACTGACTTACATATGAACATTTGAAATACAAGTTGTCACAATCATCTGTCTAGGATTTGGTATTACTTTCAAACTCAGCTTAGCTATTTTCTTGATAAGGATTTCAAAGCAAAAATAACTCAGTTCAAATAGTTATTTCGATCAGCTTAAGAGCTTTTGGATGATTGTATGAAATTATTGTTAAAAACTCAGGTTTATTGTTACCATTAGAGAAAATCAAGTTTCCAAATTATTTGGAATCATTTGTTAGAAATTATAAATTAAATTGATAATTTTATTAGGTTGAAAATAAAGTATGATACTATCAAATACTTTAGAAGATATAGTTTGACACCCTTTTAAATACTAGTTATAAACCTACCAAAGAGTATAGATCCGACATTAAACTTGAAACGGTTATTTTGGTAATTTAAACATTTGATAAAATGTATAAAACGTTCTTAAAAATATGTAACAATTTTTAGAAATCCAAGTAGGTGATTAAGGTATCAAATGATAAACATAGGACATGTTCTGGTGTCCAAATGGTGACAAGATAGCAAACAAATATGATACGAATAATAATCAACAATTAGTATACAAGCAATAGCACGAGGGAATAAAACAAAATTCGTTATCAATTTCTTAACAGACATGATAGGTAGATGCATCAATGATAAGGACAATGGGAAACAAAGGATTTAGCAAGATTACTTCACGAGTGTAGTTGGTGTCACCAACAACGGCTTATTAGGTTCTCGGTGGTCGATACACGATCGGAAGAGAAAAGCCACACAATAAATTTACGAATCACAAGAAATTTCTTAAGAAGTCACTTGAGAGTAATTCAAGTAAGATGAACAACATTAGCAATAAGAGGCGAAATCAATATGTGGTTCACACGAATGAATTTCAAGACGATATATTCTAACACATATCATGACGGATAAAGAAAGTCATTATCCATGTCTACCCATAAATCATTATCCGCGTCAAGAGATGTTTCGAAGGTTTACCAAAATAGATAGAGAAGGCTGGTCAATGAATAAGCATAAAAATATTGAAACTTTCAAGTCTGGTATCAATGGTAAGAAATTAGACAAGTGGTAATGAGAATTATATCACGAAGGAAGATGAGGTAACAAGTAAAACAAGGATCGTTGAGTAAGGAGATATGTGCTTGAGGCATGTACTTTGTTCAAGAAAAGATAAGGGTTCATAGGTGTATGTCGCAAACTAGTGCTACTCGCATAAGATGAAAAAGTTTTCTAAACTTTATTTTATTCTATCTTTTTAAAGAACATAAGTAAAAGTTGGTTCTTGGCCAAATTTTTAATGTGACTACTATTCGGCCTCGCATGACTCCTTCTAAATTACGCATAGGTGATCAGGCCATGCATAATTTAGGATTAGCAATGCGATGCTCAGCTTCGTCAAACCAGTATTACATGTCATATGATTTAAAATATGTATATAATGACATTTATAAAAAAAAATAATCAAAATAGTTTATGAAGCTTTTCACAAGTAAGTAATTGGCTAAGTATTTAAATCAACAATTTCAATGTCAGAAGGATTCTTTATAAGATCAACGTTGAACAATTTGTGAAAATACACCGTAAAACAATGACCAATGTAGAACATTTTGTAAACTTTTTCGCAAACAAGACCAGTTTAAATTTATATGGTGACATGATGATAGCTTTTATAATAGCGAGTGGTTTACACGAGGGTAGTAAGGAGTACTTCATAAGAAAATCGATGAACTAGTTAATAGGTCATAAGGTTTCAAAAGGTTTAGCCGAAATCGTCGTGAGACACGTGTCAAAAATGATGATGCAAGATGTGAAAATGAGAACTTCAAATCTTGACCCAAATCAGTGGTGCGATAGAAAAAAAAGAAAGATAAAATGAAATGACAAATGAGTCATGTATAAAAAAAGGATAAAGGAATCCATATGTGTGCAGATAGAGATTCGGCTGAAGAAAGGCAATAGTAATACTTTAAGAATTATCCGAGACCTACAAGTGTGATCACGACCTTAGATATTTGTTTTATAACAGTATAAAACGTTTGTATCAAAATATTTTGTAAAAATTGAGATACATAAGTAACTTGCACACGTAACCGAGTCTAAGTGCAAGAATGACCTATAAAGCTTACAATCTGTAGGAAATACTTAAAATGAAAGCTAAGTGTCTTAGACTAATATTCTCAAACAATTTGGAACCTGAAAATGCCAATTATACGTTAACCGCGACCTAATACGTAAAAAGTTAACAAAAGTCAAAGTATGACCCGAGTATGACTCAATAATAAAAAGTTGTAAACATACATGTAAGTTACTGGAATAAAACAAAATATGGTCATACAAACTTGTTTCATCAAGCTATATAGCTTAGAGCTCATTTTTATAAGTTTTGACTAAACCTATTGAAAATAGTCAACTTTTGGCTTTTCCGAATTGAGGCGAATTACTAATCATTAGACCTCAATTTCACTTCAATTATGATGTTATACATCCTAAGTATCATTATCTATCATCCCAAATCCATTCCATAAGGTTTAGGCTTACTTAAGGGGCGTTTGGGTAATGAACTAGTCATTTACTCGCGTAATGAAAAAGTACAGAAAACTCCTTTTCGCGAGACTTAAAAATCATATCTAGACTCTTGGCCAAATTCTATAAAAATCCAGAGAAGTCATATACATCGTGAAGTTAATATCTTGTGAATTTTAAGAAAAGTTTTGAATCCTAGATACCTTTTTAAAAATAAAAACCAAAACGCATTCTGCACGAAAAAGTCAAACTTTACAGTCTGTATTTTGCATTTTTGAGGGTCAAATACCCACTTTAAAGCTTCCGTTTTCGCGTGGATGACTAAAAACATCATTCCGGACAACTTTGTAGTTTTATCCGAAGGCTGAAAACACTTTTAAGACATACTTATCTCTATGACAGCAGCGATAAAAGCATAATTTTATAAATTTTCAATTAAGTCAACAATACCCACTTATGTGTCAAAAACTTAAAGGTAGCTAACGGACACTAAACATTTGCATCAAAAGTCAGCATAATATGTTTCTCAAATGTTTCAAGTGAGAAATCATGGCTAAACACTCGTTAACCATACCAAGCACGCTAAACCAAACGCTAGTTTAGGTCGGTTGTGCCATATTAGACTAGTTTCTAAAATGTCCGCCATTTG
Organism: Glebionis coronaria; assembly: GCA_025667525.1. Taxonomy (NCBI): domain Eukaryota; kingdom Viridiplantae; phylum Streptophyta; class Magnoliopsida; order Asterales; family Asteraceae; genus Glebionis; species Glebionis coronaria. The sequence goes on from CM046874.1 coordinate 95,327,741, forward strand.
TTCGTTATGAAGAAATAGACGATGAACCTTATACCATCGGAAAAGTATTTTCATACCTGAAATGCCTAGCTATATGAATTTATCTCAGTTTTCCAAATGGGAAAAATCTATCTTAGAGAAAGGTAAAAAATTTAGAGAATCGGTTATAAAATTAGCGATCACCGTTTTAGTCATAAAATTCAATTGGTGATGGCTATTAACGCAAGATCAGCCCAAGCTAAGCTTATAATGTATACTAACTACCAAAGGTAAAACATAAGGGTTAAATGGGTCATAAACTGTATCAAAACACCAAGCATACCTGCTGGTCCAGAATGGGTTTTCAACCGTATTTTGGCCATAACTTCTTCATTCGGATGAGTTATAACCCGAATTTTATATCAAAACTATCTCAAGGACAAACCTCATGACTACAAACTTTAAAATCTCAGGTTATGAAATTTTAAATTGTCTAAAACTTAGACCAAAAATCTGGACAACAAGTGTGTTTATATGCAGAAATTTACCACATGAAAATCAAACAATAAATCGGTCATAACTTTCTCATTTTAAAAAGTTAGAAAGCGAATTTTATACCAAAACGAACCTTGTGACATTACCTTTCAACCAAGACCTTAAAAAAACTCAGTTTGTAAAAGTTTAAATTTTCCAAAATAAACCCCAAACCTGCTGTCCTATAATGGTCACATCAAAACACCTCTAAACATCAATTTCAACAACATAACTTAGCTTTTTCTATGTATCCTAATACCATCCTAATGTTATACTATTAATCACAAATCATCCAAGAACATCAAAAACAGAAAACCCATAAATAAAAATAAATATTAAAATGAAATTGGATCAAGATAAGAAATCTTACAATAGAGGTGGAAATTTACAAAGAAGATTATCAAGAAAGGAATGGAACATTAACTAGTCGCACTCCTGGAGTGAGGAGGTTTAATGAAAGGGGATGATACAAGTTTATAGAAGTAGAATTGTATTCCAAACAATCTCCACGTATTAGAGAATATGAATTACAAGATGGCGATGGTGTTTCCAAGGTACAAACGAACGTTGAAATTCGAAGTCGAAACGTAGAATGTTCAATGAAACAATATTTAGTCGATGTACGAGTGTCGTGTAGAACGGTGACATAAAGTTCAATCAAATTTACGAAAACTCGCGATATTATTCAACACGGATTCAAGTAATGCTTCGAGGTGTGTGACTTTACACGATGTCCTTTAGTCTTTTCCGGAGAAACACTGAGCCAAAGGCCTATAGACTAGACATCCAATCACGAATGGTTGGAAAACAAACTGGATATCTAAATATATATCTTAAAGAGGTTTAACGATGAAAGTAACATGCACAATATTAAAATGAAATCAGAAGTTTCATCGAAAGCAACACTTAGTTAATCCCAAACAATGGTTTCACAAGAGTATGCTCAAAATATATAGATGAGTCGAGAAAAACAGGCGGTTCAAAAAGAATGAGTATATGATGTCAGTCGTATCACACATAAAAGAAATAGCAATAGTACTTAGAAAAGTGAGTATGAAAAGTCGGCAGCATACGAGCTCCGAATAAAAGTATATAATGTCATTACAATATAAAATTATTGCAACAAGATCAATTCACAAGAACAAGAATTCAAGAAATGCAGTAAGGGCATATGTAATCACAATAATATCCAATGATAATTCATAAAGCACAAAGGATTTGTAAAGAGATAGTAATTATCATCATTAGGGTAATGTAATATTTTAAAATGTAATCAAGAAATAAAATACTACAACGATAATTTAAAAGTAAATAATAAGGATTAGAGAGTTACCCCCGCAAATATTGAACAACAATGGCAGATTCTGTGTTTGGCACTTAGAAACATGAAATATTTGAACTTTCGGTTATAGACTAAGTTTTGAAAAATGACTCAGTTCCCTATAACCATCTCTCTGATACCAATCTGTGAGACCCCCAAAATCAGGCAAGGAAACACGTAGGTAGCAAGGGGGTGCCACGTCATGGTACAAGAATCAATGAAATATTGTTGACATAAAGTTGACGTAATAAAAACTTATAAATTACATCATAAAAATCAGAGTTTTTAAACAAAGGGTCCCATAATTTTATAAGCGGAAAAATCTATTATTTCATCATGATTTATAACATATAGTTACCAAAAGACAGAATAAACTTCTGACAGTTTTTACCAAAACCAAACTGTAAAAAGTATCACAGAAATCTCCAAGCTGCGATAATATCCTGCGGGCTCCCATCCAAGAAAAGCTAAGAAATAATACCTGAGATTAAACATGTAAAATCGTAAACATAAAGTTGAGTGATATTCATAGGTTCAGCAGTAAAGGTGTGGAACACAAGCATTCATTTGAAAAGCAAGTAAATACAGAAAATGGTATGATCATTAACCATAGTCCGAAACCAATATTATTGCTGTTTAGTTCATGAACCGAAGCTTAACTCAAAGTAAGTTCCTCTATGGAGTATTCAGCCTAAATACTCAAGTATAAACAAATGTAAGTGCGTCAAGGTAATCAGGACGGGGATTGTCAATCACGATGGATCCACCCACAACATTCGCGCTTAGCACAAAGCATACGGGACAATTAACGGTTCATGATCAAGAGAGGAAACTTAAGGCTATTAACTATAAGCAATAATATCAATGAAAACTGTTGGAAATCATACAAGTTTGAATAGTATACAAGTTCTGGATAGCATACAGTTTTTAAATAGATGTGTTCCACCATGTAAAATCTCACCCCGCGTTTAGAAAAAATGTACAAGTAGTAAGAGGGGCTATGAACACACCTTAAGCCACAAGATCAAAAGATGCGATAGAAATCGACGGGAGAACCGAAAGTTTCTTAGGAACGACCTAGAAACGAATTATGCGTCTTAGGCATATGCGTAAAATGGAATAAATGAACATGATTATACTTGATTCATACAGATTAGGCATTGTACATAGGGTTTCAAAAGTCAAAAAGTCAAACTTCCCAAAAATAGTAAGTTCCGGACACTTTTAAAGACTCCACTTCAATAGTTTTACTAATTGGCCGAAACTTTATTCGACTTGCAAAAATCATAATTCTCAAACCGTAAATCGTTAAGACTATTTCTTTACATCCCTAGAATCCTAAAAGAGTCTACTTTTCTGTAACAATTACCATGAAACCTTAAATCTCAGTTAAATTAGATTTATAATTTTAATACTACAAGTCAGTCCTAAAGAAAACATGTGACTGATTTTTAAGGCTTACGGAAACGGGCGTAATTTGAAATCTACAAGTGATTTTAAAGAAAACTCAGTGGGAGGTGATAGCCCTATGAGTTCTCTACAGGGATCAAGAGCTATTTTTAAACGATTGTAGAAAAATCTTGAGTTATTGCCCGTTTATCAGCAGTGTGCAAAATCAGATTCGTTTTACAACAAAAATCATAATTAAATAACTTTAACACATCTCACAATGAGCTTTCTTGAAACATCAATCTAAGACCTGTATCTATTCCTATATATTTTTATCTAACTGTATAAACCCTTTTAAAATTTTTGAAATCAACCAAACATCACAGACCTTCAAAATCTATACGAAAATATAATCAGTCCACTAATGTTGATATATCTCACAATCTGTAAACCCTACAGTATTCAATCCAATTGTAGAAGTTAGATTTAAGAGTCCTCTACAAGTTTCATTTTTGTCATTTTAGAGAGTTTAGTACAAATATTTCGAGTTATTGGCCATATACAGCAGGTGTGCAGATTCTGCGCACCTCGACCATTTAAATCATAACTAAATCATCGGACCTTGCCTCGGATTGAGCGAGCCGGAAAAACGAACCTAAGACCTGGAGCTATCTCATCATATTTTTCTCCTACTGGTCAAACCCACGAAATATTCTCGAAATACCGTTTTAACATAGTAGTCTAGAATTTAAAACCCAGAACATATGCAATCCTAGTTTTAACCTATTTCAAATTCACCCAATCTCATACAATGCCATAATCAATTAAATCAAAGTATAAACATGCATATATGAGTATGAATACAGATAATTAATCAAAACCCATGAATGATTATATAAATAAAATGAATAAAATCAAAAGATTGAAGGTGCTTACTATTGAAGATGATAGAAGGATTCAAGAACAACAACAATTGATCAAGGGATTAAAGCCCATTCACCCAATTAGATTAAAACCCAAGATTATTAGTCATGCAAATGATCTTCTATTCAGCCTCAAATGTTCATCAAATAGTATAAATGATGGTTGTTTTTAAAGAAGAAATGCCCAAGAATCAAGTGTAGAGTACAAGATCTTCAACCCTTAGCATAAATTAGCAAATAAATTTGTAAGATGAATGTGTTTGGGTTGTGAGAATGTCATGGCAGGTAGGAGAGCCTAAGGGGCTGTATATGTTTTCAATTTATCAAAAAAATGGGAAATTGTATATGTTTTGGAGATTTAAACAACATTAGGACATGTAAATCTCATATAACACGTGTACAAACATGCAACATGCATGTTGAGAAGTTCTTCCAACCAAGACACGTTTCTTGGTATGCAAGAGTTTATATTCTAATATTTTTGTTTATTGTTAAGAGTATAGCGGGTATTATCGAAGCTCGATATATTAAAAGTTACACGATTAGAAAGTTACACGTGAAACACGAAAATTAAACTCTCAATATAAAATAAAAACTTCGACATTCTGGGGACAATAAATATTTTGATAAAAGAATGAGGCTTATGATTTAATAAAAGTTAACGCGTCTTATAAATGAATAATGCCAAAAGTTTTATCGAAATTTTACGAAGAATGCTCGTTAAATGAAAAATTAAAACGACAACAATAGAAAATAATTCTATGTCATAATGAGGATGTTTGGAAACATAAAAATTTTGACTTTTTAGAGTCGAAATAGCCATCGGTTCTCGTTTCATCGAATCGGGTAAATTTTTATAAAACATGTGCGAGTGCTTTTAAATAAAAAATTTGATTTAAATAAATACGGAAACATAAAAATAAAATTTTTATAATCCGAATAAAATATTATCAATGACCAGAAAAATTAAACTATAATTTAATTAAAATTATCGAGATCTCGAGATTTACATATGAAAAAGTAAAGAGGAACAAGTAAAACATTGTAAAATCGAGAAGTACGAATAAAAGAATAATTTAATTACCGGGAAAAATACGAGTTCTCACATGTCTTCGGAAGGACCTTTACATATCGGGCAAGATGTATCAGGAACATTGACATCTCTCCTAAGCAGGTTCATGCGAGTAGGGAGCCTATCAATACAAACCTTCCAAGCGAACACGTTTACTTTAATTGGAATAAACTTAATCCACCGAGTAACAACGTTACCTTTAGGGAGAAAAGTCTCGGACAAACAAGTTTCTAACATCTTTAACACGAAACACCCCATCACCAGTTAAAGACCACACCCATCTGTCAGCAGTCGTGGAAAGAACAGACGACCCAACCAATGTCAAAAGCTGAGCTAGCTGCTGCTCTTCGACCCCACCTCGAGCAGATCGACGAAAAGAACCATCAAACTAATCCGTCAATTTATCGGCCACATAAATGTCTTGATTAGTATCCAATGCAAAAACACGGGGAAAACGATGACACAGTTGAGAATCTTCGATCCAATGGTCCTTCCAAAACCGCACCTTAAGACCGTTACCAACTCGCATACGACAATAAGAGAGCAAATCATTGCCTTGCACTTTGAGCTTATGAATTTCTCGAACAGTATTGCCCCAAACCGAAGAATAACGAAACAAGCCTTGAGGAAAGCAAGTACCATGAATGGACGAAATTACCCGATACCAAAGAGAGTCATCTTGAGTAACGAACCTCCAAAAACATCGAAAGAGGAGAGCCCTAATTAAGGCAAAATAGCTGGACACTCCTAAGCCCCAGTATTTTTTTGCCGCAAGAATTTTTGACCACTTAACCCACGTAATCTTCTTATCGACACCTTGACTAGCATAGAAGAACTTACGTCGAATGGACTCCATAACATTGAGCACAGTTTTCGGAACTTTATAAAGCGACATGCTATATATAGGAGTGGATCCTAGGACAGACTTGAGAAGCGTGAGCCTCCCCCCAACAGAAAGAATATTACACTTCCACTTAGAAAGCCGAGAGTGAGGTTTATCAATAATAACATCCCATTCTTTGACCAACAACATATTGCCACCAACCGACACCCCCAAATATTTGAATGGATCCCGCATAACTGAACAACCAAGAGTAACTGCCGTTGCACTAACCATCTCATGAGATATACCAACTCCTAAAAGGTGACTTTTTTGAAGGTTAATCTTGAGACCAGAAACCAATGAAAAACAGTGAAGGATGTGCGATATATGAGTAATGTTCACACTATGATATGTGATATTATCATTTCTACTTCACTGACTTTTCTTTTTCAACAAATCATTTTGCTACATTTCATTTTACGAAGTCTGTGTTTATTGCATATTATTGATAACTTTTACCACGAGAAATCTTTGAAATACATCAAATACGTTTACAAGTGAATATTTTGTTTTAATGAAATAACTAGTTATAATTTTTGCACACGCCTAAAAATATAAATAAATTTAATTTAATTTAATATTTTAGTTTAATATAATAATATATAAAAACAATTATGTTTGATATTTTGTGATTCTAATATTATTAGGTTATAAACTATAAAAGGTATTTGTTAATTTTTTAAACTTATTAAAACATTATAAAAATTTATAATTTTTACTTAATACCATCCAATTTATTATACTTTAACCATTAAAGTATTATTTATTACCTTCTCTTTTTTAAAGTTTTTTTTCACAAATTTGATATATATAATTTTATATATCTTTTATTCGTTAAATTTCTCTATCATTTTTTTCAAAACTTTTATCAAATAAAGAAATTTTTAGTTTTTCTTTAAAATACATAAAAAATAAAAAAGAATAAATTAAATATTATTTCTGTTGTGAAACTATAAAGTAAAAACAATAGACACGAGATAAAGAGAATGCAGTGAATTGTCTTCATTAATATGTAGAGAATACATCATGAGTATTTATAAGATAAAATAGGGTAAAAACCCTAGTAGCTAATTGGGCCATGAGCATAATATGGACATACATAATTATTATGCATAACACTCCCTCTTGGATGTCCATATTTAACAATACGCTTTTGAGAATACTACCTCGTTAAAAAACCTTGTCAGGAAAACCCAGTGGGACAAAACCATGACCAAGGACAAAAAGAGTGTAACACGTATTATCTCCCTCTGATGATTATATCACTTGAGATCTTTTAGTCGACGCGTTCTATTGTTGTAGATTAACTTCATAACGTTGACGCAGAAAATATCTTGGTAAATATATCCACCAAATAATCGCTTGAACAAAATACGTTGTCTTATCACCATCAATTCCGTAGTTATTCACTTGAACAGTATGCCTCGTTAAAAACCTTACTAGACAAAACCCAGTGGGACAAAAATCTAGTGAAGGAAAAAAGTACATAATTATTTTATACAATTGGAGTTGTTGCCTTATTAAAAACCTTGTAGAAAAACCATGTGGGTAAAAACCATGATCAAGGAAAAAAAACTAAACATAACTTCTTTATACGCTCAGGGATGTTGCCTCATTAAAAACCTTGCCGGAAAACCCTGCTGGGACAAAACCTTGGTCAAGGGAAAAGAGTGTAACAACCTTTCAAGGGAAAAGAGTGCAACACGTATCTTGTCTTCCCCTGATGATCACATCACTTAAGCTCATTGAAACAATGAAATACACATGAAGTGTCTTAATACCAACTATGACCATTTGGAAAAAGTTAATTGTTCATACATTTTCTAGTATGACATATCTGAATCGATATTTTGATCATCATTATTATAAATCAAGGAGTTCTTTCCGATATCATGTGACCTCATAAACATGAGAGTCGTTTATCCATATAAAGTTATAACTTTGTCTGTAGCTTTCATGATACATATTTTATCTTTAAGATGCTCAATTTCAGAACTAAGAGAAACTTTGTCTCTTGTTTCAAAATCAATTTTCTATGCATGTAACCGCCACAATTCTACCCATTAAGGCGATTATGACATATATGCAAGAATTTAGTACAATCAAATAATGTTCTCAAGAACTTTTCTTATATGCTTTAGGCATTAAAATCACTATCATGCTCCATGCATTTTATATGCAATAATGAAATCTTATATCACACGAACTCTAATCATATATCTTTTTGACGCATATAAATTATTTGTCACATTGCCAGACTTATACAATAACTATTGGATCCACCACATGTGAACATGTATCTACATGATCATTTTCAAGTCTTTGAGAAAATATACGTGTGCCATCATTTGCAACTTATGCATATTTTAATTTTGCTTTCTCATAAAGACTAATCCATATCCAATAAGTTTTATAAATGGATTGTAAGCCTCAACCATAGGTCTCATCACAAGAGACATCAATTATTCATTAGTTTCTTGCGTCATTATATTTTGGTCATTCGTCTATCCATGATCCTCACATTCACTTTAGCGCTATATTATTTATTATCATTATCGTGCACATTATCATGTATATCCATCGACGTCGATTCATTTATTTTCGATTCCACACTTTACTAGACATTTCATTCTATCATTTATTGAGATCTCATAGTATTTCATGTACCCGGGATTTTCTCAATTACCTTCATATCTAGTGTCTCTTTAGGAGACTATCATGGGGTCTTTATTACCTCGATTCGACCATAGTAATTTTCTTGCTCCATTTTATCTATACAATCGAGGATTTTTATCTGGAATCGAATAGTCTGTCACGTTGTAGACGTGCCATAGACTTACTACCAATCATTGGTTTTATTGTTGGGACACGCATTTTAATTGGAGCACTAGCAGCGTTTGTGATCTAGTCACTTTATTTAGGTCACTAACCTTGTCTGGCAATTACTAGATTTGAAAAATAAATTGTCCCATGAACTTTATGTTCATATTCATTACTTGTGAGGATCAACTCTTTATTATCATAATACATTCCAAATTTCTCGCTGCTCATTCTCCCCTGAATGAATTATCAATCTCAACATCCCATTTTGTGCGTTGTGGTGGATTTACTATTATATATATCACACGTTTCTATATCTCACATGGGAATTATATGGTTTGTGACCAAAAACCAAGGGGAAGATTCATTATTAATTATTGGCAAGATGCGAACTCATATATCAAATTGCCCCATAAATCAACACTTTTGTTCTCATAATTATTGGCTTTGCAATCAACTAAATACGTTTAACAAACGTTTCAAGAAAAGAAATTCGCGTATGAACATGAGCTACCTTGAAGTTCAACACTTATTCCAATAATCGCTCAATACTTGGAAGTATTCATCACCATTCTCAATAATCATATTTAAAAAATCGGCTCACATCGAGCCACTAATCATGCCAACTTTAAGTTGCGTATTTAATGATCATTTTGACGATGCATCGATTTATAACTCAAAATGATCCATGTGGCACATGTATAGGCCTGCATACATGCCCTTTTTTTATATTTTCCAGGATTTCAAGGAATGAGTCCTTGTTTACATTTAGTGGTGATAAGTAACGAACTTCCATCGAGAAAAATAAAAATAATCAAATTCATCTTTAAAAAACTCATGGTTCTTCTATAATTTTCGCATCATTACTGACCCGGGATGGTCCAACAGGTCATGCCAATTACTACAATAATCTTGGCTCATAAACTTTTCCTTTATGACCACATGTGTTTCAATTGCTCATTTCTTTATAAAGATAAATCGAATAATATGAAGAGCTCTTAATTTTTCAATCGGCTCTTTTATGTCTTTCACATAGTTTAATATAATAATATTCACATTATCCTATAATATTATCAAATAATAAAACCTAATTTACACTAGTAAACCATTTCATTTCTCAGTTAACCAAATGTTTCCCATGCAACCAAATAAAGCCATATTATAAGTAGTGCGTACATAAACTTAATAGCACAACGAATATCAACTGAAATTTATCCATACCCATATTTTATACTTTTACCATCATGTATATAGTATGTGACACGTCTTTCTTTCTACATTATAAGAACATACAAAGGCATAAAGCAATATACAAATTGTAGAGTTTAATTTCTTAATAGATTATACCATACAAAAACTATTTGAATAGTGAATCAACTAACAATTCGTAAAATGTTACGTTGAATTACTCGGTGCACACATTATATATCGAAGCTCCGCGTGACTCGCAACAATTTACAATCACGTGTGATCAATACATATACATCATGTGACTTGTCTAAAATCGCCGGCTTACGAAGAGAATAGAAATTAAGCCTTTTGCTATATACCCAAATTAATATCATAGCCTAATTTTGTGAGGCGGTATTAAATCATGCTACGTCGATCGCACATTTATACATCTTATTCATGATTTTATTATGATTAAGAGTTGCAACAAAATTGAGTTATCACTAGATGCATTATTGATATCATTTAAGCAAATATATATATATGCAACAAAATTGGTTCTGACAGTTCTGACACTAATAATGGTTCTGAAAAGAAAGTTACACTATACATATATATATATATATATATATAATCAAATAAACTTTAAGGTCTATAGGCATTAAATATAGTAACTTTCAAAGATGCTGCAAGTAGAAACCAATTTAGGCGTATACAAAATGTTGCAAGTTTAATCACATAGAAGGTAAAATTCTAACAATCAATAATAAATTAGATTCAACACTTTAAGTGATTGTGGGGAACGTGTGAAACCAAGAACGTTACGGTATATAAGTAAAAACAAAATTTGACTTCTCTAATTAAATGGAAAAATATTGAACAAACATAGTTTATCAATTATTTAGACATTATATACTAGTTTTAATGCCCGTGCACGCACGGGACTTGATATAAAGGATAAATTAAGTAATAATTTTGTTATTGCGATTTTATGTATATTATATATATCTTTAAAAACATTTAATGTTTATATGTTTAATTATTTTGTTATTTACTGTGCATCGTGTAAATTAATATAAATTCACCTCAGTTTTATTGTTAGAATTTCATACTCTATACTTTCGATATTTTTATTCTAAGTAATTATATCTTAATTATTAATTAACAAACCATTTACATCAACTATACATAACCTTACCCGTACACGATTTATAAATAGATGATTTTGTAATGCTTAATATTATTCTATAAAACATTTTTAAATTTTTAATTCTGAAAAAGTTACGATACTCGTGGACTCACAAATTTTACATGATTTTTCATTATGTGATAATATTAATTGATATTTTGTATATATTTTTAATTCTTAAATAGTAACGATACTCATGGACCCATAAATTTTATATAATTTTTCATTATGTGATAATATTAATTGATATTTTGTATAAATATTTGTTACACAAAGGATTATTACTTTGTTTAATTGAAATGTTAGCCTTTTCTAAACATTGTGAGTTTAGTAACACATAATGACCTTGAAAAAATCTATGTTATTGTAATATATAGAATCCCGTCTATTTATTTTTGTCTCACACCAATGTCTGAGGTCCTACATTTATTTTAAAAAGTCTTTATTTTGAGTTTTGCAAGAAAAAGATAAATAAATATTTTGGGCCCTGGAAATCACAACAAGAGTGCACTAGACAAGGGTTTGATAGTAGCCCACTCAACTTTAAACTTATGGGCCATTATTGAGACTCTACTTGCAAGATAGTTCAGCCCAGCTCATTTCGTAGCTTTCAAATTTACCAAAGACATCATTACAGGATTACTGCCTTACTGGACTGTCTTTGCCATTTTATCAGTGTTGCTGGTTGTCATGGTCCGTGTTAAATTTATCATGATACAAGTGAGATGATTTGAACACTTAAATTGTTTGTATGTTGATATTTTTACCCATGTATCATTTAGTAAAGTGGACAAATTCAATACAAATATCAAGGATATAAGTGTTGCAACACAATAATTTGAGTGTGCAATTGTGCAAATCAAATACTAATAAAGAGTGTAAATCACCTCTCATTTGATAAGCATTTCATTAAACATTAGAACGAAAGTTACTTAGTTATGTGAATCCTTAGTATTTGAGGACATTGTCTAGTGAACAATTTTTTTCCTGCCCCTCGTGAAAACTATGAAGAAAAACAATAATGGCGTGTTTGTATCATGATAAATTTAACACGGACCATGACAACCAGCAACAACCAGATGATAATATGAATAGCACCCAACCTGATGCTTGACGTCTTCTTGCAACCTGTTGTGGCGTAGTACAAGTAACCTATGCATCGTGACACAGATGAATATTTGTGTCAATAAAAAAACTACTCCGTATATTGGAGTCACTTGAAAGTAACCTATGCAAGTTTGCTTGTTGGTGAAGCAGGTCACTGCATCGTGACAGATGAATATGGTGTATTTTACGCACTTTACATGACATTTCTTTCACAATTTACTTCATGTTGAAAGAACAGTTACTATAATACAATCTTTTATATCACTCGAGTCCTCGACTCCTTGTTACAACCAACATGATACATCGTTTGATCCTTATTTAATTCACATGCTATCTAACTCGATCTAACACAAACATGTAAAACGACGTTTTTTGTTGGAAACATGCTACAAAATTTTGTGACTAAACAATAACTTAAAAGTATTGCAACCTGTTTTCATTCTCTTTTTATTTGAAGTCCTCATATGCAGTAAGATGGAGTTTTTAGGTTGAAAGTCTATTTGCAAGATCCCGCGTCTTGTCTTTTGATGGAGATAAATGCATCGCAACAACTTACACAAACTATTCACGAGCAGTGACGTTCCGAATGCATCTTCTCTAACACATACGTGAATCACGACGTTTTTTAGTTGGATGATCAAACATTCTACACATTTTGTGACTCTTACCTAACTTATGTAACAACGGCCATTGCAAGGAGCAACTATCTAGGGAAATTCTGCTTGCTATACTTGATATATTTCAAATGGCAACTATTAATGGAAAATTCAATGCATCAAAAGCACCTTAAGGCTTAAGGAGGGCTAGTATACTTATTTCCATCAATTTCTTCGTCGATTATACTCATTATGTTTTTGGAAGACTTCTTGCTTCTTTAATTTAATTTTTTTGACATTATGATTATAGGACTTAACCACAAGAATAACGAAAGTGATTAACTTAAGGTCCTTGCTATAGTTATTTTACTATCAACTAGTATTAGAGTCGCTGTCGATTTTAATATAAACATATGCCCCATATTGTGCATGATTTTTCATAGTTTTAAAGTTTGCTTTTGCTTCTTTAGCATTATTGCTATCATCTATTCATCTCCATACTGTATATCCTTAATGTTACATTAGTATCATGTCACTAGATGCATCAACAAATATATTAAGAAGTAAGCTGCTAAACATGAAGGGCTTTAAAGGAAATTAGCTAAAAGATGAAGGGGGAGCATTTACATTGGAATGAAAGGTGTTATATTCCTGAAGGGCTGAATGTGTCAAATGATGAAACTCAAGGACAGCTGTGCAAGTTGGTGTATATATTCACCTACCTAACTCGTTTTCATTCATTCATTCTGTTTCTGGTTATTATCTTGTGTGTGTAAAAAGTGTGAAAGTTGTTACATTGTGTTCTTGATCGTGTTGATCAAAGTTACTTCAGTTTTCTTTCTGTATTGTAAAGATTGTGGCTTTCTAGCCGTATCATTGATATATACTCTAAAAGTGAGCCAAGGGGAGGTTGGCTGGGTTCACTCATAAGTTTGTGTTGTTGATTCTGAGTTGGTTTATAAGTTTTTTACATGGTATCAGAGCCTGGTTGCTCTGAATCGTGATTGAAATCTTTTTTATAAAAATTAGGGTTTTCAAAAATTGGGGGTTTTGATCTATTTGCGTAGATCTTGATCTCCTGGTGGGTTGTTTGTTATTGGTTATATCAATTATTGTTTTTTTCCCAACTTAATTGGTTCTTTTGAAATTAGGGTTTGTAAATTTTTGGGGGTTTTTGGTTAAAACGATTTCTTGGTATGATTAATGAACTGTGGGTTCATTAATTGGGGTTAATTGTTGTTTTTTGCTGGTTAATTAGAAAAACCCTAAATTCAGATATTAGGGTTTGTTCTAATCTTGGTAAGTTTTGTTGTCTTTATTCTTTTGGTTGGTTGTTCTTGCTCTTGTGCAGGTTATTATTCCGCTGCGTTGACTTTTAGATCTTCTTGATCTATTGTGGTTGTGGTGTTGGTTTCTCTGAATAGTCTTTATTCAGAGTTCTTGCTTGGTTTTGCTGCGCGTGCTACGTAACACCTCTCTCTCCTTCTTCTTAGGTTTAGGTTTTTTTTTGTTTATAGAGGGGTTCTTTAGGTGTTGATGGGATTAGTTAGTCACTGGTGTTGATTGATTGAGGTTTTTTGTATGGTAGTTGTTTGATTGGTTGTAGAGGAGTTACAAGGTGGTTTTTTGTGGTTCTCTTTGTTCTGTTATTTGTTTTTTGGTTTTTTTTTTTTTTTTTTTTTTTTTTTTCTTTCTGGTCATTGCTCTTGACCTACCACCTATTGAGTGGTTTGGAAGCCTGAGAACTGCATTTTTTGACCTGTTGAGTGTGTTCTTCATTGTTTGGTTTATTTTTTGTCTTTCTCTATGACTGGGTCTGGTCCTAGTTCTCCTAAGGGTGGGGGAGCTGAAGTGGTTAAATTTGATGTTTATGATCCACTTTACTTACACCCTCAAGATATTGGTTCTCAATTGATTACTTTTAAACTTGAGGGTACTGAAAATTATAAGGTTTGGTCTGCTGCTGTTAAACTTGCTTTGCAAACTAGAAACAAACTTGGATTTATTAATGGTAATTGTGTGCAAGATACTAATGATGGGCATGCTAGAGATCAGTGGGATAGGTGTAATGCTGTTGTGCTTTCTTGGTTACTTGGTTGTGTCTCACCTGATTTATATAAAGGACAAGTTTTTTCTAAATATGCTCAAAATGTTTGGGATGAATTGGAAGAAACTTATAATAAACAAGATGGTTCTGTCATATATAATCTTCATCATAAGATATATACTTTAACTCAATCTGGTATGTCTTTGTCTGAATATTATCATGAATGTAATTCTTTGTGGAGACAATTTGATGCACTTGTTGAGTTACCTGATTGTACTTGTGATGGGTCTGAAGCCCTTAAAGAACATGATCAGCTTCTCAGACTGATGCAGTTCTTGATGGGGCTTGATGATTGTTATAATGTTGTGAGAAGCCAGATTCTCACTTCTGATCCTATACCAGATTTGAGAACTGCTTTTGCTACTTTGTCCAGGGATGAATCACATAGAAATGGGTCTAAAAATAATAAGACTAGTCCTTCTGCTTTTGTTGTTAAGTCTGGTGGGAATTCCAATAATTGGAATTCAAACAGAAATAATAGTAATGGAAATTCTAATACTGGGAATTCTAACAGAAATAATAATAATTGGAGTGGTAATAGGACTGGGTCTAATGGGTATAGAAATGGTAATCTTTTGTGTACTCATTGTAACATGAAGGGTCATACAGTTGACAGGTGTTTTGAGCTAATTGGGTATCCTCCTAACTTTAAAAGGAATAATAATAATACAGCTCAAAACAATGTTCATAATGTTAGTGTTAATGATAACAGTTGTAATCAGGGTAAGAATATATCTCATAATCTTACTCCTGATCAATACCAAAGACTCATAAAATTGCTCAATGGAGATAACTCAATGGGGTCTGCAACCATTGCAGGTACCTTTAGAGTGAATAATTGTGTTATTAGTTTTTTAGCTTGTAGGTTTTTCAACTACAATTCCAACATTAGTACTTATTGTACTTATGTTGGATGGATTATTGATTCAGGAGCTAGTCAGCATATAACCTTTTCTGAAAAATTGTTATTTGATGTTATTGATGTGTCTTCTTTGCACATAACTGTTGCTCATCCTAATGGGACTTTAGAATATGTGAAAAAAATTGGATGTTTTAAAATTAATAATTTGGTGATTAAAGATGTGCTGGTTGTTCCTGGATATAAAGTGAGTCTTTTGTCTGTTCAGAAACTGTCTAAAGATAATAAAGTTAATGTGAGTTTTAATGAAAATTGTTGTGTGATTCAGGATTTAGCTCACAATGTCCTAATGGGGACTGGTAGTGAAAAAGATGGTTTATATTTTCTTGATGAAGGTAGGCCTGTGTTTAATAAAAATGTTAGAAATTGTAATATGGCTAGTTCTATTTGGCATAATAGATTAGGGCATCCAGCAGATCAAGTGCTAGATGTTCTAAGAAAAGATAATTCAGAGATTAAACTTAAAGGTTTGGAACCTTGTGATGTTTGTCATAAGGCTAAACAAACTAGAGAGTCTTTTTCTTTGAGTGATCATAAAACCAAACAGCTTGGTGATATTGTTCATCTTGATGTTTGGGGACCATATAGAGTTGCTAGTAGAGAAGGATTTAGGTTCTTTTTAACTGTGGTTGATGACTATACTAGGTCTGTATGGGTTTTTTTATTAAAGAGTAAAACTGAAGTGTTTTCATGTGTGGAAAGTTTTGTCAAGCTTATTGATAATCAGTTTAATAAAAATATTAAGATTTTCAGAAGTGATAATGGAACTGAGTTTGTTAATAACAGGTTTTCTGAATTTGTTAAACTTAATGGTATTGTTCATCAAACCACTTGTGCTTATACTCCACAACAAAATGGTGTTGTGGAAAGAAAACATAGACATTTACTCAATACAGCTAGAGCCCTCATGTTTCAGGGGGGCATTCCATTAAACATGTGGTCTGAATGTGTTCTAACTGCTACTTATTTAATTAACAGGTTACCTACTGCTGTTTTATCTGGTAAAAGTCCTTATGAAATGGTTTATGAGTCTAAACCAAGTATTCTCCATTTAAAAGTTTTTGGCTGTTTGTGTTTTTCAAATGTGTTAAATGTTTCTGATAAATTTGAGTCTAGGTCTGAAAAATGTGTTTTTGTTGGGTATGCTTTTGATAAGAAAGCATATAAACTGTTTAGTTTAGAAAGTAAAAAGTTTTTGTTTTCAAGAGATGTAAAATTTTATGAAACAGTTTTTCCTTTCAAAAATGATGTTATAAGTAAAGAGTTTGTGTTTTCTGAAAATGGTGTTAATGATTTAAATTTTTTTAACATAAACAGTCAAGTGCCTAGTGAATCTGATGATGATAATGGAGATAGTATAGGTAGTAAGCATAGGCTTGTACCTGAAACTAATGATAAACCTAGTGACAGCACTGTAGAATCTGGTAATAGCAAAGAAGGTGTTCATACTACTGATACAGATAATATTTCTGAGGTAGATAGATCATCTAATACTAATACTGATTCTAGTAGGAAGGACACTAGTGTTGAGTATGCAACAGAAGAGGTTTCTGAGGGTATACCAAACATTAGTAATGATGATGATAATTCCTCTGAGGATGAAGGCATTGAGTCTTTTGGAAATATGTTTAATTGGTCACCAGAACCAGCAGCAGAGAACACTGTTAGGAGAACAAGTAGAAAAACTACTTTTCCTTCTAAGTATAAGGATTTTGTGCTTAATAAGAATGTTAAATATAGTATTAATGAAGTTGTTAGTTATGCCAATTTAAGCATTGATAATTTTGTGTTCACCACTAATCTGAATAAAATTCATGAGCCTACTCAATATTCAGAAGCTATCAAAGATAGCAGATGGATTGAGGCCATGAATCTGGAAATGGAAGCCTTAAACAGGAATAATACATGGATTATTACTGATCTACCTGAGGGTAGAAAGGCTATTCCATGTAAATGGATATGGAAGGTTAAATATAAATCTAGTGGTGATGTTGAGAGATTTAAAGCAAGATTAGTTGCTAAAGGCTTTAATCAAAGAGAAGGAATAGACTATGATGAAACTTTTTCACCAGTGGTTAAAATTGTTACTGTAAGATGTGTTTTAAGTCTTGCTGTTAGCAATAACTGGCCATTATTTCAATTGGATGTTAATAATGCTTTCTTATATGGTGAACTGGATGAAGAAGTGTATATGAAAATTCCTGAAGGTTATGGTGATGAGAATGATAACAAAGTTTGTAAGTTGGTTAAGTCTTTGTATGGGTTAAAACAAGCTCCTAGAAAATGGAATGAGAAACTTGTTTCTGTTCTTACTGAAAATGGTTTTATACAAAGTCCTAATGATTTCTCTTTGTTCATTAAGAATAGTAACAATGTTTTCTTAGTTTTGCTTGTGTATGTGGATGACATTGTTATCACTGGAAATAACCTTGATGAAGTTAATAAATTTAAACAGTTTTTAAGTACCAAGTTTCTTATTAAAGATCTTGGAAAACTTAAATATTTCTTAGGCATTGAGGTTATAGACATTGATAATGGTATTTGTCTAACACAAAGGAAATATTGCACAGAGTTGTTGTCAGAATTTGGTATGTTAGGATGTAAACCATGTGGTGCTCCTATTGAAGTTAATCCAGATAGTAAAAAGCTTAACAAGAAATTTGGTGAGGATAAAAAACTAACTGAGATTACTTCATATCAAAAACTTGTTGGAAAACTGATATATTTGACTATGACTAGACCTGATATTGCTTATGCAGTACATTGTCTTAGTCAAGTCATGCATAGTCCTATGACTTCTCATCTAAGACTTGCATTCAGAGTGCTTAGATACTTGAAAGGTGAACCTGGGTTAGGTATCACTTTCAAGAAAGGTGATTGTAGTAAACTGAATGTGTTTGTGGACTCAGATTGGGCAAAATGTAAGATAACCAGAAGGTCTTTGACTGGTTATTGTGTTTTTCTGGGGAACAATTTAGTTTCTTGGAAGAGTAAGAAACAAAGTGTTGTTTCAAGATCCTCCACAGAAGCTGAGTATAGAGCTATGTGTAATGTTTGCTGTGAAGTTATGTGGATTCATAAAGTGCTTAATGATATGAAAGTGAATGTTGTTTTACCTGTTGATATGAACTGTGACAACAGTTCTGCTATTCAAATCTCTTTGAATCCTGTACTTCATGAAAGGAGTAAGCATTTTGAAATTGATCTATATTTCTTAAGAGAGAAAATATCTGCAGGATATATAAAACCTATAAAAGTTAAATCTGAACATAATACTGCAGATATTTTTACTAAAGGGTTGCTTATAACAGATCATAAGAAGTTTTGTAGTATGCTTGGGTTGTTTAATGCTTTTGCAGGTTAACAGCTTAAGGGGGAGTATTAAGAAGTAAGCTGCTAAACATGAAGGGCTTTAAAGGAAATTAGCTAAAAGATGAAGGGGGAGCATTTACATTGGAATGAAAGGTGTTATATTCCTGAAGGGCTGAATGTGTCAAATGATGAAACTCAAGGACAGCTGTGCAAGTTGGTGTATATATTCACCTACCTAACTCGTTTTCATTCATTCATTCTGTTTCTGGTTATTATCTTGTGTGTGTAAAAAGTGTGAAAGTTGTTACATTGTGTTCTTGATCGTGTTGATCAAAGTTACTTCAGTTTTCTTTCTGTATTGTAAAGATTGTGGCTTTCTAGCCGTATCATTGATATATACTCTAAAAGTGAGCCAAGGGGAGGTTGGCTGGGTTCACTCATAAGTTTGTGTTGTTGATTCTGAGTTGGTTTATAAGTTTTTTACAAAATATATGCAGGTCATATTCATATATGTCATAAGGTTCTGTAAGTTGTCAATTGGATGACACGTCGTTGTATTCATTAAACGCCACTCTTTTTAGATAAAACATGATCGGGTTTTCTCTCATTAGCACCGAATGAGTGATTCTGAATCTTGATACTGTATAAGATAATAAAGATCCGTCTTAGATTTATTGGATGATAATACATCATATGTGGACATAATTAGCTACCGAAAGGTGAAAATTCCCTCAAATCCCTCCTGAAAAGACTCGTGAGAACGCTGATGTATCAAGCGAATAAGTATGATTAAGCCCTTTTCGCCATATGTGTTATAGTCAATATGAAGTAACAGATACTTGTAAAGCTGGGACTCTTTTAATTACACCATTAGTCCTTATTTGCTTTTGCTTCTATATGCTCCCCAAGTGGGAGAGTTCTTGAGGTCCCCTACCCGCCCCTTTCTTACCCGTAGTTGTCATAGAGTTTACGTGATCAAATTGTCCAACGCTAACTACTCGAAACCATATATGGCTGATTTCTTGACTATTTGGTGTCTTTGCTGTTCCACTATAAGCACAATATCTTTGGCGCAAACTACGGAGTTATGTTAACGGTAGACGAGACAAGATTGACTTGTTGAGTAACGGGTCAAAACAAGCTCAGTTGAAAATGGGTAACTTGTTGAGTAACGGGTCGAAACATGTCGGCCGGTTGACCCAGGAACATCCTTTGATCATTACTTAAAAACTTTTTAAATAATTATGGTTATTGTAAGAAACATTCCTGGCAAAAAAAATATTTGTAACATCAACTATGTCATCTCGAGTACTTAACCTCTTGATGTGCATTAAGACTATACTCTCGGCGACTTATAAAACACGAATGAAACTCATTTAGCCAGCTAAAAGCTCTAATATCACTCGCTTATCGACAAGTTCAGACGTAAATGGACTGAAATTGGCAATCATTCACAGCTTCATGTTACTCTTCTGTTTATGTTGGCTGTTAATTGTTAATTAGGCATCTTTTATGATTAACTTGAAGTAGATATATAATTGGATGAATTGTACTGCACTTGAATAAATTGCGTGTGACAGGTTGGTGATGTCCGACAAACATTTGGGGTCCTACAAGCAATCGATATTTTCTTAGGTGAATTGTTTTCAACCCGATAAATTTTTTTTCCCAAAGGCCAAACATCCTATTATCATTTGTACATCGTACATTAAGATATGTATATTCTAAGGTTTGTCATTTTCATGCATCTGTTTATTTTATGTTTATTATGTTTATCATAGACCCCATGTTGGGTTGAATTAAGTATCCAATTGGGTGATGTCGTTGTTGCATAGATTATAAGCAATCTATATGTCCTTGTAAAAACTGAAAAATGTCTCAAGTAAACTACATTTAAGGTGGCTGGTTTTGAATTTGGTCAACTTATATGATTGATATATGACTATATGAGCCTCTCTTTTGGGTTTTTGATTTTTTTTTCTTCTCTCTTTTCATGTTTGAGAGATCATGCAATTCGGTTCTAAGTCATTGTATTTCAGATGTAATTGGCTATACGAATCCGAAAAGGGTTTATTCAACGAAAGATTACTAAAAAGACAGCATCGTCGGTCTGTTGATGTCCTTACGATAAAGGCATCCTAAAAGAGTTTTGTTAAGTATAGCCCCACGGGCTACATGTAAGAAACCTATAATATGAATAAATGAGTGCATAGAGTCGACTGAGAGTTATCAACTGCAAACTATTGGCGGTTCTTATTGAAGATACGACCGGTTAATGTGTCTGAATATCTTAAACATAGCTCTTAGGGCTATATTTAGCAGAAATCTCGTAGTTTTTCCAGTCTCAAAATATAATTGGTTACTTTATAGAACTAGCTAGTGAATATGTCGTAAGTATGGGCGTTAGGAAGATGTTGGAGATACCTAAAAGGGGGCATGATCGAATACATGATTACACTCGATCGAGTAGGTGTCGAAAAGATATCAATCGTTTGCAGATTACGAATAAAGACGGGAGTTAGTTTATTTGATGATGATGGATAGTTGTTGAAAATTTAAATTTGGTAAAACTTGACTAGTAGGCAAGAAAGATTGTTGGTTACTTGGTTACTTATAATAAGTATGACTTAAAACCCCTTCTTGTATGATTACATTTTGTTACTCATTTCATTACCAAACTTTCCAAGTTTTGAAAGTATGTTGTAGGTAGTTAGTATAATATTTTTCTTGCATGGACGGAGCAAGAAAAGAAAATTCAACAAGATGAGAAAATATATGATGTACCACTTTATACAACACACAAAATCGCAAGTTCATAACTAAACCTATGTAAATCAAATTTCTTTTAGTGGCTTATTTTTGTGTACCTCTTCAATATATGTTTGAAACTAGTAGGTTTTTACGTACGTACACTACAACAAAACAAGTGTTTAGGGTCGCCCTTTTTCTAGGGTCGACTTAGTCGTCCCTAGATTAAGGGGGGACCCACCACTTTATCAAAAAATTCTTGGTCAAAAGGGCTGTGGGGAAAAGTGGGGACCACAAAACCTAGGGACGACTTAGTCGTCCCTAGGTTAAATAAACTTATTTTTCCCTTTTTAAATCTTTTTTATATATTTAAAATTAATATAAATAATATTTATTTAAAAAGTTTAAAATGAAAGTGGGGACCAGAAAACATAGGGACGACTTAGTCGTCCCTAGGTTAAATAAACTTATTTTTTCCGTTTTAAATCTTTTTTATATATTTAAAATTAATATAAATATTTTTTATTTAAAAAGTTTAAAGTGAAAGTGGGGACCAGAAAACCTAGGGACGACTTAGTCGTCCCTAGGTTAAATAAACTTATTTTTTTATCTTTTTTATTTATTTAAAATTATTTAAAATTAATATAAATATTATTTAAAAAAACGTTTAAAAAACGTATAAATATAAATAATTTTAAAATTAAATTATTTAAAATTACTTTATACATATTTAAAAAAATATATATATTTAGTTAAAAATAACTTTATACCTATTTAAAAAAAAACTTTATATATATTTAAAAAAAATTTATATATTTAGAAAAAAAATTATACATATTTAAAAATAACTTTATACATATTAAAAAAACTTTATACATATTTAAAAAAAATTTACACATATTTAGAAAAAAAAGTATACATATTTAAAAAGAACTTTATACATATTTAAAAAAAAACTTTATACATATTTAAAAAAAACTTTATACATATTTAAAAAAAACTTTATATTTATTTAAAAAAAACTTTATACATATTTAAAAAAACTTTATATTTATTTAAAAAAAACTTTAGATATATATTTAACACTTAAACACGCGCTTAATTAAAAATATATATTACAACGATAATAGATTCATAAATAAGAAAAAAAACATCACAAACTAGTTAAAACTAAACGTACAGATTAACACATAATAATAAAATACAAATTAACACATTAAAATAACAAATAGATTACTACTCAAAGCTAAGATTTTCCATATCATTTAAAAGCTCATGAAGTATTGCAGCCGATTGACATGCGTGGTCTTCAGGATGCCTTTCCATTTCTAGTCTTGTCTCTAGCATCTTTATCTTTAGATCTTTGATCTTGCAATTAGAGCACTCAGTTGGTGCAGATTGAGAAGGACCTGTATAAGAACTTGGATGTGAACCTTGAGGTGTTGAAGATCCAGGGAAAGATCTTATACGGAGTTCGAGATCAAAATCATCCTTCCATTTAAAATATTTACATCCATAATCATTTGTTTTTTGCTGTTACAAAGTAAACAAATAACATGACATGTCATTTTAATAATCACACGTATTACATAACTAAAACATTTGATTGTTTACCTTCGAAAGAGGACACGCATAGTAAAGTTTACCAAAGCTATGAGGTTGATGTGACTGTCTCAACACAATATATCCCTTTCTACATGTACACTTATAAGCTTCAAGCGGATCCATATTATGCAAAATCGGGTGGTGGTGGTGGTGAGTTTGGTATGAGAGGATAAGAGTTTGTGAGGATAAGAGCTACCATAAATAAAGATAAAAATTTAGGGTCGACACATTTAGGGACGACTTAGTCGACCCTAGCTTTCCCGCCAACATTTTCCCGCCAGCATTTACCGCCAACATTTCCCGCCAATATTTGGACTCGTAACATATGGACTCGTCGGTTGAACCTATAACGTATAACCGTAACATATGGACTCATCGGTTGAACCTATAACGTATAACCCTAACATATGGACTCGTCGGTTGAACCTATAACGTATAACCCTAACATATGGACTCGTCGGTTGAACCTATAACGTATAACCCTAACATATGGACTCGTCGGTTGAACCTATAACGTATAACCGTAACATATGGACTCGTCGGTTGAACCTATAACATATAACCCTAACATATGGACTCGTCGGTTGAACCTATAACGTATAACCGTAACATATGGACTCATCGGTTGAACCTATAACGTATAACCCTAACATATGGACTCGTCGGTTGAACCTATAACGTATAACCGTAACATATGGACTCGTCGGTTGAACCTATAACGTATAACCGTAACATATGGACTCGTCGGTTGAACCTATAACGTATAACCGTAACATATGGACTCGTCGGTTGAACCTATAACGTATAACCCTAACATATGGACTCGTCGGTTGAACCTATAACGTATAACCGTAACATATGGACTCGTCGGTTGAACCTATAACGTATAACCCTAACATATGGACTCGTCGGTTGAACCTATAACGTATAACCGTAACATATGGACTCGTCGGTTGAACCTATAACGTATAACCGTAACATATGGACTCGTCGGTTGAACCTATAACGTATAACCGTAACATATAGACTCGTCGGTTGAACCTATAACGTATAACCGTAACATATGGACTCGTCGGTTGAACCTATAACGTATAACCGTAACATATAGACTCGTCGGTTGAACCTATAACGTATAACCGTAACATATGGACTCGTCGGTTGAACCTATAACGTATAACCGTAACATATGGACTCGTCGGTTGAACCTATAACGTATAACCATAACATATAGACTCGTCGGTTGAACCTATAACGTATAACCGTAACATATGGACTCGTCGGTTGAACCTATAACGTATAACCCTAACATATGGACTCGTCGGTTGAACCTATAACGTATAACCGTAACATATGACTCGTCGGTTGAACCTATAACGTATAACCGTAACATATGGACTCGTCGGTTGAACCTATAACGTATAACCGTAACATATAGACTCGTCGGTTGAACCTATAACGTATAACCGTAACATATGGACTCGTCGGTTGAACCTATAACGTATAACCGTAACATATGGACTCGTCGGTTGAACCTATAACGTATAACCGTAACATATAGACTCGTCGGTTGAACCTATAACGTATAACCGTAACATATGGACTCGTCGGTTGAACCTATAACGTATAACCGTAACATATAGACTCGTCGGTTGAACCTATAACGTATAACCGTAACATATGGACTCATCGGTTGAACCTATAACGTATAACCCTAACATATGGACTCGTCGGTTGAACCTATAACGTATAACCCTAACATATGGACTCGTCGGTTGAACCTATAACGTATAACCCTAACATATGGACTCGTCGGTTGAACCTATAACGTATAACCGTAACATATGGACTCGTCGGTTGAACCTATAACGTATAACCGTAACATATGGACTCGTCGGTTGAACCTATAACGTATAACCGTAACATATGGACTCATCGGTTGAACCTATAACGTATAACCCTAACATATGGACTCGTCGGTTGAACCTATAACGTATAACCGTAACATATGGACTCGTCGGTTGAACCTATAACGTATAACCCTAACATATGGACTCGTCGGTTGAACCTATAACGTATAACCGTAACATATGGACTCGTCGGTTGAACCTATAACGTATAACCCTAACATATGGACTCGTCGGTTGAACCTATAACGTATAACCGTAACATATGGACTCGTCGGTTGAACCTATAACGTATAACCGTAACATATGGACTCGTCGGTTGAACCTATAACGTATAACCGTAACATATAGACTCGTCGGTTGAACCTATAACGTATAACCGTAACATATGGACTCGTCGGTTGAACCTATAACGTATAACCGTAACATATAGACTCGTCGGTTGAACCTATAACGTATAACCGTAACATATGGACTCGTCGGTTGAACCTATAACGTATAACCGTAACATATGGACTCGTCGGTTGAACCTATAACGTATAACCGTAACATATAGACTCGTCGGTTGAACCTATAACGTATAACCGTAACATATGGACTCGTCGGTTGAACCTATAACGTATAACCGTAACATATGGACTCGTCGGTTGAACCTATAACGTATAACCGTAACATATGGACTCGTCGGTTGAACCTATAACGTATAACCGTAACATATGGACTCGTCGGTTGAACCTATAACGTATAACCGTAACATATGGACTCGTCGGTTGAACCTATAACGTATAACCGTAACATATAGACTCGTCGGTTGAACCTATAACGTATAACCGTAACATATGGACTCGTCGGTTGAACCTATAACGTATAACCGTAACATATAGACTCGTCGGTTGAACCTATAACGTATAACCGTAACATATGGACTCGTCGGTTGAACCTATAACGTATAACCGTAACATATGGACTCGTCGGTTGAACCTATAACGTATAACCGTAACATATAGACTCGTCGGTTGAACCTATAACGTATAACCGTAACATATGGACTCGTCGGTTGAACCTATAACGTATAACCCTAACATATGGACTCGTCGGTTGAACCTATAACGTATAACCGTAACATATGGACTCGTCGGTTGAACCTATAACGTATAACCGTAACATATGGACTCGTCGGTTGAACCTATAACGTATAACCGTAACATATAGACTCGTCGGTTGAACCTATAACGTATAACCGTAACATATGGACTCGTCGGTTGAACCTATAACGTATAACCGTAACATATAGACTCGTCGGTTGAACCTATAACGTATAACCGTAACATATGGACTCGTCGGTTGAACCTATAACGTATAACCGTAACATATGGACTCGTCGGTTGAACCTATAACGTATAACCGTAACATATAGACTCGTCGGTTGAACCTATAACGTATAACCGTAACATATGGACTCGTCGGTTGAACCTATAACGTATAACCGTAACATATAGACTCATCCGTTATTAATTATTACAAATTAAGTATAACGTATATTTTAATATTAATTATAATAATTTATTTTGATTTTTATTATTAATTTATATTATTAATTTTATTACATAGAAGGTAAAATGTAATTTAAATGTATGAAAAACACCTAGGGACGACTTAGTCGTCCCTAGGTTACAAAAAAGTCGTCCCTAGAAAAACCCTCCAACACTTAGCAAATTTTTGGGAAAATTGAAACTTTTTGGTGAAAATTTAAATAACCCGCTATGGGTTTTTTGTTTCCCGGTTTACACCTAGGGACGACTTAGTCGTCCCTAGGTTACAATAGGTCGTCCCTAGGTTACTATAATAAACGAAAAAAAAAATAATTTATATTTATCCTAGGGACGACTAAGTCGTCCCTAGGTTACAAAGACAAAGTCGTCCCTAGGAAGCATTTACAGTAACTCACCTTATCCTCTCTATCTCATTCTTTATTTTTGTTAAAAAAAAAAAAACCGGGGACGACTTAGACGACCACTCCCATCCGACGACGACCACCACCATCAACTCACCTTATCCCATTCACCACCCACCATCAATCCGACCACTCCCATCCGTCTCATCTCCACCACTTCAACTCCATCCATTCACCACTTTCATCTTCACAATCTTCATCTTCATCACTTGCACACGAGCACATTCACCACCAATTCGTTATATATTGTCAAGGTATTTGATTTCGAATTATATATTTTTTAATTTGATTAATTTTTGTAATTTAATTGTTATTATTGTTTATTTTTTATGGTATAATTGTCAAGGTTTATAATTGTTAAGTTTTTTTTATTTTTGGTTTAACTCGACCACCGGACCACCACCAGTCACGGCGCAGCATCAACCACCACCACCAGTCGCAATAATTTTGTTTTAATATAAAGGTAATTGTTTTTTTAATCTATTAATTTTGTTTAATTTTGTTTATGTTTAATTAAGATTGATATTGGGTTTGTTTTGGGTTTGTTTTGGCTAGTTTAATTCGACAGTAGCAATCCATCCCGCACCACCATTGCGGCAGTCGCAACCACCACTGACGCGGTATGTTTTTTTTTTGCGAGTTTAATTGATTTTTAGCTTATATGTTTTCGGCTTATATGTTTTTAGCTTATATATAGTTTAATTTTGTTTTTTTGGCTAGTTTATTTCGTCACCACCATTGTCGGCATAGTAGTAGCCACCACCACCGTCGTGACAGCAGCAACACCACCACAGGTGGGTGTTTGTTTTTGAGCTTATTTGATTTCAACTTATACATAATAAAGCAATTTATTATCTTTATGTAAGGCACAAGTTTAATTTATTTTTTAATATGTTTGTCGTAGCCGAGACCCGAGTCACAGCCGAGTTAGCGGGGAACTGAGCCGAGAACTGAGACCCGTGTCACAGCCGAAAAAAGGTAATGTTTTTTTTTTTTAAATTGTTGTGGTGTTGTTTGTTTCAAATTAGAAATTTTTTTGGAAACCAACTAATTTAGGTTTTCTTTATTTTATGTTTGTGTTTGGTTAGCACCAGGACAGTCGGGACAACTTCCTCATCCGGACCTCTTTTTCTATCTTTATATCTTTGCTTATTCCAGTCGTGACCGAGGTGTGTAATTAATATTATGCATATGTTTATTATATTATATATATATGATATATGATTGTTAGTCTTTGTAGTAAATAATTTTAGGAATATTTTAGGATTTTATCGATTAATTTCGGAAAATTCCCGTCCGAAGTTAATCAACCTATAGAAAACCCGTCCGAAATTAATTTATTAGGAATTAATTTCGGAAAGTCCCCTGTTTGGGACTGCTTTTTGATGTTTCATCTCATTTAGGATATGAATGCGTATAACTGGTTTATTATTTGAGATGATTTCGACAGTGTTTCTCCTTTACTCCTACGAATATGTCTTTAAACACATATTTGGGGAGTAGAGGGGAAATGCTGCCGAAATTTACTCAAATAGTAAACCGGTTATACGCATTCATATATGGGACGAAACATTCAAAAGGTGGGTTAGGATTGCCTTCCATAGTTGCACTAGGAAGATAAAAAAGAGTTCATATTCATTTTGTTAGTATGACATTTTACGTATAAAAAAAATAATTTATCTGAGTATGTTTATTTGCAACGCAGTTATGACAATTGATAAGAGTTGGACCACTGTAAACAATCGTAATTCCAATGAGTTTTTAGATGGTCTTTTTGGATTCATCCAGGATTGTGAGAAATTTTTGCACCCCATCTCACAAAAGCTCCGTTGCCCATGTAGTCATTGTTGTAACCGTGAAAAGTTGGTTACCCTCGGCCAACTTGAGGCACACATATCCAGATTCGGGTTTGACAAACATTACACCACTTGGATATATCACGGTGAACCAATTCTTCCGTTACCTCCACTATTACCACATTCACCTGATCGAATTCACATGGATGCGTTCTTCGAAGATATTTCTGCAAATAATATTCCAAATCCACCATCTGAAACTCCACCCTCTCAAACTCCACCAACTCAAACAACCGGTCCTCAACCAACCCAAACATCGGGTCCTAGTAACGAGTTTGAAGAGTTACTCGCTAGGTCTGCCCAAAAGTTGTACCCGGGTTGTGATATGACCACATTGGAATTTACATCAGAGATTTCGCACATCAAGGTTTTACACAAAATAACTGATGCCGAGTTTAACAAAATTCTAGCTCTTCTCCAAAAGGCATGTTCCCCTAGTAAAGGATACAATTTCCCATCTTCATACTATGAAATAAAAAAGACATACAAAAAGATCGGGTTAGGATACGAATCGATCCATGCTTGTATAAATGATTGTTTTTTATATTGGGGATCACCGGAAAACAAGGAGAGGCAAACTTGTCCAATCTGTAACGCGAGCAGATGGAAAAACCCAAAGAAGAAAAAGGGGACGCAATTAGTTGCCAACAAGGTGGTGCGTTACTTTCCGATAACACCTAGACTACAACGTATGTTCAACACAAAAGACATAGCAAAGTGGATGACTTGGCATGCGACCGGACAGTCTAAGGAAGACGGTAAAATGAATCACCCCTGTGACGGCAAAGCATGGAAATATTTTGACATGATGAAACCTGAGTTCTCTTGTGACCCTAGAAACGTTCGATTAGGGTTGGCTGCTGATGGTTTTAATCCTTATGGCATGATGAGCCAAACTTACAGCATGTGGCCGGTTATATTGACAACATACAACACACCACCGTGGATGTGTTTGAAAGAAACTTCTTTAATGTTGACGATGTTAATTCCCGGCCCTAAATCAGCTGCAAAGGACATTGATGTTTACTTGCAGCCTCTAATTAAAGAACTCAAAGATTTATGGGAGGGAGTCTGGACGAAAGACGCTGCTACGGGTACTCATTTCAAAATGAAAGCGGCGGTTTTATGGACCATCAATGATTTTCCAGCTCGAGGTAGTTTGTCTGGGTGGACTGGGCAAGGGTACCTCGCATGCCCTACTTGTAATGTTGACACTCCATCGATGCGTATCAACAGCAAAATCGTTTATGTTGGTTACAGAAGATGGTTAAGAACAAATCATCCTGATCGGAAAAAATCCAAGGAATTCTACGGTTTTCCCGAAAATAAGCCTAAACCAAGAAAGTTTTCAGAACTTGATATTCAATTGCAGATTAGTAAAGTCTTTAAACGTAAACCGGGGAAACATAAACCAATTCTCAAAGAGAACCGCCCCAAAAATCGAGATGTTGAATTGAACTGGAGTAAGCGTTCTATCTTTTGGGATCTTGAGTATTGGCCCTTTCTTCTACTAAAACACTGTTACGATGTCATGCACATCGAAAAGAATTTCCTTGAGGCTTTACTGAATACCCTGTTACAGAACGACAAATCCAAAGACACGCCAAAGGCAAGGCTAGACTTAGAAAAAATGGGAGTTCGAAAGGAGTTGTGGTTAGTTAAAAAAGATAACGGGAAGTTCGATAAGCCTCATCCAAAGTTCTCTTTCACTCCAGAAAAAAGAAAACTTTTTTGTAAATTCATTAAAGGAGTCAGACTACCTGATGGCTTTGGATCCAACTTCAAGAAAAAAGTGACCGCTGATGATGACAATATAACGAACTTGAAATCTCATGACTGTCATATAATGATGCATCGGTTACTTCCTTATGGAGTGCAACAATACCTGCCCAAAGACGTTGCAAAACCTATAATCGACATTTGCTTATTCTTTAAGCAACTTTGTGCTCGAAGTTTGACTGTGCAGGACATGAAAGAAGCTAAAAACAAATTGATCATTATGATGGTTAATTTAGAGCAAATCTTTCCTCCTGCTTTTTTCGACATAATGACTCATTTGGTTATACATCTACCCGATGAGGCTATTCTAGGTTCCGTTACTCGCGGCAGGTGGATGTATCGATTTGAAAGATACATGAAAAAGCTAAAGAATTATGTACGAAATAAAGCAAAGCCTGAAGGTTCTATTGCTGAGGGTTATGTTGCAGAAGAGGCATTAACTTTTTGTTCGCGTTACCTTAAGGATGTCGAGACGAGATTTAACCGCCTTGGCAGAAATGAAGACGATTTGCCTGGACAACCAGATAAATTTGAGGTGTTCCGGACCGTATGCACACCGACGGGTGGAATCAAACCAACTCGTATGACTAATGACGACATGCAGGCAGTTACGTGGTTTATACTTAACAACAGTCCTGAAGTCGAAGCCGACATCTCAGCTTACAGCGAGTATGTTTCTTCCTATTTTTTATAATTTTGAAAATTATTCTTTCTCGATGACTTCTGCTAATATCATGAACCTTTGCAGAGAGGTGCCTGATAATGTGGAAACGAGTTTTCCTGCGTGGTTTAATAACATGGTAAATACATTAGATATATTACCTTGGAGTTATTCCTCATCTAATAAACCTTTTTGTATCTCATTTTTGTAGACTCGTGAAAAAAAAGTGAGTGTGGGCTGTAGTGACGAGTTATTCTCTTTGGCATGTGGACCTATTAGTTCATGTACATACCCCTCTTGCATAGTGAACGGTGTGAAGTTTGTGGTACGTGAACGCGATATACTTCGTACCACTCAATGCAGCGGAGTTTCAACACCCGGGGTTGATGGAGAGATGTATTATGGTCAACTCGAAGAAATTCTGGAGCTCACTTATATCGGCAACCGCAAGGTTTTGTTGTTTCGATGTAAATGGTTTGACACAATTAACCCTACCAATTGCACCAAACGCAACAGACGTTCTTACACTGAGCAAGGCATACATCATATTTTGACCGATAGGCTATTTCACCAAAATAACCCATACATTTTCCCGACACAAGCAACACAAGTATTCTACCTTGAAGACCTTGCTAGACGACCGCTTCATTGGAAGGTCGTCGAACAGGTTTATCATCGAGATGTGGTAGAGTCCGATGAAGATGTTATACATGGTAGCAGTTCATCAGATGTTACACTGTCTGTTGCTTTGCCTAATTTGGGTATTACGGATTTGAGTGTAAATACTCAACCAACAGAAGTGGACGCCCCACCGGTTGATGATGATATTATTAATATTGAAGATGATGAAGTAGTTGCACACGTCATTGGTGATGTTGATGATGATGATTTAGTGTCGGATGATGATGAAGTGAACCATAATAATGATGTTCAAGAAGTTTTATCTAGCGATGATTCTGAAGATGATGACAATTGATATTAAGTTGTATTTTGAATGAAACAGTTGTTATATGCTTTAATGTGTAATTTTTTATTTGTAAACGATTGTTATATGCTTAAGTTGTTGTTTGAATGAAACAATTGTTATACGTTTAAATGATGATGAGTTGTTTTCATTTGTTTAAATGTGTAATTTTGTATTTTAATGAAAACGTTTTTATATGTTAAAATGTGTATATTGATATGAATTTGTGTATTAGTATTAATTGGTTAATTAAATTGTGTAATTTTGTTTTTTAATGAAAATGTTTTTATATGTTAAAATGTGTATATTGATAAAATGTGTATACTGATATGAACTTGTTATTTTACAGATGGCATGTGTAGCTCCTAGGTCACACGGTGGGGATGCTGGTGGTAGTCCACCCAGACGGCCCACACGTCCTGTACCGGCCGAGTGTCAGCGTAAGAAATCATTATATTTTTTTATAACACTGATATTTATAATTTATGTCACTTGAATTTTTACGAGTAAATAACATATCTTTTGTAGGTTCAAATCAACGCTTTGTGACCAACCTAGATAAATTAAGGAGGGCGTACAGAAATAATAACGAAAAACCTTTGACAATTGGCTTTGAATTTAAAGATCTGCAAACCTTCCATTTTCTGGGCAATTATGCATCATTGTTGACTCATCTTTTGGGGGAATTAATCCGGTCACTTCCCCTGAACTGCGAATGGGACGAAATTCCAGAGTCTGATAAAGCTCATATTTATCCTACAATTGAGGTGAAAATTGTTTATTTTACTTATATTGTTATTGTTATCGACATTTAGATATGTGTGTTATGTTTATTTAAATTCATATGTTTTTATGCAGACATATTTCGACCTCGAGCCATGGTACAATGATCGTACTCAGGTGGTGTGTGGCAAAGGTGTGTATGAGGTGTGTACTCGGGTTAGGCTTGCGTTGGAATATCAGCTGAGGTTGCTGTATAGAAAATACAAGAACAGGATCAAGAAACATTATTATTCGAAATATGAGACGCCCGCACTGGCACAAGAACATGTACCGCCTGAGAGTGTGTGGGACGGTAGAACCGAAGGTGATTGGGGTGAATTGGTTCAGTGGTGGTCAGACCCAAAGAGGGTGGCAAGAAGTGAGGTTAATACTGTTAATCGTTCTAAAAACACGGTACCGACCACTCAAGGCAAAAAACCATTCGCCCGAGGAAGGAATGAATACGTAAGACTCTTTATAATTTTTGTGATTTATTTAAAAGCGTTTATATTGTTTATTTATTATAGCTCGTTACTAATTTATTTGAGATTTTACAGAAAGTCAAGGAAGGGGTTTACGAGGACCTGGTTGAAACATGGAGGAAGGGGCACTCAAGTGGTGGCACGTTTCAAAGTAAAGAAAACAAGGAAAGATATGTAAGTAATATATAACTCTTTACATGCCTTAGTAACTAATTTCATTTCTTTTAAATCGTTTTTTTTTTCCCAGGAAAAGATGAAAGCCCTCAGGGACCAAGTGAGAGCCGGTATAGTCCCGCACATGTCTGATAAAGAAATAGTGGCTCAAATCATGCCAAGTCAAAATAAGCAAAATGTGTCGGGACAAGGCAGAAAGTTACCGGGTGGTGCCAATAACACAACTCGCAGGTTATATATCCTCAATAAAACAAAATGTAAATCAATTGTTCATATTTATGTCTTGTTGTATATAATGAAACATTGTTGTTGTAACTTATCGCAGGCGGGGTGCTCCACGTCGACCAGATGTTCCCTCTCGTAGTGAATTTCAAGAATTGATAGAACGAAATGAGCGAGAGATGGAGCTGCTGAGGAGAGAGAATCAGGCGGCGCAGCAACGGGCTTACTTGGCAGCGTTAAAGGCAGATGCGGCGCAACAATATAGTCAGACGTCGTACGAGCATATGGCGCAATATCAGAGTCAATTGGGTGAGTTTTTCCAGAACTACAACTCAAATACTGATCACCCAATTAGACCTCCTACTTTTGTACCCCCGCCCCGACCCTTTGTTATGCCCACCCTAGCTCCTGATTGGGCTCATTTAGTCCAACCCCCCTATCCTTGGGCACAACCAGTGCAACCTCCTTCTATCGACGCATACCGACCATCTTTGCCCGACAATCTCCAACCACTCCAACCTCCCTATACCGGCACTTATCCTATTACTCCCGTCACCAACAATAACACATTTAACTATTGTTATCGTCCCACCACACACTCGGCTTATGAGATCGGCTCTACTTCACAATCCATACCCGGAGGTTCTCGTGTAATCTCAAATCCCCATGAGCACGATTACCGGTCCGTTGACGAGTTGGGTCGAGATAGGAATGTACAAAACAGTGGTGACGACTTATCAGGCGATGACGAGGTGAATGACGAGGGGAGTGACGAGGAGGGTGACGATAGGGAAGGTGACTTTTCACCTAACGAGGATGCGGAGTAGAGGTTGTGGTAGTGTTTTTCTTATTATGCATGTTTAATAAAGTTTGAGACTTGTAGCGTTTGAAACATTTGATTTAGGATTGAATAAGTGTATTTGATGAATATTGTATCGTGACGTTGGATAATTTATCGTAATATGGTATTGTAACGTTTATTGATTTGTTATTATTCTGTATTTGTCGAATTCTGCCATTTTGAATTGTGGATTTTGTCCGGAAAAAGTTCCGGAAAAAATCTGGAAACTGCAGAATAGCCCAGATTTTTTTTTTCACCCCAGGTACACCTAGGGACGACTTAGTCGTCCCTAGGATATTACCAGAAAATAAAAAAAAAACATATTTATTACCCTAGGGACGACTTAGTCGTCCCTAGGATTAAAAATGCCCAGGTGTCAATACCTGGGGACGACTTAGTCGTCCCTAGGTATTGAATACCTGAGCATTTTTAAACCTAGGGACGACTAAGTCGTCCCTAGGGTAATAAATTTATTTTTTTTTTATTTTCTAAAAATGTTTTTTTTAATATTTATAAAAAAGATTTTATTAAAAATAATAAAAAAAAGAATTTTTAAGAAAATTTTGAAAAAACATTTTATTTATTTATAACCTAGGGACGACTTTGTCGACCCTAGGTTACAAAGAAGGTCGTCCCTAGGATTAGTCAATTTTTTCAACGTAGTGGGTTGCGGGACCCACTAAGTCGTCCCTAGGATACAAAGAGGGGTTCGTCCCTAGGATCCTAGAGACGAATTTTTAGGCACAACCTCCTAGGGTCGACTTAGTCGTCCCTAGGAGTTTAGGGTCGAAAAAGTGCTTCCCTAGGGACGAATAAGTCGTCCCTAGGGTTCACAATTGTTGTAGTGGTAGCTTATTAGTTTACTCTCGTGGAGTGCATGATCACGCTAAACATTTTTTTTACACGAGTTCTGATTTGATATTACAAGCCGGTTAATCTCAAGATGACTTTCCTTTTGACGATTATCCTTTTGAATAGCCCGAAGTCATCACGTTAAACATTGTTTCTATGGATAGATTATTATTACCTGTTATCAACGTTTTAGAGGATTATTTGTGATCATTATATGAAAAAACGTGTGTCTAACATACTCTATATCCTGCTTGTATAGAATTTTGTGTTGTTGTTGTTGTGTATAAAACATTTAGTGGGGTGATGTGGTAGTGAGAGGGATGCGTGTTTGACCTAACAAGGCGAGCTAGGTTGTAATTTATAAAAGTGCGTTTGTGTGTGTATTTGTATGTTTTGGGATCCACCATGAGCCATGAGGGTCCTCCCCACGTGATTGAAAAATACTGAACGCCTTAAGTCATCATTCGGTAAAACCCCATCTCATCTCACGATCGTTTCAGCTTGTTATGTTAAATCTACTTATCATATTTATATATAGTTTTGTTAAGATTACAACAAACATAGAATAGTTTAGTACTAGTAGTTGTCTTGTCGAATCATTAATACGCAAACATGGGAAAGAATGCATGTTTTGCGCTAAATTAGAACCTAATGATTTGCTTAGGTTAGTATAAGTATATATAAAATTATTTCTAAAAACCGAAAGTCAATAAGTTTATTTGTTTGTGAAAAAGCAGCGTGAGTAACTTCGATGCAACCAACAGAATGCCGACAATAAGATTATAGACAAAATTTCTAGCCGGAGGTCTATCGTTACTGGAAGTCCTGTCAAGTTTTCCAAAAATAAAAGTATGACCTACATTTTACCTCCTTTTTGCATTTCAATATATGGCTGCTGAGAAATTGCAGTTAAAATAGTCGAAAACTCTATAAAGATACAATAAGTGAGTAGTTTTTTCCCTAATAGAAAAAAATTCATTATATTATTATGCACGAGATGCCGTTTCCCCTTAATTATAATTCAAAGGCTATGTTTAAACAAAATCAAGTCGATATTCAAACTCAATATCTATGATGGCTACGTAACGCATACTAATACTATGAGTTATATTTTTATAGAATAATGTTTTGAAAAATGCATAGGGTTAACGTCAGTATTTTTTTGTACAAAAAAGAATAGTGGTTTAGTCAGGAAAATAAGATAAAGGTGACGTGAAAAACTACAAGAGCCATTGGCAATTTTAAAATCTACAAGGAACTTTGGTCGGCAAATAAATTCATTTATACTTGTCCTTTCACTTGTCTCAAGTCTTATCTAAATCAATTTAACATACTCTTTTTTAGTCATGTAAGGATTATATATATCTGGTTTCTGATCGAGACTAATCTTAAATTAAGCTAAATCAGTGCAACAAAGCTATAGCTATCACATATACAGATCCACGTCGAATCAGGGCGTACTCATATGAAAGTCGGGTGTGGCATGGGCTAAACCATATTTTAGGTCACGAAGAGTAAATGTTGTATAAAACAGGTCTTTTCTTGAAACGTACAACCCCCTTTTTTACCTATTGCAAAACGACTTTAGTGCTAATAATTATAAAAAATATTTATGCAACACCTTATTATAAATTCTGAGTCCATCTCTACGTCAAACGAGTAATTCACACATCTTGGCCGGCCTCTCCAGTAATAAACGTATTCAAGTTCCCTCATTGGTAGCTCACTATCATTATAAGTGACTAATGTGACATTTTTTGTCACTTTTTTAAAAAAATTTAGTATTTTTTGTTATTCATTATTATTGATGGTTAAGGGCGTACATGTAATACACTAAATAAATTTAATGAACGCATGCAAAATACTAAGTAGGATACTCAATGAATCTTTTATATTTAGTTTTTATCCTCGGTTTTTAAACAAGTATTATTTTTTTTATATATATTTATTTTATTTTTTTCCCGTTTTATCCTGCGTCTGTTTAGCCCATTAGTTTATCCGCGCCCATTTAACCCGCCGTCCATTTAACTCGCCGCCCATTAAACCCACCATCCTTTTTGCTCGATACCCGTGCCCGCCCGTTTTGCCATCTTATAACTTTACTTTAAGTGACTTACATGTAGAGGTGGCAAATCTTGCCCATTTGGATACATATGGGTACTTTTTGCCCATTTTCAAAAAAGGATGGGGCACTTTTTGCCCATTCTTTATAATGGATGGGCTAAACGGGCGCATATGTAAGAAAATAAATGGGCTTAACGGGCGCACTTGTAAAATACAAATTAGTATACTCGACTAATATTTTTTATTAAATTTTTTATCCCCGGCTTTCAAATAAGTATTTTTATTTTTTAATTGTATGTTTTTATATGTTTTTTCCCTTTTTTATCTTGCGCCCGTTTAGCCCGCCCATTTTGCCCGCCCGTTTTGCCCGTGCCCATTTAGCCCGTGCCCGTTTAGCCCACCGCCCGTTTAGCCCGTTGCCCGTTTAACCCGCCGCCCGTGCCCGCCCGTTTTTCCACCTCTACTTACATGCATGAAGACGAGGCACATTTGATTACGGAACAAACCTATGTCACCAGGACAATGAACCAGTTTGACGATCAGTTCTCATCACATAAAGCTTCAGATCTAGAAATCTGTTGGTACTGTTGTGACAACATTTTCAAATCTGGAAATCTTCTGGTAAGAACCTAATCAACGACATCATTATATTTGAAAATTTTAATA
Organism: Glebionis coronaria; assembly: GCA_025667525.1. Classification (NCBI taxonomy): domain Eukaryota; kingdom Viridiplantae; phylum Streptophyta; class Magnoliopsida; order Asterales; family Asteraceae; genus Glebionis; species Glebionis coronaria. The sequence goes on from CM046874.1 coordinate 95,366,575, forward strand.
CTACATAAGAACATGTATAATTACCAACACAAGAAAAGACAGCATGTGGTTAAATAAGAGATTACAGATAAGACATGGATTTTTTGTTTAATACTACATAATGTTTTCTCAATTTTCTTGGAAGGAATATATATGTATGACTTTTAGGAATCCATGGCCCATTAATGGTTGGATTTTTCCAACACAAGAACATGTATAATTACCTACTCATCACGTCTTCACACTATCACATTTGTATTCATATTCATTTTATATTCCTCATTTTTGTGCCTAGCTCTTTCATTGAAATAATATTAATGTGCCATGTTTTTAAGATAAGTTTGCATTGCAAAACAAACCAAACTAATAATCTAGAACCTTTTTCGTCAGTCTATGTCATATAGAGAAAAAATTAATTTGTTGAGGTCTCGTAGTACATGTAGGCGTACAAAGCCAACGGGTATACGGTAAGAAATAGAAATTTACCTTCATGGTTTCACTTACTTCATGTATACATTCTTATAAAAAAAAACTTGCTGCGGTCTGGTAGCACGGGTTTATATATACGGTAAGAAAGTAAGAAACCCAAAATTACTTTCACGAGTTTCACCTACTTCATGCATATTTGATCCTCGTTTGATTTCCACATAGCTATTTTTATTGAAAAAACCCCACTATTGTTATACCACTATCTCTTAAATATGTAAATAGAGAGCAGTAATCGAAATAACTAACCGTTATATACAACAGGTACCGCCGCTACGGGTACCTTATAACACAATTTTCGATAAATATTATTTTACACGATTTGAGTCTGTATACATTCTTCTTATAGATTTTTGTTATCGAGAAGTATGTTTTAATCCATATTTAATTCCGATTTGCAACCTGTATGTCATTATATTCAACTTTACACCCCTACAGGTAATAAGAAAATACTACAAGTAGGTCAATAATAAGGAATGTCCGCCCCAATCCCAAATCCACTTGGTATTTCTAATTTCTATACATCATTTCCTTTTATGGATAATCTTGAAAAGGTTAGGGTGTGATGTGGTGCTATAGTTTGGCGTAGGAGTGTAATTGAGTTAAGCAGAACTCAATTTTTATAGGGTTTGAACTTGGTTTGAGAATACAATTGTATGCTTGAGCTTTCCTTGATAGTTTGTCAATTTTTAACAATAAAGGCTTGAACTTGATTTGATAAAGTTTGATAAAAGCTTGAGTCTGGTTTGAAAAGTTTAAATGCGTATAAAATTATTTTTTTTATAATAATAATTTATTAATAAAAAAATACGTATAAAGTAAAACAAACAAAAACCATAACTCAAAACCAATTTTGATTTATTTAGCATTAATAAAATCAAAAATAACATAATCGTACAGTGTTGGTTCCAAAATGCGTTTTGCAATCAAATGCGATTAAGATACAAAAGGCCATTGCGTGATGTGATTGCTAACGCAATCACGACACCCTCGTATTAAAAAGAGTACAAAAAATATTTATACGTATTATATTTTACCAAGTACCAAGTACATGTAATAAATTTATAAAATTAATAAATTATTTAAAACACGATGAGTTAAATTATAAATTTAGTCAAAGAATATATTATTTATATATGAAATAAGCTCTTATAATTAAGTTGATACTCAGATTAAGCATAAGTTGCTTATATGAATTAATCATAAAAACATATTTTAATAGAGTTTGAAAAAGCTTGATAAGAGTTCGAGCAGAGCTATCAAAAGCTTTAGCTTGAGCTTGATATATGTTTTAAACTATTTTTTGGGCTTGAGCTTGATAAAAGCTTAGCTTGATCGAGCCAAGCTCGAGCTCGAATTGTTTGATAAAAGTTTAGTTTGATTACAACCCTAGTCTGGCGTTATAGAAAAAAATAAGTGACACGTCTTTTACTCTATAACACCAGAAATCAGTCTCTCTCGTTAACACCAAATTTCTGGTGTTATAGAGGTCCCACAATTTTTTTTATCAAACTAATATATAATAACTAATTTTTCATTCATTAAAAAATATTACAAATAAAAAAAATGTTCAAAAAAATAAATTAAATCCGAAACAAAAAAAAACATTCGAATAAAAAAAACATTAAAAGTTCAAATATTTCTTACGGGTTTCTTCCTTCAATTTTTCGATGTCTTCTTGAGCCCATCCTGTGGTGTTCATGCCAAAAATCTTCAATGCCTCGTTTCTTTTTTGTAGCTCAAGAAATGCAAGTCTTTCGCTCATCTTAAGGTCCAATTTTTTATTTTTTTCCCGATCGGCTTGAATTTGTTGTTGCATTATTTCGGAAAATTGTTCTTTTTGTGAGCCAGAACTAGCGGTTGAGCTTGTTGAACGTGAGCATTAGCCTTTTGGGGAGCACCAGATGGTCGGGCAATTTCGTCATCACCAAACATGTCGGGCTCAATGACGCGACCTCGGTTCCTTCGTGATTGTGTTGACTCGGGATTTTTCTATATATATTTGTTCCTCAAAAAAAGCCACGCACTTTTGTGAAGGAAATTCTTGTTCTTGTTACCTTGTTTATATAAAATTTCCACCCGAGTCAACAATTTTCTTCATTTTCGCCACTAAGCAACTTTGTTGAGTCGTATAGCGAATTAAACTTTGTTACTTCCCGATTCATTGCTGTCCACTTTCCCGTCAACATATTTTTCTTACGCTCCCTAAGTTTTAAATCGAGAGCACGTTCGTTATAAATATCTAGTATTTTATACCAAAACATGTCTCGGTCTTGGTCATCACCGACTTTAGCATTTTGGAAATCTCAATAAAGCATTCGGCCAATAGTTCTTCCTCCTCTTGTGTCCAAAACATTCGCTCGGATTTTTTTTGGGCCGCCTCTTCACGAATATCACGGGATTTTTTACCCGTATTTGTTCTTCGACATTTTTTAGTCGAAGATGAATCTTCCACTTGTGTCTCTGGTACTTGGGCTTATCTGGGTATCGGGTACTAAAGTTTCTTGAAAAGAATATTGTGGAATTTGTTGTGAGTTTTGGGATTGTTGGAATTGTTAAAAAAGTTGAAATTGTTGGAATTGTTCGGGTGAACAATTAAGAAATGGATTGAACTTAGGAGGTTGATAATTTGAAAGATAAGCTTGTGGCATTTGTTATGACATTATATTGGTGAATGACGGAATAGGATTGCTACTTGGAGAGTTTGTGGATGATGGTGTATTCGGGTTTCAGGATGATGATTACCCCGCCATTTGGTTTTCGAAAAAAGAATTTACCCATTGTTTATGATTCTTTTTTGTGTTTGAAGATTAAATATGTGTAGAAGGTATATAAAAATGTGATTTTTGATTGGATTATATAAAAAAAATAAGAAAAAAAGTTTAGGGTTTTTTTTTGAAAAAAAAGGTTAAAATTGACCTCCAACGGTCATTTTTTTGAAATTTTTGATAATAACGGTCACTAGTCGTTAAGATTTAAATTTTAAAAAAATTAAAAAAAACCCACGACACGAGCTATAACGCGAGCCATGATGCAGGGCTCGCGTTATAGCCACCATTTTGGGCTGGCAACTAATACTAGGATTTTTAGTCCAATTAATCGATTAATGTTCGTTTTCCTCTACTCACTCGAATTGATATCCGGTTTAAACGTAAAACTAATTTGTTCTTGGTAACTATTTTTTTTGGTATTTTAAACTAAAAAACTATTTAATTAAAAACTAATTTAAATAAAAATCTATTTTAAAACTTAAACAACACTAAAATAAAGAGTTTTTAATGAAAACTATTTTTAAAACAAAACTAATTTAATTGAAAACTAATTTTAAAACTAAAATCTATATTAACTAAATTTTAAACTAAATTGAAAAACAATTAAAATTTAATTAAAGTAATGAAATAATTTTTTATCTTTTTCTTTTAAACTTTTATAACAGAAAGCTTTTAATTTAAAATTAATTAATTAAACTAATAAAACTATTTTTACTCAAATTTAATTAAACTAAAGACTAGACTTAAACTAAGTTAAATAAACTGCTATTGATAATAAAACTATATTAAGTAAATGCCTAGTAAATAAACACAAAAAGAGGTCAAGCAGAGATGGCTAACGTGTATGACAACTGGACAGGAGGTCTAGGGTTCGAGTCCCTGTTGGGACGAATTTAGCTATTATATTTTTGGATATATATTTTTTTGACTTTATTTGGAATTTCAGACAAACTGATTAAAGAATCTGTTATCTAAACAAAGTAATAAGCAAACTATAACAGTTAACAAATAAGCTCAGATGATCCAGATATAAGCAAATATCAGGAAATTCAAATAAGCTAAAAAAAACTGAATAAGCATTAAACTGATTAAACGAAAAATAAACTTAAGCAAATCCTAACTATAAGCAAACAAAACCAAATAAGCTATATAACCTATCAAAAGCAGATAAACAGTAATTAAGCCAAAATAAGCAGATCCTAACACAACTCAGAACAATACCCGTAACCTATTCGAATCAATCTACTAAACAGATTACTCAAAACTTAAACAAACTTTTCTAAACAAACTGACAACCAAAATAAGCAGATAACTAAAAGACGGTTACATTACTTAGCACAATAAGCAGATTCAAATCGTACCAAGACTAACCCAGTTACCTATTCCCAAAATTAACAGACAATTCAAAACTTAAGCAGATCCAAATAAAATAAAAATCAAACAGAAACTTAACAATACTACTCAAACCTTTAACAAACTCAAATCTCAAAACGTAAACATAACATAAGCAGATTCAACTAAATAAACATTAAGCAGGTACATATGAACTAGATAAACATTAACATAAACAAATAAAAAGAAGAAACACCTTTTGATGATTCTGTTGGGCAGTAGGGTGGGCGCTGAACCCCTATTGATCGAAACAACCACCGTATTTACCCACCAAACATCATCATCTCCATCTTTCTCGAACAGTAACCGAACCACAATATGTTTTTTTATATATAATTTCCCAGTAGGGGAAATTATCCCTTATCTTTTAATTTTAATAATTATTTAATCAAAATAAAATTAAAATAAATTGCAATAAAATTAAACGAGACAAGAATTTAAGAAAACTGAAATTTCATTAATCTTTTAAACTGATTACAATACTTTGAAATGGAAATTACAATAAACTCTAATTCTATTTTTTCTGAAATAAAAATTAAAATAAAGAAAAAGGCACACTAAATTACAGATGTGAGGGGGTTTTTATAGGCAAACCCCTTGGAAACCCTCTTGTTAGCTTCAATAGTAAGCATCAAATCCAGGCCGTCAAATCCATCTTTTCTTCTTCTCTCTCTTCATTTTCTTGATCTAATGGCCGAAAACAATTCCCTTGCACACGGATCGCCAGGCTGGCAGAAGTTGTGTTTGTTGTGCTAGTTTGATGGATGAGGTGGAGGCTGTTAATTGGTGGATTGGTGTGTGAAACATGTGGGAACCAATCAAATTAAAGGGTTTGGCCATGTAGATGAGAGGAGAGGACCACTCCTTTGGTGGATCTTCCGAAAACTATGGGGATTTAATTCTCATAGGTGTGAATTAACCATTGAGGGTAAAACCCCCAATTTTAATTGAGTAATTTTTGGGTGATGGTAAATTAGGGTTAGGGTGAAGGCTGCGTTTTATTTGGGGAGGATGGAAGTGGGTGAAAGTTTAACTTCGTTTGTAACGTAATGGTGAGAGTGGGTAAATATTTGTTTTATTTAATGTGTGTGTGGGGAGTTGGGATAGATACGTGTGTGATGTTGACCGGGTTTAAGGTGTGGGCTTTGACCCAATCTTTTGACTTAGCAAAATTTTCATTCCGTTTCATCTGTTTGAGAAATTGGGCTTTGGAGCCCAAATGCTATTTCCATCCGTATAAATAACAAATGGGCTTTTATGGGTTTATTTTGCTCAAGTGTAAGTAAACATTTCCTCCAATGGGCTTTTGGGCCTATTTACCCAAATGTGGGACCCACAAAGCTCCAATGTCTTCAAAAAGATTAAATCCGATAAAATCGAGCTTGATTTTGGCTTTCTCGATCTTTTCTTTAATTCCGTGTTGATTTTCACGATTTTCGTGATCTTCGGCACACTTTTGGTCTTTTGACTTTGTCTTCGTCTCTTTTTGGACTTTTCTTCAACATTTGACCGTGAAATCCCGTGTTTTCTCTTCTTTTGATCATTTGTACCTATTTAATACAAAAACACAAAACCACGCGTAATTCCGACTTTTACGACATTAAACACATGATTAGGTCTTGTTTTTCCTTGATTTTAGTGGCAAAAGGATAAGTGTTTACACACTTATTAGCAACTACGGCGCTAGAGCCTACGATGTGGCTTCTGACGCCATCGTCATCGAGTTACGGCCATGGCTTGAGCCATCATCTACCGTACCCAGCCTCTAATAGTGACAAGATGTAATTTATATCGATTATTTTCCTTTTGAGGTGTTTTGTAGGTCCACCCGCATCTAATACACTGTTTAGATTTTACTATTGGTAAATAACTAGACATACGTTACGATCACTACTTTGATTGAGATCATAATATACCTTATGGGTTATTTGAATATCATATAAAAACTTGGGTCGAAATGAATCAGACTGTTTGTGAAAATTTTGAGATCAGATTGGTAAGAAACCCGAATAAATCGAGCTTAAACAAGCTCAAACCAAAATTAGAGCTTATTTATTATCAAGCTGGAGCTTGAGCCCAACATGCAAAGCTCGATTTGGCTCTTGAATATAAACGAGCTTAAAACACACTACGATATATAAGTAGTAAACATATATAAAACCTTATACATCTTAAGGTTATTAGCAAGTTCAAAATATATATACTACGAGCCAAGGTCGAGGGAAACTCTATTTTGTCATTTCCCAATCGTGTAAACATGCCGATCTCAAACATGTATAACATACTACGAGCCGAGCACAAGCTTAAAAAATAAGGCATGAACCGAGCTAGGGGCGAGCCTTATAAAACTTAAAAAAATCGAGCTCGAACTCTGACAGACTTGGACTCGACTTGATTAATTTCCATCCCTAATACAAATCAATCGTTAAAGCATTGATGACGGTTATTATAATCAATGTCCATTGTAACGTTCATATCAACGACACATCATCATATATTTTAATTCTTCATTCGTGATAATACATCTACCACATATCATCTTACGAAAACAAATATTTGTGTGTGTCTCCGGCCTCAACACCACGGCACAACTTGCAGGATAAAATTGGCTCTATCGCACTGCAATTAACAGTGGTAAAATAGGTAGGTCGGGTCACATCTCAAGGTCTAGATGAGTTAACTGGTTATATTAGTTGTATATCTTATCCATACTTGTTATTAGCTAGCTATACATATTATATTAGGATACATAGTTGTTTGATTGATTTTGTGACTATGGATAAATTCACGAGTTCGCATAAAGCGTGTGATAGTCTTGTATATAAAGATTGCTTGCTGTTGAATAAAGACATGAGGAATTAACCAATTCAATATGGTATCAAACCTAAATACGATCCTACACCCTTAAACCCTACATGCGCCTCACCTTCCTGCTGCTCTCATTCAATTTATTTTTCTTTGTTGTTGCCTGCCAAATTCCAATTGCTGCATAACTCATGTCATAGCATCATGACCGGATCCACTATCCCTACAAAACAACCCATCGACAAAGTATATTCTATTGCTAGTACCAAGGCGTGTATCCCCACTCCCCTTGATCTAGACAAACTCAACTACAACTCATGGAGTGCTTTCTTCAAGCGATTTTGCAAGACGTATGATGTTCAACATCATCTAGATGATCCACCAACAACGACAACAACAAGTTCTGCCCTATCATGAAATTAATGACTCTCTTGTAGTCGTATGGATACATTCTACCATATCTCCCACACTAGTCGATATGGTTATCGATGATAGTGAAACTGCACATGGAGTATGGAAGCGGCTTAAAAATATCTTCCATGACAATAAATGTAACACCCCACTTTGACAAGTGGGCAGTTACATGATAATTATGGCGAATCATCAAAGCATGCAACGTAAATGTCTTAAAAACATAAATAACCATAAAGGAAACCGGAATCAAACATCGGTCCCAAACATAAGCTCACACATGCATAAGTAAAGAATGTAGAAAAGGACTAAACAATGTCTAAGCAAAGCATAAGTATATAAATGCATAAAGGAAATGAATTCAAAGGGAGCCTCCATCCAATGTACGTACTCATGATTGCCTAAGTCTGTCCTTTAGTACCTGCCGTATCGGAACACGAAAAGAAAATACGACTGAGCAATACACTCAGTGAACGGATAGAATTACATGATATGAATAACTAAAATATAAGTAAGGTATGAAATGCAACGAAATAATGTAAGTTCTAGAAAACTTAGAACATGTTTTATAAACTGGTTTATATCTGAAAAGTCATATATTTATTCATGAAAAAGTAATTTAAATGCCAAGAGCCCATATAGATCATGAAAGGTATCAACGTGCATGGATACATAGAGGGGTGACCTCGTCATGCAATTAGAGGGGTTGCATCTAATTATATAAGTCTGGGTGGAGGGATCAACTCCAAGTGATGAATATAGAGCACACACCACAATCACCGTGTAAATCTGTAAACATGTTTTAGGATGCACCCATTCGCCCCACATGATAATAATAATAATGGACAATAACTGAAAGGGACACCGCGAGAAAACACTCTCGTTGCGGAAGAGTCATAACACTGGTGCCTCAAGTGTTATGGTTATGGTACCTCCATAACTAGGTGAACAAGGCATGCGTATATATAGCTTAGTCAATTTAAAATCATTGCATGGAAATTACTGAAAAGATTAGTGACATGTAAACTACTAGGGAAAACAGATGGCAGCAAACGGGGAATCCTAATCATACATAGAAAAGGAATGTCCTTATTGAAGGACGGAATATCTATACCTTATGTCTAGTAACAAAATGAAGATGAAAGGCGGAAAGTAATCTACTCCGACTTCACGAGTGCTACATAATAAAGGACATGAATGAGTTGTATGTTCATGTATAACTTGTTGAGTATTAGTTTACTTTACTTGTTCTTGACTTGTTCTACTTGTTCTTGACTTGTTTTACATGTTCTTGACTTGTTTTACTTGTTCTTGACTTGTTTTACAGGTTCTTGACTTGTTTTACTTGTTCTTGACTTGTTTTACATGTTCTTGACTTGTTTTACATGTTCTTGACTTGTTTTACTATTTCATGTTTAATCATGTATTTCTTAGTGTTTCATGTATTCTTGATTAACGTATTTCATGTTTCATGTGTTATTATACTTGATGTTTCATAATGAGTAACTTTCTAAAAATAGCAGGTTTTTATATATAGTAACTTTCCATAAATAGCAGGTTTCCAAAATAGAAGGTTTCCATAATTACTAAGTTTCCAAAAATAGAAAGTTTCCAGAAATAGTATGTTTCAATAAATAATATGTTTCCATAAATAGCATGTTTCCATAAATAGTATGTTTCCATAAATAGTAATAAGCTTGTTTAATAAGCATGTGATATAAGCTAAAGCTTAATAAATATATTTTATAAGTCATGGTTTATATAATATCATAATATAGTAAAGTTTACTAATAAATAAATACTTTAGACTAACATGATAATTATTAATTAATAATATAATACATGGTTTATAAATGATTATTAATTAATAATATAACTTGATTTATATTAATAATACTTTACCTTAACTTGTTTATTGTATAATTAAATTAAAGTATGATATTAATTTAATTAAATCATGGTTAGCATGTAATTAAATAATTATGCTAAGCCCTTAATTAAATTAATAATGTAATATGTAATTTATCATGAATAATTATATACAATAATTCTTATAATATATATTTTAATTAATTAATGGTCATGTCAATTTCATGATTATATATATAATTAACATAACCTAAGTCTTGATTTAGTTTAGCAAAACATTTAACCAAACACACCCTTGGTGTGTTTCGTGTGTACCCGAGCCCGAACCAAGCTCCACCGAGACCCCGTCTCGGCTCGCTCGAACCACCAAACACCACAGCCGCAAGGCTGTGGCCTTGCCGCCGCATGCCCACAGCAGCTACCGGCAACAGCCGGTTGCCACTGTTGCGCAACCACTACCCACCTAGAGCTTCATTGCTCTCGGTTGCCACTGTTTAACCAAACGCACCCATGTTGGGGTTGTGTGAGGTTGCGGCTGACCAAGCAAAGCAGCCACCGCCCCCTTATGGGGTGCGGCTGGTCGAAGCAAACCCACACCGAGACCCCTTGTGGTCTCGGTTCTCGTGACAAACCAATCAACCCGACTTGTTCTTGTTTTAATACATGTTTTAATCCTTTAAACATCATGCGTTCTTGTTATTAATTAAATAGATCCATGAATTAATAAAAATAAACGAAAGATTAAAGATTTAGAGATACCGATCGCGTGATAAATCAAGGTGGATTACCCGAACACGAACCCCAAAATTCACAAAGATCAAACAACTTTTTTTCTCCCTTTTCTTGTGTGTAACCGACGGTCAAAGAGACAAAGAATGTTAGGGTTTTTGTTATTTTTTCAAAACTTCAATAATGAATTTCATGGGAAGTGTTTTGATACATGAAAGTTTGCTTAACGGGTCGGGCAATGGGCCCTCCCTTATCTTTTCCTTTTTTGCCGTCCAAACACCCCTATTATATATATTTTCGTTTCTCATTTTATTTATTCTCGTGTATTTTTATTCGTGACGTGTGTTCGTGTTTTACATTCGTGTTTATTCTTGTCATGTATTATTTATTATACGTAAATACTTATAAATAATATACGTAATACTTGGAGTTACACATTAAGTATTCATAATATGTGTCGTGTATTAATTAAATATAAAGTTTTAATTAATCCATGTTTTCGTGCATTTAATGCTTTCATGTATTTTATGCAGGTTTTACAATAAAGATGCCCGTATCGTACAACTCGACAATGAGATTCGCAAAATGAGTATTTATAACATGTCAGTCACATACTACTTTCAAGGAATAAAGAGTAAGGCCGATCGTCTCGCTAATCTCGGTTCAACTGTGAGTGACTCGAGTCTCGTTACTTATGTTATTAATGGCCTCCGTACCCGTTTTCCTGAACTTGCTCGTATCATACGCTATTGGGAAAAGATTCCGACATTTGATGATGTACGATCTATGGTACTTCTCGAGGAGAATGGTTCTGTTCAACAAACTAGTGCTACGTCCGCATTTCACAACTCGTCCAATGAGCACTTAGGGTTTTGAGCAATGCCGTAAGTTTCAAAGAGGTTCATGTACCTAAGGCAACCGATGCAAACTTGTGCATGGATTACATGATATGAGACCAAAACCTACCAATGTTACGTTCAAAAGAAATACCACTAATAATTAAAAACCCTTCTAATCATAACTCACGACCTAATGGTAAGCCTACACGAAATCCACATCAGGCCCATTCTCCATCCAATGAGACCACTATTAGATATATTTATGTTCAAAGTGGACCAGCTCCATATAATATCCCACCAGTTAGCACACCTCAAGCCCATATAGCTACACATATGTTACCAGCTTTCGGCCAAACAAGCCAAGACCAGATCAACAGGCCCATCCCATGTCGAATATATCTTATGCTGCTCCACCATCCGTTCTAACTTATTACCCGCAACCTCAGTTCAGTTTTTCTGCTATTGGTGGTTATCCTTATGCTTCATCTTTGATGTATCCATCACAAGCTACCATGTTACCTCAAGCTTTTTAGACTATGACTTTATAGGACCCAACATGGCATATGGATACGGGGGCCTCCTCACATTTGGCTGAAAACATGGGTATTGTAACACCCCATTTGGATAAATGGACCGTTACGTAGCAATTATGGTGTGTCATCAAAGCATGCAAGGTAAATGTCTAAACATTAAATGACCATAAAGGAAACTGGAAACAAACATCGGTTCGAACATAAGCTCCACACACGAAATTGTTAGCCTCAAAATATTGAGTCAAACAAGAATGATCGGTCATAGGTTTATTATGTATTGATTATTAAAACGTTGTAATAGGTAGTAGAATAGTCGTGATAATACGGGCTTGATGGCTAACTTAAAATGCCTCTTTCAAGGTACTAAGCATTTATTCAAGCCCGACCCAACCTATATAGCCCATAAAAGCCTGCATGTGGGTGGACTATATAAACTCCCCTCCTAGCATGTTAGGAGGGTTGGTTGTTTATTTCTTCTCACTTCTCAATCTAATATTCCTAAAGTTTCCAACCATTCTCTCTCTTTTCTCTCTCTTCTTTCTCTCTCTAGAATTCATCTACTTTTATCTATTTTCTTCCTTTAATTCTTGTTATATCATCATATAATATAGGACAACAATTGGTATCAATCGCCATGGGGTAGATTCGTGTTTAGTTTGTGATTATTGTTTTTGATTCGTGTGATTTTATCATCAAATCATCTCGTCTCAATTTTTTTTTGTGTTTTCGAGCTCTAAATCTTCATACAAATTTCCTACATATTTGTGGTAGGAATTTGTGATATTGATATTGGTGATTTTCACGAAAAAATTGGTAGTTTTGGCTTGACTATTGGGTAAAAAGTTTGAAATATCAAGTTTTTAGGAAGTGAAAGATTTCGGAATCATAGGGTTTATTATTTTCGAATTCTGCTAGCAGTCACTATTCCGAATTTATTACAGAAGTCATTCCGAATTACACTTTGTATTAAGATTCCAAATTTGGTTTTTCTTTGAGAAGCAGATTCCGAATTTGTTTTGAAGCAAATTTGTATTCCGACTTTCATTCCGACATTTCTTAAATCCCGAATCATTCCGACATTCTAAAAACATTCTAAAAACATTTCTCTTATTCCGACATTCGAATTATTCCGACATTTACTTATTCAGACATTTAATTATTGCGACTTTTTTTCCGACATATTGCGGATTTCGACTTTTTACCAACATTTGAATATTCCGACTTTATCACTTATTGAAGATTCCGACTTTATCACTTATTGAAGATTCCGACTTTATCACATATTGAAGATTGCGACTTTTTTTTCTTTCCGACATTTGCGGATTCCGATATATTTAAATGACACAGATCCCAATTCTAATATTAACATGGATTCCGAATTTTCATAATCATACAGATTTCGAAATTGTAAAACATAAGGGATTCCGAATTTTACAAAAGGTGTGGATTCCGGATTTCTGTAAGCATTTAGATTCCGACTTCTTTGTTGATTATATATTCCGACATCTTCAAGGTAAGCCATATTTCGAGATCTTAACTTTACGAGATTTTTGCCTGAAGACTTTTTAGATTTAGCCACCCTCTAGACTAGTCCCGGATCATCGTTTCCGCAAAAAACGTGTATTTTATAAATATCTAGTATGTTAAACCAAAACGTGTCTCGGTCTGGTCATCACCGACTTTAGCATTTTTGGAAATCTCAATAAAGCATTCGGCCAATAGTTATTCCTCCTCTTGTGTCCAAAACATTCGCTCGGTTTTTTTGGTTCGCCTCTTACTGAATTTCATGGGGTTTTTTACCCATATTTTTTCTTTGACATTTTTTAGTCAAATATTAATCTTCCATTTATGTCTCAGGTACTTGGTTTATCTGGGTATTGGGTACTAAAGTTTCTTGAAAAGAATGTTGTGAAATTTGTTGTGAGTTTTGGGATTGTTGGAATTCTAGAAAAAGTTGAAATTGTTGGAATTGTTCGGGTTAATAATTAAGAAATGGATTAAACATAGGAGGTTGATAATTTGAAAGATAAGCTTGTGGCATTTGTTGTGACATTAGATTGGTGAATGACGGAATAGGATTGCTACTTGGAGAGTTTGTGGATGATGGTGTATTCGGGTTTGAGGATGATGATGAACCCGTCATTTGGTTTTCGAAAAAAGAATTTACCCATTGTTTATGATTCTTTTTTTGTGTTTGAAGATTAAATATGTGTAGAAGGTATATAAAAATGTGATTTTTAATTGGATTATATAGGAAAAATAACAAAAAAAAAATTAGGGTTTTTTTTTAAAAAAAGGTTAAAATTGACCTCCAACCGTCATTTTTTTTTTGAAAATTTTGAAAATAACGGCCACTTTCCGTTCGGATTTGAATTTAAAATAAATTAAAAAAACCCACGATGCAAGCAATAACGCGATCCATGATGCAGGGCTCGCGTTATAGCCACCATTTTGGGCTGGCAACTACGACGCCAGAGCCTACGATGTGGCTTCCGACGCCATCGTCGTCGAGTTATGGCCATGGCTTGAGCCATCATCTACCATACCCAACCTCTAATAGTGACAATATGTAATTTATATCTATTATTTTCCTTTTGAGGTGTTTTATAGGTCCACCCGCATCTAATACACTATTTAGATTTTACTATTGGTAAATAACTAGACATATGTTACGATCACTGCTTAGATTGAGATCATAATATACCTTATGGGTTATTGAATATCATTTAAAATCTTGGGTCGAAATGAATCAGACTGTTTGTGAAAATTTTGAGATCAGATTGGTAAGAAACCGGAATAAATCGAGCTTAAACGAGCTCAAATCTAAATTGGAGCTTATTTATTATCAAGCTGGAGCTTGAGCCCAACATGCAAAGCTCGATTTGGCTCTTGAATATAAACGAGCTTAAAACACACTACGATTTATAAGTAGTAAACATATATAAAACCTTATACATCTTAAGGTTATTTGCAAGTTGAAAATAGATATATTACGAGCCAAGGTCGAGGGAAACTCTTTTTTGTCATTTCCCAATCGTGTAAACAAGCCGAGCTCAAACATGTATAACATACTACGAGCCGAGCACAAGCTTAAAAAATAAGGCATGAACCAAGGTAAGGGCGAGCCTTATAAAACTTTAAAAAATCAAGCTCGAACTCTGACAGACTTGGACTCGACTCGATTAATTTCCATCCCTAATAAAAATCAATCGTCAAAGCATTGACGACGGTTATTATAATCAATGTCCATTGTAACGTTCATATCAACGACACATCATCATATATTTTAATTCTTCATTCGTGATAATACATCTACCACATATCATCTTACGAAAACAAATATCTGTGTGTGTCTCCGGCCTCAACACCACCGCACGACTTGCGAGATAAATTGGCTCTATCGCACTGCAATTAACAGTGGTAAAATAGGTGGGTCGAGTCACATCTCAAGGTCTAGATGAGTTAACTGGTTTTAAATATTAGTTGTATATCTAATCCATACTTGTTATTAGCTAGCTATACATATTATTTTATGATACATAGTTGTTTGATTGATTTTGTAACTATTGGTAAATTTATGAGCTCGCATAAAGCGTGTGATAGTCTTGTATATAAAGATTGCTTGCTGTTTAATAAAGGCATGAGGAATTAACCAATTCAATATGGTATCAAACCTAAATACGATCCTACACCCTTAAACCCTACATGCGCCTCACTTTCCTGCTGCTCTCATTCACCTTATTTTTCTTTGTTGGTGCCTGCCAAATTCTAATTGCTGCATAAGTCATGTCATAATATCATGACCGGATCCACTATCCCTACAAAACAACCCATCGACAAAGTATATTCTATTGCTAGTATCAAGGCGTGTATACCCACTCCCCTTGATCTAGAAAAACACAACTACAACTCATGGAGTGCTTTCTTCAAGCGATTTTGCAAGACGTATGATGTTCAACATCATCTAGATGATCCACCAACAACTACAACAACAAGTTCTGCCCTATCATGAAATTAATGACTCTCTTATAGTCGTATGGATGTATTCTACCATATCTCCCAGACTAATCGATATGGTTATCGATGATAGTGAAACCGCACATGGAGTATGGAAGCGGCTTAAAAATATCTTCCATGACAATAAATGTAACACCCCACTTTGACAAGTGGACCGTTACATGATAATTATAGCGTTTCATCAAAGCATGCAAAGTAAATGTCTTAAAAACATAAATGACCATAAAGGAAACCGGAATCAAACATCGGTCCCAAACATAAGCTCACACATGCATAAGTAAAGAATGTAGAGAAAGGACTAAACAATGTCCAAGCAAAGCATAAGTATATAAATGCATAAAGGAAATGAAGTCAAAGGGAGCCTCCATCCTATGTACACACTCTTGATTGCCTAAGTCTTCCCTTTAATACCTGCCGTACGGGAACATGAAAAGAAAATACGGTTGAGCAATACGCTCAGTGAACGGATAGAATGACATGATATGAATAACTGAAACATAAGTAAGGTATGAAATGCAACAAAATAATGTAAGTCCTGGAAAACCTGGAACATGTTTTATAAACTAGTTTATATCTAAAAAGTCTTATATTTATTCATGAAAAAGTAATTTAAATTCCAAGAGCCCATATAGGTCATGAAAGGTATCAACTTGCATGAATACATAGAGGGGTGACCTCGTCATATAATTAGAGGGATTGCATCGAATTATATAAGTCTGGATGGATGGATCAGCTCCATGTGACGAATGGAGAGCACACACCACAGTCACCGTGTAAATCTGTAAACATGTTCTAGGATTCAACCATTCGCCCAACATGATAATAATAATAATTGCCAATAACTGAAAAGGACGTCGCGAGAAATCACTCTCGTTGTGGAAGAGTCATAACACCGATGCCTTAAGTGTGATGGTTATGGTACCTCCATAACTAGGTGAACAAGTCATGTGTGTATATAGCTTAGTCAATTTAAAATCATAGCATGGAAATTATTGAAAAGATTAGTGACATGTAAACTACTAGGGAAAACAGATGGTAGCAAACGGGGAATCCTAATCATACATAGAAAAGGAATGTCCTTACTGAAGAACGGAATATCCGTACCTTATGTCTAGTAACGAAATGAAGATGAAAGGCGGAAAGTAATCTACTCTGACTTCATGAGTGCTACATAATAAAAGACATGAATGAGTTGAATGTTCATGTATAACTTGCGGAGTATTAGTTTACTTTACTTGTTCTTGACTTGTTTTACATGTTCTTGACTTGTTTTACTTGTTCTAGACTTGTTTTACATGTTCTTGACTTGTTTTACTTGTTCTTGACTTGTTTTACATGTTCTTGACTTGTTTTAATGTTTCATGTTTAATCATGTATTTCTTAGTGTTTTATGTGTTCTTGATTAACGTATTTCATGTTTCATGTGTTATTATACTTGATGTTTCATAACGAGTAACTTTCTAAAAATAGAAGGTCTCTATATATAGTAACTTTCCAAAAATAGCAGGTTTCTATATATAGTAACTTTTCAAAAATAGAAAGTTTCCCTAAATAGTAAGTTTCAAAAAATAGAAGGTTTCTATAATTAGTAAGTTTACAAAATAGAAAGTTTCCAAAAATAGTATGTTTCCATAAATAGTATGTTTCTACAAATAGAATGTTTCCATAAATAGTATGTTTCCATAAATAGTAATAAGCTTGTTTAATAAGCATGTGATATAAGCTAAAGCTTAATAAATATATTTTATAAGTCATGGTTTATATAATATCATAATATAGTAAAGTTTATTAATAAATAAATATTTTAGTCTAACATGATAATTATTAATTAATAATATAATACATGGTTTATAAATGATAATTAATTAATAATTTAACTTGATTTATATTAATAATATTTTACCTTAACTTTTTTATTGTATAACTAAATTAAAGTAAGATATTAATTTAATTAAACCATGGTTAACATGTAATTATATAATTATGCTATGTCCTTAATTAAATTAATAATGTAATATGTAATTTACCATGAATAATTATATACAATAATTATTATAATATATAGTTTAATTAATTAATGGTCATGTCAATTTCTTGATTAAATAAATAATTAACATAACCTAAGTATTGATTTAGTTTAGTAAAACATTTAACCAATCACACCCTTGGTGTGTTTCGTGTGTACCTGAGCCCGAACCAAGCTCCACCGAGACCCCGTCTCGGTTCGCTCGAACCACCAAATACCACAGTCGTAAGGCTGTGGCCTTGCCGCCGCAACCACCGGCAACAGCCAGTTGCCACTGTTGAGCAACCACTACCCACCGAGAGCTTCATTGCTCTCGGTTGCCACTGTTTAACCAAACGCACCCCTGTTGGGGTTGTGTGAGGTTGCGGCTGACCAAGCAAAGCAGCCACCGCCCCCTTATGGGGGGCGGCTGGCCGAAGCAAACGCACACCAAGACCCCGTGTGGTCTCGGTTCTCGTGACAAACCAATCAACCCGACTTGTTCTTGTTTTAATACATGTTTTAATCCTTTAAATATCATGTGTTCTTGTTATTAATTAAATAGATCCATGAATTAATAAAATAAATGAAAGATTAAAGATTTAGAGATACCGATCGTGTGATAAATCAAGGTGGATTACCCGAACACGAACCCCAAAATTCACAAAGATCAAACAACTTTTCTTCTCCCTTTTCTTGTGTGTAACCGGTGGCCAAAGAGACAAAGAAGGCTAAGATTTTTGTTATTTTTGCAAAACTTCAATAATGAATTTCCTGGGAAGTGTTTTGATACATGAAAGTTTGCTTAACGGGCCGGGCATGGGCCCTCCTTTCTCTTTTCCTTTTTTGTCGTCCAAACACCCCTAGTATATATATTTTCGTTTCTCATTTGATTTATTCTCGTGTATTTTTATTCGTGACGTGTGTTCGTGTTTTACGTTTGTATTTATTCTTGTCATGTATTATTTATTATACGTAAATACTTATAAATAATAATAAATAATATATGTAATACTTGGACTTATACATTAAATATTCATGATACGTGTCGTGTATTAATTAAATATACAGTTTTAATTAATCCGTGTTTTCATGCATTTAATGCTTTCATGTATTTTATGCGGGTTTTACAATAAAGATGTCCGTATCATACAACTCGATAACGAGATTCGCAACATGAGTATTTGTAACATGTCGGTCGCATACTACTTTCAAGGAATAAAGAGTAAGGTCGATCGTCTCGCTAATCTCGGTTCAACTGTGAGTGACTCGAGTCTTGTTACTTATGTTATTAATGGCCTTCGTACCCGTTTTCCCGAACTTGCTCGTATCATACGCCATTGGGAAAAGATTCTGACATTTGATGATGTACGATCTATGGTACTTTTCGAGGAGAATGATTCTGTTCAACAAACTAGTGCTACGTCCGCGTTTCATAACTCGTCCTATGAGCACTATGAGCACTTAGGGTTTTGAGCAATGCCGTAAGTTTCAAAGAAGTTCGTGTACCTAAGGCAACCGATGCAAATTTGTGCATGGATCACATGATTTGAGACCAAAACCTACCAATGTTACGTCCAAAAGAAATACCACCAATAATTTATACCCTTCTGATCATAACTCACGACCCAATGGTAAGCCTACACGAAATCCACATCAGGCCCATTCTCCATCCAATGAGTCCACTATTAGATATATTTATGTTCAAAGTGGATCAGCTGCATATAACATCCCAACAGTTAGCACACCTCAAGCCCATATAGCTACACATACGTTACCAGCTTCGGCTAAACAAGCCCAGACCAAACAGCTTGCCGGAATTCCAGCCCAACAGGCCCATCCCATGTCGAATAAATCTAATACTGCTCCACCATCCATTCCAACTTATTACCCGCAACCTCAGTTCAGTTTTTCTGCTATTGGTGGTTATTCTTATGCTTCATCTTTGATGTATCCATCACAAGCTACCATGTTACCTTAAGCTTTTTAGACTATGACGTTACAGGACCCAACATGGCATATGGATACGGGGGCCTCCTCACATTTGGCTGACAACACAGGTATTGTAACATCCCATTTGGATAAATGGACCGTTACATTGTAATTATGGCGTGTCATTCAAAGCATGAAAGGTAAATGTCTAAACATTAAATGACCATAAAGGAAAACGGAAACAAACATCGGTTCCAACATAAGCCCCACACACGAAATTGTTAGCCTCAAAATATTGAGTCAAACAAGAATGATCGGTCATATGTTTATTATGTATTGATTATTACAACGTTGTAATAGGTAGTAGAATAGTCGTGATAATACGGGATTGATGGCTAGCTTAAAAGGCCTCTTTCAAGGTCCTAAGCATTTATTCAAGCCCGACCCAACCTATATAGCCCATAAAAGCCCGCATGTGGGTGGACTATATAAACTCCCCTTCTAGCATGTTAGGAGGGTTGGTTGTTCATTTCTTCTCACTTCTCAATCTAATATTTCCAAAGTTTCCAACCATTCTCTCTCTTTTCTCTCTTTACTTTCTCTTTCTAGAATTAACTTTCATCTATTTTTTCCTTTAATTCTTGTTATATCATCATATAATATGGGACAACAACTGGTATCAATCGTCATGGGGTAGATTCGAGTTTAGTTTGTGGTTATTATTTTTGATTCGTGTGATTTTATCATCAAATCATCTCGTCTCAATTTTTTTTTTGTATTTTCGAGCTCTAAATATTCACACAAATTGCCTACATAGTTGTGGTAGGAATTTGTGATATTGATATTGGTGATTTTCACGAAAAAAATTGGTAGTTTTGGCTTGACTATTGGGTAAAAAGTTTGAAATATCAAGTTTTTAGGAAGTGAAAGATTTGGGAATCATAGGGCTTATTATTCTGAATTCTGCTAGCAGTCACTATTCCAAATTTATTACAGAAGCCATTCCGAATTACACTTTGGATTAAGATTCTGAATTTGGTTTTTCTTTGAGAAGCAGATTCCGAATTTGTTCTGAAGCAAACTTGTATTCCGACTTTCATTCCGACATTTCTCAAATCCCGAATCATTCCGACATTCTAGAAACATTCTAAAAACATTTCTCTTATTCTCACATTCCAAGTTATTCCGACGTTTACTTATTCAGACATTTAATTATTGCGACTTTTTTCTGTCATATTGCAGTTTCGGACCTTTTACCGACATTTGAATATTCCGACTTTATCACTTATTGCAGATTCCGACTTTATCACTTATTGAAGATTCCGACTTTGTCACTTATTGAAGATTCCGACATTATCACATACTGAAGATTCCAACTTTTTTTTCTTTCCGACATTTGAGGATTCCGACATCTTTTAATGACACAGATTCCGAATTCTATTAATAACACGGATTCTGAATTTTTCATAATGACACAGATTCCGACCTTGTAAAACATAAGGTATTCCGAATTTTACAAAAGGTGTGGATTCTGGATAAGCCGTCGATTTCAACTTTCTTCAGGTGACCAATCCAGGATCATCTTCGTTAGTCTTCTTTCCCTTTCTTTCCGTTGGTCAACAACCAACAAAAGTTATAAGCATTTAGATTTCGACTTCTGTTGTTGATTATATATTCCGACATCTTCAAAGTAAGCCATATTTCGACATCTTAACTTTACGAGATTTTTGTTTGAAGACTTTTTAGATTTAGCCACCCTTGAGACTAGTCCCGGAACATCGTTTCCACAAAAAACGTTTATTTTATAAATGTCTAGTATTTTATACCAAAACGTGTCTCGGTCTTGGTTATCACCGACTTTAGCCTTTTTTGGAAATCTCAATAAAGCATTCGACCAATAGTTCTTCCGCCTTTTGTGTCCAAAACATTCGCTCGGATTTTTTTTGGGCCGCCTCTTCACGACTTTCACGGGGTTTTTTACCCATATTTTTCTTCGACATTTTTTAGTCGAAGATGAATCTTCCACTTGTGTCTCGAGTACTTGGGTTTATCTGGGTATCGGGTACTAAATTTTCTTGAAAATAATATTGTGTAATTTGTTGTGAGTTTTGGGATTGTTGAAATTGTTGAAAAAGTTGAAATTGTTGGAATTGTTCGGGTGAACAATTAAGAAATGGATTGAACTTAGGAGGTTGATAATTTGAAAGGTAAGATTGTGGCATTTGTTGTGACATTAGATTGGTGAATGACGGAATAGGATTGCTACTTGGAGAGTTTGTGGATGATTGTGTATTCGGGTTTGAGGATGATGATGAACCCGCCATTTGGATTTCGAAAAAAGAATTTACCCATTGTTTATGATTCTTTTTTGTGTTTGAAGATTAAATATGTGTAGAAGGTATATAAAAATATGATTTTTGATTGGATTATATAGGAAAAATAACAAAAAAAAAATTAGGTTTTTTTTTTGAAAAAAAGGTTAAAATTGACCTCCAACGGTCATTTTTTTTGAAAATTTTGAAAATAACGGTCACTAGCCGTTAGTATTTGAATTTAAAAAAAGAATTAAAAAAACCCACGGCACGAGTTATAACGCGAGCCATGATGTAGGGCTCGCGTTATAGCCACCATTTTGGGCTGGCAACTACGGTGCCAGAGCCTACGATGTGGCTTCTGACGCCATCGTCGTCGAGTTATGGCCATGGCTTGAGCCATCATCTACCGTACCCAGCCTCTAATAGTGAAAAGATGTAATTTATATCGATTCTTTTCCTTTTGAGGTGTTTTGTAGGTCCACCCGCATCTAATACAGTGTTTATATTTTACTATTGGTAAATAACTAGACATACGTTACGATCACTGCTTTGATCGAGATCATAATATAACTTATGGTTTATTTGAATATCATATAAAAACTTAGGTCGAAATGAATCAGACTGTTTGTGAAAATTTTGAGATCAGATTGGTAAGAAACCCGAATAAATCGAGCTTAAATGAGCTCAAACCTAAATTGGAGCTTATTTATTATCAAGCTGGAGCTTGAGCCCAACATGAAAAGCTCGATTTGGCTCTTGAATATAAACGAGCTTAAAACACACTACGATATATAAGTAGTAAACATATATAAAACCTTATACATCTTAAGGTTATTAGCAAGTTCAAAAGAGATATATTACGAGCCCAGGTCGAGGGAAACTCTATTTTGTCATTTCCCAATCGTGTAAACAAGCCGAGCTCAAACATGTATAACATACTACGAGCCGAGCACAAGCTTAAAATATAAGGCATGAACCGAGGTAAGGGCGAGCCTTATAAAACTTTAAAAAATCAAGCTCGAACTCTGACAGACTTGGACTCGACTCGAATAATTTCCATCCATAATACAAATCAATCGTTAAAACATTGACGACGGTTATTATAATCAATGTCCATTGTAACGTTCATATCAACGACACATCATCATATATTTTAATTCTTCACTCGTGATAATACATCTACCACATATCATCTTACGAAAACAAATATCTGTATGTGTCTCCGGCCTCAACACCACCGCACGAGTTGCGGGATAAAATTGGCTCTATCGCACTGCAATTAACAGTGGTAAAATAGGTGGGTCGGGTCACATCTCAAGGTCTAGACGAGTTAACTGGTTTTAAACATTAGTTGTATATCTTATCCATACTTGTTATTAGCTAGATGAGTTAACTGGTTTTTAATATTTATTTTTTCTAAACCATTGTTAGGCCATTTTAACTTCGGTTTCAAATTTTGGCGAAACGAAAAAATTTTCGACCCAAAATTCAAATTTTTAGGCTATTTTAGGTTTTATTTTTCGCCAAATTCTTTCACTTTTTAAATTTTTTCCTACTAGATTTTGGCTATTTCTAACTCGATTTCAAAATTTGGTAATTCAAAATTTTCGGTCTACCGTTATATCAGACTGGAGAATTTATTGTCAGACTGAGAAAAAAAACAAATCAAAATTTTTGAAATTTTAACCACAACACAATTATACCATATCTACTTAATATCCGAACTCACATCATCAATTGAGACACCCATCATGGAAATGGATATGGATATGGATATCGTAAGTAATTCGATCTACGAAGAATATTTTAGTGGCGCAACTCATGCTGAGTAAAAAACTTACAAAGCTGATGTTCTGAATACTGTGGAACAAGTTACTATAAGCTCTACACAGATTCTTCACCAACGTCCATTAATGAAAAGATGAGGCAGACTAACGAAATTCAGAGAAGTATCAAGTTTGTAGTCAATAAACCGTTCACGACAAGCATCTTGGATTCAGTAACACAAGATGTGCATGCACTCAATTACAAGATATCGAAAGCAAAAGACCGATGCATGACACACTTTAGATCACTTCAGTCACACCTTCAAGTTCTTTCAAATGACGATCTAAAAGGCACTTGCGTCGAACTTGGATTCAAACGGGTATTCATGTCATTAATTGGTCAAGATGTTGAGACATTCACGAGCACAATGCTACTCAATGCAGATCACCTTGAACAACAACTTGCCAACGATGAATTTCAAGAGGTTGAATCCATAGATGCCATTTTGGTTCTCGAAAATCAGTTTTAGCAATTCATTGATACACAGGTCTCTATACACTATGATCAAGAATTTATAAACAAATACTTCTTTGAATATACTCGGTTAGAAGTTCAAGAATTCAAGGAGACATATCTTCAACACATGAGTGATGTAAGGAAGTCCATTTCCGAAAGAACACGTCATAAACTACAAGTTGAAAGAAGGGTGGATAAAATACTGATGCAGACGAACGAGAGCAATGTTGATAATTGTCAAATATTGGATGCTTGTTCGATTGTCACAAAAAGCAGCGGAACCGAATCAGAAAAGCAGCATCCCAGAAACAGCTCAGGGAATGATCTAACATCTAATGATGAGGATATCAGTCCCAAATATGACGTTGAGCCAATGGCTGAGGTACAATTAACTTATTTGCATAATTCTAAGATTCATGAGCTCGAAACTATGTTAGCTCAAAAGACAAAAGATTTTGACGATGCCAAACTCGATGTCAGATTCATGATTCTAATGCGGAAAAAGAACATTTTGTGAAACAAATAAATTTGTTAGAATCAAAGTTGGCTTCTCAAAATCTAAGTCCTCCGCCTGCTTCATCGAGTGAACTATCTGTGCAATCTATCGACACTATAGATAGTAATGACGCGTATGCTGATAACGACATATTTGATAATATGAACATTAAGTTTAAACAACGTGTCGCTCAATTACTTCTACAAAATGAGCAATTAAAAGCTCAGATTCATGAAAAGGTTTTTGCACTGACAACGGTGAAAAATGAATTAAGGAAGCTAAAAGGAAATAGTGTGGATACTAAGTTAGCAAATCAGTCAATCCTGGGGAAACCTCCTACTCAACCATTCAGAAACCGCTCAGTTTCTAGACAACCGAATGCGTTTAAATCTGAACCACCCAAAACGTGGAACCCGAGGTTTGCATCCCAAGTTGACGTGTGTAGCAATTTGCCAAACACAGTCACTCCACATTCTAGATCCTCCTTAAGAAATTCCGCCTATGCAAAACCCAATCACATGAATGCTTCAAGCAACTCTATAAATAGCTCCAAGAACATGCCTAGGCATAGTACAAATCATAAAAGCTATCTAGACGATGCTAAGATAAATACACAAGTAAGAGATAGGACCAAATCTAACCCTAGGAGCGTTATTCACACATCCATGAATTCTAGACCCTTCTCAGATGTGCTCAAATCCGCCAACCCTAGGAACACTAGATCCTTCTCAGATGCTAAGCACTTTGTTTGCACGAAATGTAACAAATGCGTGTTTAATGCCTTTCATGATGATTGCATCATAAAAGTCATGAACAAGGTGAACAAAAAGCTAGAGCACCTCAAAGACGAAACTCTATAGGAAATAGATTTTCTCCAATTAAGTCTTCCGCTGTGCATGAGAAACCTACATTTCCTTGACCTTGTCTTAAGTGGATACCCACGGGTAGAATCTTCAAAACAACTGGTCTTAAATGGTTTCCTATTGGAAAAATATTTCCCTCTAGCACGACAAAGGGTCACTATGAACCCCCACATGGTTCTCACAAAGATATCACTAACCAATATGCAAGCATACAAACTACTGATGCAAGTGCAGGTACAAACGTCAAGGCTCAACAGGCACCCAAGGTCCAATCTTTGAATACCATTCAACAAAAGACACACTCAGAGTTTGGTTGCTGAAGAAGCTGATATCTGAGAAGCAAGTGTCTCAAGGGTTTCACAACTAAGCTTGAAATGATTTACAATTATCTCAAATTGTGACTCGTGCTTCAAATAAAGGAAAGTTGATCATGTTTGATGACTTATCCTCAACAACAGGAAAAATAAATTTCTCGGTCATGAGCTTTCGTTAAAAACATTCAAAGTTTTTAAGCTCAGAACACGACTTATAGTTAAATGTCAGACTGTAACTCGAACTTCAAATAAAGGAAAGTGTATCTTTAAAGATAACTTATCCCAACAACGGGTAGATCAATCTATCTTGGGTTGAGTTTGTCACAAAACATTCAACGTTTTGAGCTTAACACAATGGCTTGTAATCACTTTCAGATTGCATACCGGATCGATATTCACGGGGGAGTGTATGATTTAGTGCCCTTACCCTCAGCAAAAGAAGAGGAATCTTCTTACAATTGAGAGGATTTGTCAAGACATTCAATGTCTATTTGAACTCAAGTTTATACTTTTGAAAAACCATTTTTTAAAATTTGAAATGTTGTTATTTTTCAAAAAGCGTTGAACGCAATTTTTTAAGAGTTTTTCAATAATTATCCAAAATCTTTCAAAAATTGTGTGTTCAACAACTCCTATCCTCAAAAGTTCAATGTGTATCATATCCTCGTAATGACAATTCAATTGGATCAATTTTTGAGGGGGAGCATTCCAAATTCATGCTAAGTTTGACACATTTTTCTCCCGAAGATTTTCAAGACTATTTTTATTCATAATATAACAAATTTGGTATCTCTAATATTAAACGATTTTATATATTAGAGATAGGGGAGAAAATGTGATTAAAATGTGATCTAAAGACTCAATCACTTATGGTTACGATCAAATACCCATAACATCTTTAATTCACAACGTTATTGATGACAAACGGGTGGTTAGGTTTAAGTCCTATGATCCAACCAGAACCGGATGGATCTTCCCAGGGATAATCCAATATATTATTAGAAGTCTTAGGAAAGATGGAGTAGAATGTGAACGTAGCTGAATGCCAACTAAGTACTGATGCTAGCACTAGAACAATCACAACAAGGTGCTAGTAATGATGTCTTTGTAAGCATTGAAGGGGTTGAAGAATGAAAAAGAAATGTAAGGATAAAGGGTGTAAGGAAATTAGCCCTGCATACAACTTAGGGAGAAACCGGGTCAACACATAATAAAGACAACACATCATGGACCCCAGTGATGTAATGCACAACCCCTTCCAAGCTAACTCATGCTTCTCTCAAAAGAAGTTTGTTTTATTGTCACGGAGATCAACATGACTTCTATTGACTTTCTCACTCCTAGATAGTTGATATTCAATAGGTGGAATCTGCTCCAGCCTCCGACCACTAAAAGTGCACTAATCGAGTCTAGAGCCAAAAGATCAATCAAATCTCGTTAGGACACACGGAATGACGAAGAAGAGAGTCCTACGCTATATCCTTGTGATATTGATAGAACACTTAGAGTGATAATACTAAGTATTCAAAATGATGAGTGGAAATCCTTCCAATGTTAACATCAAATAGCACTGTGGTAGGTCATGTGTAAGATTCTTTATGAATAGAACATGTGTAAATTGAAAAGCAATAGTGGTTTGTTTCTTTATCGATTCAAACTCGTTTTAGGTTTATACGTAATATCTTTATGATCTTGCCAGAACATTCAGAGTGATATTCATTAATATTCACAGTGACGAATGGAAATCCTTCTAGCGTCAACCTCAAACAGCGTTACGGTAGGTAACTTGTGAGATTCTTTATGGATGAAGCTTGTGTCAACTGGAAAGCAACAATGGTAAGATTCTTTATGAATCAAACTTTGTTCTAGGAATTTGAATTGCCAACTTTAGTCAAGAGGATATTTATCCAATTGATTCACTCTTTATGTTCGCAGTCTTGCTTTGAGACGGTCGAGTAAAGAGAACGGCTAGTACAGCCGCGAAACTCTGTCAAGGAGATTATTAATTGAATCTACCTATCACATGTACGATATTTAATATCATATAACGGTCTTTGTGACACCCCCAAATTGAGTCAAACGCAGCGGAAACAAAATTTGGGTGTCACGTAGGTGGATCAACAGCAGACAGAATATAGAGCAACAGATAAAAGATTATCCTTACATTTATTACATGATTGAAAGTGAAAATAGTATTAAAATAGTCTTTAACATTGTTCGATAGTTTGAATTATTCCCAATTTATAAAACCCCAGATGAGCTCTATAAATGCAGCCTATCATGATGCTTGACTCCATACACACCAATACCTGCTTCAGTTTCCTGAGAAAACATGCTTAGAGAGTCAACATAAAGTTGGTGAATTCACAGGTTTAATTAAAATAAGTTTGGACATTAAATATTCACTAAAGTAGTAATGCACAAAGCATCAATACTTAAAAGTAATTACATTCCCATATTGCCCGAAACTGAAACTTGACAGTTAAGTCCTTAACAAATAAGGACCCTTCGCCTTATAATAAAACGGCACCCATAACTAAAATAAGTGGTGACATGTGAAACATCTGTTGTCCTGGCCTAGGCACAGTGAGCATGACTCACCCAGATGGGGACGGTCTATCCCAAATAGATCTATTTATAACATTCAGGTAATTCAATAATTCTAACAGTTTCGGATGCACGGGTCATGCGGGTTCATCTACAGTAGGCAATGTAATCAAAAGTTTCACAGTTCAATCCATGTCCATAAAATAAAATATGTTGCATGTTTTCTTCCCCATTAAAAGGTTTAAAATTTTGTCAATATATAAAGTGGGGTCATGAACTCACCTGAGTAGTACAACAATAAGTCAGTAGATAAATCTGATAAGGATGCTCACGATACAATCAACGACCTAAATAATTATAAGGTCTCAGTAAATGCATAACATAATGCATAAAAGTTTCAGAATAAATCTGTACATGCTTATACTGGTTTTAAGCATTTTATTACGATACTTGTATTTTTGTTCATCGTTGTACAAGTTCTAACAGTATTTATTTTAAGTATAAAATAAACAATGAGGTTAAATTAATTAATCCACTTAATTAATATTTTGTACTTACGTTGTTTATAAAGCACTTTAAATATTTATAAAGGATAGTCTTATATATATTTAAAGTAATAGAAAATAAATATAATAAATATATTTATTTTATAAGTTAATCATTTTTAATTTATTTTGAATATATAAATAAGGTTTATAAAACGTATAACATTTTAATTAAATTCCACGTTTACGTAGTGTTTATAATTATTAAATTATAAGTTTGGAAAAATAACAATTGTTACGTTTATTTAAGTTTTACGTTTTAAATAACGGTTTAAATATATAGGATTTTAGGGTTCGTAATAATTTGTATAAAATACGTTTTAGTCCTTTTAATTAAATAATTACCCGCGGTTAAATTACTTTTATACCCCTAGGGTTTCTAAATCTTTCAAGTAATTACAGTTTTGGTCCCTCCCTAGTTACACGTGTAACTAGGGTTTCTTTAAGTTTCACTAAATGGCAAAAATAGTCCTTAAAGTATACGGCTCATATTAGGGCTTATTAAAGTTTCACAACTTGGCAGTTTTAGTCCTCCAACCTTCGGCTATATTTAAGTTTAATTACAAGTTACACAATTGCCCCTTAGGGCTTGAATATGTTTCGGCTAAAGGCAGGATTGGTCCCTAGGGTTACTTAGGGCTTAAATAAGTTTGCTATCTTGGCATATTTGGTCCCTAAGGCTTATATTAAGTCTCAACAAAAGTCCAAAGTGGTCCCTAGGTTTTCTAAAGTTTACACAACTTACCCTAACATTATATTAATTCCTTTTAAGTCCCTTTTATCACCTTTAAGTTTCGGATATGTTCAAAACAACACCCTAAACTCTCGGCAATATTTAAAAGTAGTCCAAATGTTTATATTTTTGGAAAATAAGTTTCTACCCTTGTTTATTTAGATCCCTTTACTTTATAAATTTATAAATCCAACCCGAATGTTTTGTACTTGTTATATTTAATCCAAAATTTTGTAGATCTATTATGTTAATCCAAAACTTCTTAGATTTATTATTTTAATCCAAAATAATTATAGATCTATACTTTCAACATGAAACTTTATAAAATTATATTTTTGACACTAAAAGTTTTATAAAAACATTTATTTAGTGAAAATGATTATTTATTTAAGCAACTTATTATAGTGAGCTTATAACTAATCTTATAAGGCATAATAGTGATCTTAGCATTTTAAGGCACCTAAAAACATAAATCTAGTGTTTCTAGTTATATCTAAACATTACAAGATTACCCAAAATAATATTATGAGCTTAAGTCTCACGTCCAAAAATCATGCATGTTTAGGTTTTCATGGTTTTTCAAGTTTAACAAGATCATGGTGATGTGTTCTTCATGGTGGACAAGTTTTTACATCATTTTATGTTATATCAAAAATCAAGCCGTGGGTTATCTTAGGTTTTTAGGGTTTCATTATTTGTTTCAATATTAACTTTTACCAAGAATAACCATATATATTAATATGTATGAAAGTAAATGTATTAGAAAAGATAGGGTTTAACTTGGAATTACTTGTTTAGATAGGTTTAGGAGGGATAGGAGAATGAGTAGGAACAAGTAACAAGCTTTCAACAATGGAGGTCTAGGAGACCTTAAACAAGCCGTGAGCTTCAAGTAGGCTTCTAGGGTTCTTTTTCTTGCTTCAAGGATCAAGGTTCTTGTAGGATGAGCTTAGGATTAACCTTTATATTGTAGGAGACATAGTATAGGAGTAGTAGATAAACTTGGAAATTCAAAACTGGTGGAAAGGTGGTGTTTACCGTAGCTTGTGAGAGAGAGATAGATGATGAGATTGCAAATATTATGTATTGTGTGTTGAGTGTGTGTTTCGGCTTATGACATAGAGAGAGAGAGTGAATCAAAGTAAATCCATGTACCTTGTACAAAATATCTACTAAGATATGCATGGATACTCATTGGATACACTTGGTATATACACACATGCTCAAATTGGTAAATTGACTTTCTTCCTTTCTTGCAATGTTGTTGCCGTGTGTTTTGGGTCCAAAGGAGACAAGAAGTGACTAAGTATAGTAAAAGGGTATGGTGTGTGTAAGGGTTTGTGTAAGGAAAAGTGAGGTTGGTATAGGAAAAGTATGTTTATGCATGTATTTGTGTAAGTAAGCATGGTTAGTATAGGGTTTTAGTGGGTTAAACACTTGAGTACTTACAAGCTAGCTAACAAATGATGGTAGTGTATGCATGCATACATCTACACGTCTAATATATGCACGGGGAAAGGGTTTTTGATAAATTTTGCCAAGTGTTGTATGATAATAATAGTCCTTGTATATTATTGTAGGTATTTGTTGTGTTGTAGGTATTTTTGTTGAAGCTTTTAGGTAATTTAGTGAAAGTGTATATTAAATACACCACTATAATTATTTTACTTAAATAAAGTAAATAAGTGATAATGTAAAATAATGTACATTGTTTTAAAGTGTTTAGGTATTTATTCCTTTTAGGTAATATATGTAAATATGTACATATAAAAATAATCCAAGTACTTAATAAATAAATTAAGTAAGGTTACAGTTTATCCCAAAAATATGTACTGAGGTGATGATTTTATTATTTAATCAAGTGGCCAGTCAGTTACCAGAGTAGTCAATAATTGACTAAGAGTTCATATAAAAGTAAAACAAATATGAAAGGTAATATGACAAAAGGTATATGATAATTAATAAGTCATATAAAAGTGAAATTACATAAATTCCAAAAATAAATAGTACAACAGTTGACAAAGTCAATAAGGTAAAATCAGAGGTTTTACAGCACCATCCCGTTATTTTAGCTTTGTCCTCAAAGCTTAAGATGAAGCTATTGGTCAGGTGAACAAGTGTGGGTACTTGGTCTTGAACGAGTCTTCTCGTCCCCAAGTGAACTCAGGGCCTCTCCTAGAGTTCCAACGTACTTTGACTAACGGGATGCGATTGCGTTTCAATTTCTTAACTGTCCTCTCCATGATTTCCACTGGTTCTTCTACGAACTGGAGTTTGTCGTCAAATTGAACTCCCTTCAATGGCATAGCCAGTGGTTCTTCAGCATAGCACTTCTTCAGGTTAGACACATGAAAGGTAGAGTGAACCCGACTCAGTTGCTGGGGCAACTCTAAACGATAAGCTACTTCCCCGATCCTGGCTATTACTTTGAAAGGGCCAACATAACATGGATTCAGTTTTTCACGTTTGCCAAAGCGTACTACACCCTTCCAAGGTGATACCTTGAGCATAACACGGTCACCTACTTCAAATTGCATAGGTTTGCGTTTCAGGTCCGCGTAGCTCTTTTTTCGATCGCGAGCAGCTTGAATTCTCTGCTTGATGAGGACGATCTTGTCAGTAGTCTCCTGGATTAACTCTGGTCCAGTGAGCTGAAATTCACCTACTTCTGCCCAACAAACAGGCGAACGGCATTTGCGACCGTACAGTGCTTCAAAAGGGGCAGCCTTAATACTGGCATGATAACTGTTGTTGTAGGAGAATTCCACTAAAGGAATGTGGTCAACCCATCCATTTCCAAAATCAATCACACATGCTCGTAGCATGTCCTCTAGAGTCTGGATGGTTCGTTCACTTTGACCATCAGTCTGCGGATGATAAGCAGTGCTCATATCCAAATTGGTACCTAAGGCTCGTTGGAAAGCCTTCCAGAAGTTTGATGTGAACCTACCATCTCGATCATAGATTATCGACACTGGTATTACATGTTTGGTCACAATCTCCTTCAGGTACGTCTTTGCTAGTTTTGCAAGGGAATCGTTCTCCCTAATTGGCAGGAAATGAGCGGACTTGGTGAGTCGATCGACGATTACCCAGATAGTATCGTAACCGTGAGATGACTTTGGGAGTTTGGTGACAAAGTCCATAGTGATGTTGTCCCACTTCCATTTCGGTATCTTGGTTTGTACAAGTAAACCCGATAGTCTCTGGTGTTCAGTTTTGACACGAGCACAAGTCAAACATTTCTGAACGTAGGTGGCAATGTTGGCTTTCATATTCGGCCACCAATATAACTTCTTCATATCCTGATATATCTTTTCAGATCTGGGATGTATAGAATATTTAGACTTATGAGATTCGTGCATGATCACGTTCCTCAAATCTCCATAGCAAGGTAACCAACTTCGTCCGTGAAGGCATAGGGTTCCGTCTGCTCTGGGTTCTAACTTCTCATTGCTAAGATCGGTTCTGAGCATTCCCCCGACATCTTCCTTCACGAGGTTTTCAGGCAATTGGGCTTGAGTCTGAGCTTCCAAAATCTGTTTGGGTAGATCCAAACTGATTGTCATAACTAATGCCCGAACTGTCATAGGAGGGTCCGTTTCCTTACGACTTAAAGCATCAGCAACCACGTTTGCTTTACCACGGTGGTATTTGATCTCGCAGTCGTAGTCACTCAGTAACTCAATCCAACGGCGTTGTCTCATGTTCAGCTCCTTCTGATCCAATATGTGTTGCAAACTCTTATGGTCAGTATGCACTGTGCACTTTGTTCCGTATAGGTAATTTCTCCAGATTTTGAGAGCAAAAACTACGGATCCAAGTTCTAGATCGTGAGTGGTGTAATTCTTCTCATGCTTCTTCAATTGTCTTGAAGCGTAGGCAATCACTTTCATCCTCTGCATCAATACTACACCTAAGCCTTTGTGTGAGGCATCAAAGTATACAACGAAATCATCATTGGCTTCAGGCAAGGCCAGTATGGGTGCACTGCATAACTTCTGCTTGATCAGTTGGAAAGCTGATTCTTCCTTCTCTCCCCAATCGAACTTTATTCCTTTCTGTGTGAGTTTGGTCATTGGTTTGGCTATTTTGGAAAAATCTTCAATGAATCTGCGGTAGTACCCGACAAGGCCTAGAAATTGGCGGATCTCCGTCGGTGATTTAGGAGATACCCAATCCTTGACAGATTCGACCTTTGCTGGATCCACGTGAATACCGTCATAATTGATGACATGACCAAGGAATTGCACTCTGGGAATCCAAAATTCACATTTGGAGAACTTAGCATAGAGCTGCTCCTCCTTGAGTACCTTTAGTACTTGTGCAAGATGTTCCCCATGTTCTTGTTCGTTCTTGGAATAAATGAGTATGTCGTCAATGAAGACTATCACGAATTTATCCAGGTAGGGTCTGCACACACGGTTCATAAGGTCCATGAAAATAGCTGGTGCATTGGTCAACCCAAATGGCATAACCTAGAATTCGTAATGACCATAACGGGTTCTAAAAGCTGTTTTTTGGAATATCTTCCTCCCTGACTCGTAGCTGATGGTATCCAGATCTCAAGTCAATCTTGGAATACACACTTGACCCTTGCAGTTGGTCAAATAGGTCGTCAATGCGAGGAAGCAGATAACGATTCTTCACAGTTAGCTTATTCAGCTCTCTGTAATCGATGCACATTCGAAAAGAACCATCTTTCTTTTTGACAAATAACACAGGAGCTCCCCATGGTGAGGAACTGGGTCGAATGAATCCTTTGTCAAATAGTTCTTGAAGTTGTTCAGCTAGTTCTTTCATCTCTGATGGTGCCAACCAGTATGGAGCTTTAGCTACAGGTGCCGCTCCGGGAACCAAATCGATTTGAAATTCCACTTGTCGGGTCGGTGGTAAGACTGGCAACTCATCAGGAAAAACTTCTGGAAAATCTCGGACGATGGGTACGTCCTTGATTTGCTTCTTCTCGGGCTTGTCTTCTTCATCTGTTTAAGAAATATGGGCCAAGAAGATAGGACATCCTCTCAACAAATATTTTTGAACTTTTGTACAAGAGATAACACTAAGTCTAGTGTCAGCGAGGTCGGTGTTACCGTCGCCTCGAATGATTAGAGTTTCGTTTCCCCATGGAATACGGACTAGCTTTTCGTCACAAACAATGACTGCGCGGTATCTCGCTAACCAGTCCATGCCAATAATAACATCAAAACGACCAAGGTTTACGGGGATAAGGTCAATGTTGAACGGATGTTTGGAAAGATTTAAGGTACAACCTCTAATGATAGTCTCAACATCTACAGTTTTACTGTCAGCTAATTCTACGGAGTAATGGTGATCTAAGCTTGTAGGAATAACTTCTAGTACTTGGCTAAATTCAGTGGATATAAAACTTCGGTCTGCTCCAGTATCGAACAAAACAGATGCATAACGATTGTTCAATTGAAACGTACCAGTAACGATATTTGAATCGGGGTTGGCTTTTGCATTGCCGACCACGTACACTCTGGATGAAGCTCCTCCACTGTTCTTGTTCTGGTTGGCCCGCTTAGGGCAACTTGGTCTCACGTGTCCTGGTGCTCCACACTCATAGCACACAACTCCCTTCTTGGGTCCATTGTTGTTTCCTCCAGTAGCGTTGTGGTTCCCCTACTGTCCATTCCCGTTCCCACGGGCATTGTATCCATCCCTGTTGTTGTAGTTCCCAGTGTTTTGAGTGGGCCGGGCCTGAGTGACAGCTTTAACTCGACATGTTTTAGCAAAATGACCCACTTGTCCACATCTGTAGCAGGTCTGGCATTGGCTATCAACAATATGATGATAGTTGCACTTTGAGCACAAAGGTTTGGCGCCCACGTACGAGTTAGCTCCTGCAGAGGTAGCACTGTAAACTTGCCCAGCATTCTGCTTCTTAGGATGCTGTTGGTGCTGACTGCGGAACTACTCGTCTGCCTTTCGCTTGTTGTCAGTATGCCTCTCGGATATGGTACAGACTCTTTTGTTTATCAACTCAGTAGCGAACTCAATGGCACTCTCGACGGTAGTAGGTCGAGATGCGAGCACACTGTCATGAATGGCGTCTGGGAGTCCACCCACATACTTCTCAATCTTATCTTCCTCTTCCACAAACATTCTGGTGCACATTAGGGTCAACTCTTGGAAGCTCTGGTTGTACGCAGTGATATCATTGTTCCTGCATCTGAGATCCCACAATTCGATCTCCAGTTTCTTCATTTCTCCCCTTGGACAGTACTTCTCCGTCATTCTCTCCTTCAATTCAGTCCAGTTGAGAGCATAGGCAACATCGTGTCCAAGAGTAGCAACAACAGAGTTCCACCAAGTAAGAGCACTCTCAAGTAGGGTGCAGGCGGAAAATTTCACTTTGTTCTCTTCTGCACAGTCGCTGATGCGAAAGACCGTTTCCAACCTCTCAAACCACTGCATCAGTTCCACCACTCCTTCTTTGCCCTTGTAGTAGGAAGGCTTACATTTCAAGAAGTCGGGGTAAGAGCAACCCCTGGTGGTCTGATTATTCCGGCGGTTGTTGGAGTTTTGACTATCGTCTACGTTTCTGCTGGCAGCCATCGCAGATGCGATGCCTTGATCAATCATTTCCCTTAGTTGGGCAGCAGTGACGTTTTGGGTAGTCTCGGCATTGTTGGGGTTCGTTCTAGTGATTACCATTTTTCTATAATTATACACAAAAATGAAATCATTAGTTCAAGGTATTAGCACAGTTTTATATAATTACACGAAAAGAAATTTCATGCATAGACTTTGCAACAAATTGGATAACCTGTTTAAATTTCATAATATAATACAATACAGGATATAACAAAAGCTAATGAGTACATGCCATAAGTCTAGAATAGGAATACAGTACAAAATGCACAACCTGATCCAAGACAGAGCACAGCCCGCCTGTCTGGGATGGTGGTACATGAAATCTAAAGTACATCATCTACGAATCCATAATCTAAATAGTACAGTACAACGATACAACTGACTAAAGAAAAATACAAATACAAGAGATCCTATATCATGATAGCCGGGATGCAACCCTAATAGCTTATCATGATGTACAAAAGATCTAGTACATCTAATCTACTGGTGCCTAACAGACTCCTCGGATACGGCTGGTGTCACGGGCGGTGATGAGACAGCTGGTGCCTGCATGGCAACC
Source organism: Glebionis coronaria (assembly GCA_025667525.1). NCBI lineage: Eukaryota > Viridiplantae > Streptophyta > Magnoliopsida > Asterales > Asteraceae > Glebionis > Glebionis coronaria. Next base: position 95,403,619 of record CM046874.1, read on the forward strand.
TGCATCGTGGTCATGGCAGTCCTAGTCTCCTTGAGCTGTCGGAGTGCCTCAAGGAACTGGTCTCTGAGAGTCTGTTGAACTCCCCGGAGATGAGCGGTCTCTGACGTCAACCCCTGATGATGGACCTCCTGGAGGTCAAAAAATATAGCAAGAGTCTCCTCCATGGTCAAGAGGGCAGTATGAATATCCGTCTGCTGGCTTTGGAGCAGGTAGATCTGCTCACGGGGGAACTCATTCTCATCCAGCAACCACTGGAGAGAATGGTAAGTAGTCGACCACGCCCCTCGGGCAGCGTGCGCCTCCGCACGTACAGTCCATGATAGAAGGTCCTGGCGCTGCTGTAGAACAGCGCGCTCAGTCTGTCCGGCCGATAGCAGAGCAAGAATGTCTGCTACATCCTGGGCCTGGCGTGTGGCTAGTGCCGTGATCTGGGCCTGGACGGGGTCAGCATGTCTGGCCCGGTAACCCTCACCGATCTCAAGGGTGGAATCGAGAGGTTCCTCGTACCTCCTCTTACGAGGTGGCAGAGACTCGGGTGCATGCTCCCGTAGTGAAGTCACAAGTGGTACAGGTGGTATAGCAGCAGGAGGCTGGACCTCTTCCCCAGCGGGGGAAATAGGTGGAGTAGAAATAAGTGCCTCGATGGATGCGGCGTCGACAGAGGCGTGACTATCGCCGGAGTCACTAGCAGATAACCATCCACATAAGACGGTCGTCGGAGATACGGCATCAGGTGTATCGGTAGGTGATGTCATGATAAATCTGAAAGTAATATAGTTTTAATTGATATAAGTATAAACTTACTCAAGTTAAAAGTTTTGGGAAATATAATTTAAAATTATATAATAGTGCCGTTTAACACTTGCCATGCTAAAGGTTACGTTAATACTTACAAGATTAATCAACCGAATGTTAATAATCAATGCACAGGCAATCACACAATCGATGTATGCTCTACAGTCTATATGCTTAACTATTCTAGTCCCGAAAATCCCAAAAGATTTTTAAAGCAGTTATAGTTCAGATTATATAAAAATTTTATTTTTATATTTATTTTAATTTTTGTTCTGATTCTCTATAACTATCGCTCTGATACCATTCTGTGACACCCCCAAATTGAGTCAAACGCAGCGGAAATAATATTTGGGTGTCACGTAGGTGGATCAACAGCAGCCAGAATATAGAGCAACAAATAAAAGATTATCCTTACATTTATTACATGATTGAAAGTGCAAATAGTATTAAAATAGTATTAAAATAGTCTTTAACATTGTTCGATAGTTTGAATTATTCCCAATTTATAAAACCCCAAATGAGCTCTATAAATGCAGCCTATCATGATGCTTGACTCCATGCACACCAATACCTGCTTTAGTTTTCTGAGTAAACATGCTTAGAGAGTCAACATAAAGTTGGTGAATTCACAGGTTTAATTAAAATAAGTTTGGACATTAAATATTCACTGAAGTAGTAATGCACAAAGCATCAATACTTAAAAGTAATTACATTCCCATATTGCCCGAAACTGAAACTTGACAGTTAAGTCCTTAACAAATAAGGACCCTTCACCTTATAATAAAAAGGCACCCATAACAAAAATAAGTGCGGACATGTGAAACATCTGTTGTCCTGGCCTAGGCACAGTGAGCATGACTCACCCAGATGGGGACGGTCAATCCCAAATAGATCTATTTATAACATTCAGGTAATTCAATAATTCTAACAGTTTCAGATGCACGGGTCATGCGGGTTCATCTACAATAGGCAATGTAATCAAAAGTTTCACAGTTCAATCCATGTCCATAAAATAAAATATGTTGCATATTTTCTTCCCCATTAAAAGGTTTAAAAGTTTGTCAATATATAAAGTGGGGCCATGAACTCACCTCAGTAGTACATCAATAAGTCAGTAGATAAATCTGATAAGGATGCTCACGATACAATCAGCGACCTAAATAATTATAAGCTCTCAGTAAATGCGTAACATAATGCATAAAAGTTTCAGAATAAATCTGTACATGCTTATACTGGTTTTAAGCATTTTATTACGATACTTGTATTTTTGGTCCCTCCCTAGTTACACGTGTAACTAGGGTTTCTTTAAGTTTCATTAAATGGTAAAAATAGTCCCTAAAGTATACGGCTCATATTAGGGCTTATTAAAGTTTCACAACTTGGCAGTTTTAGTCCTCCAACCTTCGGCTATATTTAAGTTTAATTACAAGTTACACAATTTCCCCCTAGGGCTTGAATATGTTTCGACTAAAGGCAGGATTGGTCCCTAGGGTTACTTAGGGCTTAAATAAGTTTGCTATCTTGGCATATTTGGTCCCTAAGGCTTATATTAAGTCTCGGCAAAAGTCCAAAGTGGTCTCTAGGTTTTCTAAAGTTTACACAACTTACCCTAACATTATATTAATTCCTTTTAAGTCCCTTTTATCACCTTTAAGTTTCGGATATGTTCAAAACAACACCCTAAACTCTCGGCAATATTTAAAAGTAGTCCAAATGTTTATATTTTTGGAAAATAAGTTTCTACCCTTGTTTATTTAGATCCCTTTACTTTATAAATTTATAAATCCAACCCGAAAGTTTTGTACTTGTTATATTTAATCCAAAATTTTGTAGATCTATTATGTTAATCCAAAACTTCTTAGATTTATTATTTTAATCCAAAATAATTATAGATCTATACTTTCAACTTGAAACTTTATAAAATTATATTTTTGACACTAAAAGTTTTATAAAAACATTTATTTAGTGAAAATGATTATTTATTTAAGCAACTTATTATAGTGAGCTTATAACTAATCTTATAAGGCATAATAGTGATCTTAGCATTTTAAGGCACCTAAAAACATAAATCTAGAGTTTCTAGTTATATCTAAACATTACAAGATTACCCAAAATAATATTATGAGCTTAGGTCTCACGTCCAAAAATCATGCATGTTTAGGTTTTCATGGGTTTTCAAGTTTAACAAGATCATGGTGATGTGTTCTTCATGGTTGACAAGTTTTTACATCATTTTATGTTATATCAAAAATCAAGCCGTGGGTTATCTTAGGTTTTTAGGGTTTCATTATTTGTTTCAATATTAAATTTTACCAAGAATAACCATATATATTAATATGTAAAAAAGTAAATGTATTAGAAAAGATAGGTTTTAACTTGGACTTACTTGTTTAGATAGGTTTAGGAGGGATAGGAGAATGAGTAGGAACAAGTAACAAGCTTTCAACAATGGAGGTCTAGGAGACCTTAAACAAGCCGTGAGCTTCAAGTAGGCTTCTAGGGTTCTTTTTCTGGCTTCAAGGATCAAGGTTCTTGTAGGATGAGCTTAGGATTAACCTTTATATTATAGGAGACATAGTATAGGAGTAGTAGATAAACTTGGAAATTCAAAAATGATGGAAAGGTGGTGTTTACCATAGCTTATGAGAGAGAGATAGATGATGAGATTGCAAATATTATGTGTTGTGTGTTGAGTGTGTGTTTCGGCTTATGACATAGAGAGAGAGTGAATCAAAGTAAATACATGTACCTTGTACAAAATATCTACTAAGATATGAATGGATACTCATTGGATACACTTGGTATATACACACATGCTCAAATTGGTAAGTTGACTTTCTTCCTTTCTTGCAATGTTGTTGTCGTGTGTTTTGGGTCCAAGGGAGACAAGAAGTGACTAAGTATAGTAAAAGGGTATGGTGTGTGTAAGGGTTTGTGTAAGCAAAAGTGAGGTTGGTATAGGAAAAGTATGGTTATGCATGTATTTGTGTAAGTATGCATGGTTAGTATAGGGTTTTAGTGGGTTAAACACTTGAGTACTTACAAGCTAGCTAACAAATGATGGTAGTGTATGCATGCATACATCTACACGTCTAATATATGCATGGGGAAAGGGTTTTTGATAAATTTTGCCAAGTGTTGTATGATAATAATAGTCCTTGTATATTATTGTAGGTATTTGTTGTGTTGTAGGTATTTTTGTTGAAGCTTTTAGGTAATTTAGTGATAGTGTATATTAAATACATCACTATAATTATTTTACTTAAATAAAGTAAATAAGTGACAATGTAAAATAATGTACATTGTTTTAAAGTGTTTAGGTATTTATTCCTTTTAGGTAATATATGTAAATATGCACATATAAAAATAATCCAAGTACTTAATAAATAAATTAAGTAAGGTTACAGTTTATCCCAAAAATATGTACTGAGGTGATGAGTTTATTATTCAATCAAGTGGCCAGTCAGTTGCCAGAGTAGTCAATAATTGACTAAGAGTTCATATAAATGTAAAATATATATGAAAGGTAGTATGACAAAAGGTATATGATAATTAATAAGTCATATAAAAGTGAAATTACATAAATTCCAAAAATAAATAGTACAACAGTTGACAAAGTCAATAAAGTAAAATCAGAGGTTTTACAGTCTTCACCAACCGGAGGTAAAACGCTACCGATTTAGGACGAATGTCAAAGCCATTCAGTTCGCGTCTATGTTTTATCTCGAGAAGGTGGCGTTATGGTGTACTTAGCAAAGTCAAAGGTTCAAAACTACACACTCATGTCCTAAGACATTCAACAATCAAGAAAGCTAAAGACTTCCGCAACTCTGATGATCAAAATCTTCCTTATCAATTAATGTAGAGGAATAACCTCTCTTCAAAGGAGATTGTTAGCAAGCTTTCAAGATGGTGGATAGTATGAGCATATGGAAGAAGACACAAGATCGCAAGTTTCCAAAGACAAGTCAAGGATGATTTGAAGATCTCAAGTTTAAAGACAAAGTCGAAAGACAACAACAAAGGCTCAAAGTCCACAACATGAAGGAACAAGACTACTATTACACGTTCAAGACTCAGTTATGGCGAGATTAGTAATCTCTACAAATCTACAAATGTCGAAGGTAAATGACCTCTTATTGGGGGAGATTGTTAGCCTCAAAATATTGAGTCAAACAAGACTGATCGGTCATAGGTTTATTATGTATTGATTATTAGAACGTTGTAATAGGTAGTAGAATAGTCGTGATAATACGGGCTTATGGCTAGCTTAAAAGGCCTCTTTCTAGGTACTAACCATTTATTTAAGCCCGACCCAACCTATATAGCCCATAAAAGCCCGCATGTGGGTGTACTATATAAACTCCCCTCCTAGCATGTTAGGAGGGTTGGTTGTTCATTTCTTCTCACTTTTCAATCTAATATTCCCAAAGTTTCCAACCATTCTCTCTCTTTTATCTCTCTACTTTCTCTCTCTAAAATTCATCTACTCTCATCTATTTTCTTCCTTTAATTCTTGTTATATCATCATATAATATGGGACAACAGAAATGCATAAGTATAGAATGTAAAGGTAAGGAATAAACAATGTCCAGCAAAGCAAAAGTATGTAAATGCATTAAAGAAGGAAGAAGACTGACGCCTCATTCCATGCACGTACTCTTGATTCCTAGCTTTGCCCTTTAGTACCTGCCGTATTGGGACATGGAAAGAAAATACGGCTGAGGAATACGCTCAGTGTGCGGATATATAATAATAAAATATAAAACATAACATAAGCAAGTAAGGAATGAAATGAATAGCAGCGGAATAATTGTATGTCCTGGAAAACCTGGTTTAAGTTCATAAGACTGGTTTATGTTTCTAAAAAGACTTATGTTTAGTTTATCTTGAAAATGTGTATTTTAAATATGCTTGGAGCCCATATAGGTCATGTTATATCAACGTGCATGAATACTTAGAGGGGTGACCTCATCATGCAATTAGAGGGGCTGCCTCTAATTAATATAAAATGGGTAGAGGGATCAGCTCCTGTAACGGATGCAAGGCATACACCGCAGTTACCATGAAATCATACTAACTTATCATTGGATGCACCCATTTGCCCCACATGATAATAGTAACACAGGGCAAATAACGTAAAGGGACGCTGCAAGCGATCACTCTCACCGTAGAAGAGTCATAACACCAGTGCCTCTAGCGCTATGGTTATGGAACCCCTATAACTAGGTGAAACTGGCATGCATGTATATAACTCAGGCAATCTAAAATAATCATAACATATACTGGTGTGTTTAAGATACTTAAACTACTGGGGAAAAACAGATGGCTGCAAACGGGGAAATCCTAAGCATAGGAAAGAATGTCCAACTAAAGGACGGAATATCCGTACCTTATGTCCAGTAAATGAAGACGAAAACGAATGTAGAAGATCACTCCGACTTCACAATAGCTACATAATGAAGAGACATGAATAAGAATCGGTTTTACTTATACATACTTGTTATTTAATTTACTTGACGTGTTCATACTTATTATACTTGTTCTTGTCTTGTTTTATTATTTCATGTTTAATCATGTGTTTCTTAGTGTCTCATGTGTTTTAGATTCGTGTATTTTATGTTTTAAGTATTATAGTACTTGTTATAACATAATGAGTAACTTTCTAAAAATAGAAGGTTTCTATATATAGTAACTTTCTAAAAATAGCAGGTTTCCATATATAGTAATTTTCCAAAAATAGTAAGTTTCCTTAAATAGTAAGTTTCTAAAAATAGAAAGTTTCCATAATTAATAAGTTTCCAAAAATAGAAAGTTTCCATATTTAGCATGTTTCTATAAATAGCATGTTACCATATTTAGTGTATTTCCATATTTATCATGTTGCCATAATTAGTATAATTCCATAATTAGTATGTTTCTAATAATTAGTATGTTTCTAATAATTATTATATTTCTATAATTAATCGTATGCTTATTAAATACTTAAATGGTATAACCTATAGTTTTAATAAGCTTATAATATATCATGGATAATTATATTGTAAAGTTTAATAAATAATAAATACTTAGACTTAACTTATTATTGTTAATTAATAATATTATTCCAAGTTTATCATAAATTATTATTAATTAATAGTGTTACATATTTCATGTTATTAAACTTTATCTTAAAGGATATTAATTAATTAACCTAAGTTTTTAATTAATTAATTTGGTCTACATGAATAATTAAATGATTAATTATTTTAACTAGGGGTGAGAAAAAAAAACCGAAAAAACCGAAAACCAAAAAAACCGAACCAAAAAAAACGACCGAATATAAAAACCGATGGTTCGGTTTTTACGTTTTCAAAAACCAAAAAGTTTCGGTTCGGTTTCGTTTTTCATCCAAAAACCAAACCGTAAAAACCGAACCAAACCGAACCGAACCATTCTATTATATAAAAAATATAAATATAATATAATATATATAAATAAGTAATATAAAATTTATATAAAAGTATTCATTTTTTAGGGAAATAGAACTAATATATTTATCTTATCTTTTATACGCGTGTTTGATATGTACATGTGCTTACTTCACAATATATCATTACATATGTGACGATAATCGTTTATATGCATGTTTACTTGCATGTGTGTTTATCTTATTAATATGTGTATAGTTATAGAAATTAGAGATAAACATTATTAGGCTTAGATTGACAAAAAAATAAAGAAAAAAAACTATTTTTCCACGAAAAACAAGTTTTTTAATCTAAATATGACGTACCCATATATAAATTGTTTTAAAAACCAAAAAAACCGACAAACCGAACCGAAATCGATTACAAACCGAAAAAACCGAACCGCCCAAAACCAAACGGTTTCGGGTTTTGATTTTTTAAAAACCGAATATGTCGGTTCTGTTTTGGTTTTAGCCAAAAACCGACCCAAACCGAACCGTGCACACCCCTAATTTTAACATAAGTTTATTTAAATAAATATACATACAACTATAACATCATTTTATTTAAATAAACATAACCTAAGTCTTGTTTTAATTAAACCATAAATTAATTAAATAAATTAATTAATAAAAACATAACATAAAGTATTTTAATATAATGGTTTAATTACATGTTCTTATAAAAGTGTCAAGTTCCCAAGCTCAAAACCCGAGACCGACAACCGAGCACCACAGCCCGAAGGCTGCGGCCTCTTGCTGCCATGACTTATCCGAGCCAACAGCCCACCACCGAGAGCTAAAGCTCTCGACTTGCTGCTGTCCGAACAACAGAAACACCCAGCTTGCGTTGGGGTTCCCCCTGCTTGCGACAACTTCCCACCGAGCCCCTAGTGGGTCTCGGTTTCCCACTGTTGGGCCGAGTTCCCCACTATGGGGTTCTTGGTCCTTGTGGTTGTAAACCAAACACCACCACCGCCAACCTAATGTTGCGGCTGGTGGTTTTAAACCAACGCCGACCCCATGAGGGGTTGCGGCTGTTGGAACAGCAACACCACCGAGACCATAGTAGGTCTCGGTTGGCTGCGATCGGAACAAACCAACCCCCAAACCCGTGTTTTGTTTTTAATCTTGGTAGATCTATGATTATTACATGTTTCTTGATTTGTTTTTAATGATCATAACAAAACTAAATAAAAACAAAGAAAATGATTCGAGTGATGCCGAATGCGTGTGAATAAAAAGGGATGAACACGAACACGTTACCGTTATTAAAACAAAGATCAAAAATCAATCCTCCTTGTGGTTTTCTTGTTGATCGCCGCGGCCAAGAAAGAAAAGGAAGGGAGAAAAGATTTTTAGGTTTTTTTGTAAATCTCTATGTTTTTATGTTTATGAATCCTTATTAGTTAATATAAGGATTTATTATTGGACTTGGGCCTTGGGCCCCCTTCTCTTTGCTTGTTTGGACGCGGACCACACAAACATATACATACAGATTATTTATTTTTCGTGATTTAATTTATTATCGTATGTGTTCGTTTAATGTTCGTGTTTTTATGTCTTGCATATTTTAAGTATTATACATGAATACTTATCGTGTATGTACATGCATGTTTATATACATAAATACTTAGTATAATTAATTAATATACTTAACATTCGTAATAAATACTCATGGTTCATGGCGTATATTAAGTAATTAGAAAGTTTAATTTTAATTGTAATTTCGTGCATTTAATGATCTTAGGGTTTTTAAAGCGGGTTTTACAACTCTCCCCCTCTAAAATAATAATTCGTCCTCGAATTAGAGATACAATAAGCTGATGAGATAATAAACGCTGGAATGACACATAAGTTGGAAAGACATGTAAGCTAACAATGACATACCCGAGTCAGAACTGGAAATGAGGGTAAGAAGTCCGGATAGACTCCTCCATTTCCCAAGTGGCTTCCCGCTCAGAATGGTATCTCCAAAGGATTTTAACGAATGGAATCGTTTTTCTCCTCATGACTCATTCTTGACGGTCGAGAACTCTCTCGGGTTCCTCAATATATAATAGATCCTCTCGAATCTGCTCGAATGGATACGAAACTTTATGCAATGGATGGTAGTTGTAGCCCCTAAATTAGGATGCATGGGATACATCATACACATGAGATAGCTGAGGAGGTAAAGCTAGACAATAAGATACTTCACCGACACGTTCAAGGATTTCAAACGGTCTGATGAAACGAGGATTGAGCTTTCCCTTGAGTCCAAAACGCTTGACACCACGTGCTGGTGATACCTTAAGGAAAATATGATCGCCGATATTAAATGCTAGATCCCTACAATGCTTATCAGTATAGCTCTTCTGTCGAGCACGAGCTTCCTGTAGCTTCACCTTGGCGATGGAAACCTTCTCATTGGTCACCTCTATCATTTCTGGTCCTTCAAGGATTCATTCTTCAATTTGATCCCAACAGATCGGAGCACGACACTTTCTGCCATAGAGCATCTCGAAAGGCGAACACTTAATACTTGCATGCCAACTGTTATTGTAGGTAAACTCAACCAAACAAATGCAGTAGTCCCAACTTCCTGTCCATTCTAATGCACAAGCCCGCAGCATGTCTTCTAAGGTCTGAATGGTACGCTCTGATTGTCCATCGATCTGAGGATGAAAGGCGGTGCTAAGCTTAAGTTTAGTTCCCCAAGCTTTCTGCATACCTTTCCAGAATTTAGACGTGAAACGAGGATCTCGATCTGATATGATGTCTGACGGAGTTCCATGTAGTCGTATGATATCCTTAAGGAATAAATTGCCAATTTGCTAACTGAGAAGTCCTTGCGAATTGGAAGAAAATGAGCTGACTTGGTTAAACGATCTACTATGGCCCATATAGCATCATGTTTGCTCTGAGTAAGCGGAAGTCCGGTGACGAAATACATGGAGATTTTGTCCCACTTCCATGCGGAAATCTCTAACGATTGCGGTAAACCACTAGCCCGTTGATGCTCGATTTTAATCTGCTGGCAGGTTAGACACTTGGATACGAAAGTAGATACATCCTGCTTCATGCCACTCCACCATAAATGTTGTTTAATGTCATGATACATTTTGGTGGATCCTGGATGAATAGTGAATGGAGAGCTATGATCTTCAGTTAATAAAGCTTCTCGGAGTGTCTGATCATCCAGAACACATAGCTTAGTTCCTTGCCATAAGATACCTTCTTCGTCTACACGAAATTTTGTTTGCCGATCAAGATTCTGAATAATAGCCCAAATCTCACCATCATCTTTCTGAGCTGCCTTGATCCGAGAAATTAAGTCTGGTTCAATTCTCAGATTATCCCAGTACCCATGTTGTCCACATACTAAGATTTCCATGTCTAGTCGCTCTAAGTCACGTATGATTTCCTCCTGTATCTTGATGCCGTTAATCATACCCGACTTCCTGCTAAGAGCATCTGCCACTAATTCTCCTTGCCGGGATGATCCTGAAGATTAATGTCGTAGTCTTTGAGTAGTTCCAACCATCTTCGCTACCTCATATTAAGCTCTCTCTGGGTGAAAATGTACTTGAGACTCTTGTGATCAGTGAAGATATCACATGACTCACCATATAGGTAGTGTCTCCAGATTTTAAGTGCAAAGTCTACTGATGCTAGCTCCAAGTCATGGGTAGGATAATTTTCCTCATAAGGCTTCAGCTGACGTGATGCATATGCAATCACTTTCCCATGTTGCATGAGTACACAACCTAATCCTTTACCCGAAGCGTCGTAGTAGATTTGAAATCCACTTCTGCCAGATGGGAGAGTAAGAATAGGTGCAGATACCAACCGCTACTTGAGTTCTTCAAAGCTCTTCTCTCGCTCATCAGTCCAAACAAATTTCTCTCCTTTCCACATCAACTTGGTCAAAGGTAAGGCTACTCTTGAAAAGTTCTCTACGAATTTGCGATAATAACCAGCTAATCCTAGAAAACTACGACCCTCAGTTGAAGATATCGGTCTTGGCCATTTAGTGATAGCTTCAACCTTCGCATGATCCATAATAATCCCTTCTGCGGAGACAATGTGGCCTAGAAATGCCACCTTGTTTAGCCAAAATTCACACTTAGAAATTTTGGCATATAATTGTTTCTGACGAAGAATCTGTAGCATAATACGTAGATGTTCTTCATGTTCTTCCTTGGATTTTGAGAAGATAAGGATGTCATCGATGAACACGATAACAAATTTTTCTAAGTACTCGTGGAATACGCGGTTTATAAGGTCCGTGAATACCGCAGGAGCATTAGTGAGTCCGAAAGGCATGACTACGAACTCATAATGGCCATATCTGGTGCGAAAAGTAGTCTTGAGAATGTCCTGCTCTTTCACTCGTAACTGATGATAAACGGATCTTAGATCAATCTTGGAGAAATGCTTGGCACCTTGCAGTTGGTCAAATAGATCATCGATTCACGGTAATAGATAACGGTTCCTAATCGTGATCTTAGTCAGCTCACGATAGTCAATGCATAAACGCATGTTGACATCCTTCTTCTTGACGAAAAGTACCAGTGCACCCCATGGTGATATACTCGGACGGATGAAACCTCACTCTAGTAATTCATGCAGCTGATCTTTGAACTCCTTGAGCTCTACGGGAGCCATGCGATAAGGAGCCTTAAAGATTGGTTGAGCTCCTTGGATGAGCTTGATGTTAAACTCTACTTCAGGGATAGGTGGTATACCCGGAAGTTCTTCTAGGAATACATCGGGGAATTCTGAAACAATTGGTTGATCTTGGATCGACGAAACTTCGGCGGTAATATCCTGAATTGAAGCTAAGAAGCCCTCGTAACCATGAGAAAGTAAAGCAAGATCTTCTAACGCAGAGATGATTTGTACAGACTTTCTTGGTAAGAAACCATTGTGAATGTACTCTGGTGCTTGAACGTCACCGAAGATAACCCGATAGGTATGACAGTCGATAGTAGCATGATGCTTGGATAACCAATCCATGCCTAAGATGAGATCAAACTCGCACATATCCAAAGGAAGTGCGTCTACTGGGCGAATCTTATCATCGAATTCTAGTGGAAGATCTCTGTACACTTGGGTAATACGTACGTAGTCTCGCATAGGCGTAGATATACTTAATATATTCTTTAATGACGTAGGGATTTTATTAATACTAGTGGCATACATAGTGGATATGACTGAATGAGTAGTATCAGTATCGAATAAAATGTAAGCAGCATGACCGTTCATATAGAGGATGCTAGTGATAGTACCTAAAGACTTATTAGCTTCGTCCCTTGTGGTAGTGTAGACACGCCCCGAAGCTGGTGGCTTAGGAAGTGCAACACTAGAAGTACCAACAGTATCTCCTTTCTTACAATCTTTCAACATGTGTCTGGGTTGTCCACACTTGAAACAAACTCCGGCAGCCTTACGGTATTGTCCGGGATGTCTACGACTACAAGTCGTGCAGATGGGGTAGGTGTAACCTCCTGGAGGTACCCTTGCTACCTGAGAGCCGGATTAATATATATGTGTGAGACATGATTATTTGGCATAAACATGACTGCACTGAAGTTTAAATGATAGTTTACCAGATAAAGACGAGTTGTTAGACTGCTGACCCTTAACATTTTGGTCACGTCCACTCGCAGAGTTCCTGTTTATAATGCTGACATGTTAGTATGTAAAACATACAACAACTTAACATAGAAAAGTTTAAGAATTTAGGGACCTGTTGTCGTTGGACTGGCTGTTGTTGTTATGGTAATTTTCATTACCGTTCCTCCTGTCAGATCCATAGCGGTCATTAGATTGATAGTGCCCCTTGTTGGCATTCTGCTGAGTGGCCGGTTGGGACCGGTCTCCAACCTTCTAACTGAAAGATATAACTGGGTAGGAAAAGGTATAAATGAACATAAAGATTGAAATGAAATGATAACGCTTGATGACTAAATTTTTTACCTCTTCTCTGGACGAGCTTGTTCATCGTAGTCATATCGCTCATGTAGAATTTCCAAGCTAGGTGCTGCATCATTAACTTGTGCCACATTAGTGTAAGTAGCACTAAGTAAACGATCTGCTGTTGAGGAGTACAGAGCCCAACGAAAGTGCTTCGCTTGTTCTTCTGCAGTACCCGCAGCAGCGCCTAGAAATCCAGCCAACCTAAGAAACCTCTGCATAAACTCAGTACTAGTCTATCCAGTTCTCTGACGAATGGAATGATAGTCCCTCTTGAGTCCCTCCTACTCATATGTCGTAAAGAACTGCCCATAAAACAGAGTCTTGAACTACTCCCAAGTCAACGCAGCTAACCAAACATCACCTCCATTTGCTAGCTTGTATGCCATCCACCAATGCAAGGTATCTCCTTCAAACTTATAGCAAGCTAACCTTGCCTTGTAGACACCATCACATCCCATAACATCAAATATTTTCTACATATGCGAAATCCAATTTTCCACATCAGATGATATCTCAGCTTTCTCAAAAGACCTAGGTTTCTGCTTGTTAAACCTTTCAAGCCAAGTGTGTAGAATAACCGGTGGAGGAGGAGGAGGATTGTTCTAATTGGGAAGGTTCTTGTATTCATTCCGCCTGGTTTCTGATTTATGGAAGCATTGCCTTCAGAGCTGCTTGGACAGCTGCTGCTAGCTCCTGTTCGCGTGTCATGACCAACTGATAGTTTAAAAGAGGAAATGAAATGATTAAGCTGATTAGCACATATGATAAACGTAAGGAATGCATGAAGAGTTTATGAAGGCATAGCCAACGAAAATGACATGAGTTTGGGGGAACGCCTATGGGTCGGTCCAACAAAACAAAATTGACTTGACGAGGATGAACGCCTATGGGTTGGTTCATCAAAACAAAATGACATGAGTTAATGTGAACGCCTATGTGTCGGTTCACCAAGAAAAATAATTCGAATAAAAGCACATGCGACTAAATATGACCAGTCCTATACCAACCATTACTTAGTCAAAATTTCTGCTACAATTATACATGAAAACAAATGCATGAAAATAAACTGTCAGTTTAGGAAGACGCTAATGACTACCCACTAGTCACATGTCAATTTTAAGAGCCTACAGGTCGGAACCTTGGCTTTGATACCATAATTGTAACACCCCATTTGGATTAATGGACCTTACGTAGTAATTATGGCGTGTTATCAAAGCATGCAAGGTAAATGTCTAAACATTAAATGACTATAAAGGAAACCGAAAACAAACATCGGTTCAAACATAAGCTCCACACACGAAATGCATAAGTATAGAATGTAAAGGTAAGGACTAAACAATGTCCAACAAAGCAAAAGTATGTAAATGCATTAAAGAAGGAAGAAGACTGACACCTCATTCCATGCACGTACTCTTGATTCATAGATTTTCCCTTTAGTACCTGCCGTATTGGGACATGGAAAGAAAATACGGCTGAGCAATACGCTCAGTGTGCGGATATATAACAATAAAATGTAAAACATAACATAAGCAAGTAATGAATGATATGAATAGCAGCAGAATAATTGTATGTCCTAGAAAACCTGGTTTATATTTCTGAAAAGACTTATGTTTAGTTTATCTTGAAAATGTGTATTTTAAATATTCTCGAAGCCTATATAGTTCATTTTATATCAACGTGCATGAATACTTAGAGGGGTGACCTCATCATGCAATTAAAGGGGCTGCCTCTAATTAATATATAAAATGAGTGGAGGGATTAGCTACTGTAACGGATGCAAGACACACACCGCAATTACCATGAAATCATACTAACTTTTCCTAGGATACACCCATTCTCCCCACATGATAATTGTAACAAAGGCCAAATAACGTAAAGGGACGTTGTGAGCAATCACTCTCACCGCAGAAGAGTCATAACACCGGTGCCTCCAGTGCTATGGTTATGGAATCCCCATAACTAGGTGAAACTTGCATGCATGTATATAGCTCAGGCAATCTAAAATAATCATAACATATACTAGTATGTGTTTAAGACTATAGGTCCACGTATTCCTTAGGATTGTCTATGTGTTTGATAGATCTAAAGAGAGAGGGAGAGATAAAGAACTAGAGAGAGAAAGTTAGAGAGAGAAATGAGAGGATTGAAAGAAAGATGTAAATTTAAAGTGAAATGAGAACCAACAACCCCTCTTAACATGCTAGGAGGGGGTATATATAGCCCACCCTACATGTGGGCTTAATGGGGGTATATACTAAAAATTATTACTCTGAATGTTCTGGCAAGATCACTAAGATATTGCGTAGAGGCCTGGAACGTGTTTAAATTCAGTTAAGAACTAAACCACTGTTGCTCTCCAGTTATCACAAGTTTGATTCATAGAGAATCGTACAAGTCACCTACCATGAGCTTTATAATGTTCGCTAAAGAAGGATTTCCATCTTCATTGTAAATACTTTCGTATTACTCAGATGTTCAGGCAAGATCATGAAGATTTTGCGTAGGACTCCTAAGATCTTTCTTACTTTTCACAGTGTGTGAAGAAGCAAGTAAATATGAGAATGTGTCCTAAATGAGATATTTGACGATCTCAAATGGATCTAGACTCGATTGTTCATTTTGGATTTTAGTGATCGGAGGCAGGAGAGGAGTGCCACCATTTCAATACCAATTTATTCGTAGTGAATAAATCAATAGATAATGCGTTGTCTCCGTGTGATTAAAACAAATATCTTTTAAGAGATGTCTGAGTTAGCTGGGGTGGGTTGTGCATTGCATCACTGGGTCCATGATGTTTATCTTCAATATCAAGAGTCATTAAAAAAATGATCTCAATAGCATATGTGTTGACCCGATTTTTGCCTAAGGTTGTAAAGAGGGCTGCTTTCTTTTCACCCTTTATCTTTATAATTCTTTTTCATTCTTCAACCCCTTCAATGCTTACCAATACGTCATAACTAGCACCTTGTTGTGATTGTTCCAGTGCTAACTTAAGTACTTGGTCGGCATTCAGCTACGTTCACAATCTTTCTCCATCTTTCCTAAGGACTACTATTTCTATCTATGGAATGTCCTTGGGAAGATTCCTCCGGTTCTAGAGGAATCATTGGACTTTACCTATCCTACCATCCTTATGTCACCACAATCTTCACTGTCGTGAATAGAGATGTTTTGGGTAAGAGTATGTCACCATGAAATCTATTTTGATATCCAAATCCATTTTTCTCTCCCTTAAATATACCACGATATCCGAAAACATTTCGCACATGTCGGGATGAGCTATCACTTTAAGTCAAACCATTTGTGATTAATCATTTCCCATATTAAATCATATTTTATCCCCCATATTAAAAATATTAACACAATCGATGTTTTTAATATCAATTAATTTAATAACATTTTAAGAAAATTTGGGAAGAAAAATGCAAATCCAATTATATTCATGATTTACACAAGCTCCCCCTCAAATTAATAAGGTTGTACTTGATACGTAAATGAAATACCTTTTAAACATAAGTGTAAGGTATTTATCACGTGCAAAGATCATACAGGATAACGTATTCACAAGATTAATAATTTACGAGGTTGGACCTGAATGATGGAGAACATCATATGATAGAATCACATGGTTCTTATTCACGAATGTTGGTCGCCTCGTCATGTATGAAGTTATCTCTTGACACCATGTGTACGATTGATATTGATAGTTATGTAAACACCCATCCTTTTACCACTTAATTACAATAATAACCAGGCCAAAACGTGTATTTTATGTCGTAAATGTCGGAATTATGCGTGGTTTGTGTTTTTGTTGTGATTTTAGGATCAAAATGTTAAAAGGGAAGAAAACACGGCTTTCACGGGCTTTTATCAAAGAAAAATACAGAAGACGAAGTCAAGAAATCAAGAGTGCAAAAAGAACGGAAGTCCAAGGCCAATTCTGAAGATTTATCGAAGAAAAAGTCTAAAGACGGAAGTTTAAATAAAGCCGAAGAACTCAAGTCTAATTTATGAAGAAATCACAAGACGAGTTTAAAGTAATCCCGAGACAAAGTCTGAAAGGTCGAGGAATTTAAAAGATTAAAGACTAAAGACGAAGGATTAAAAGATAATTAAACAAAGAAGAAAGAGAGGAGGAAGCTTCATTCCACTAATCACCTCCTCCCCTATAAATAGAGTCATTAGGATTTCATTTGTTTTTGTTGGCTAATTTGACACTTTAGTTCTTCCATCTTTAATTACTTGCACATTTACTTAATTGCACCTCTAATTACTTGTCTTGCACCTTAAATTTGTAAGCTTTTAATTCTTGTCTTTACTTTAATTGTTGAATCTTTATCTTAATCAATTTTTATTTTAATCTCTCATTCTACCTTTCTTAATTTTGTTAATCTTTGTGCTTATTATCTTATTGTCATGCTTATTTGATTACTTGTTATGCTTTTATGTTTTTGATCTTGTTAGCTTATTGATTTTATAGCTTATTGTGTTTTTCTTAAATTTAATCAAGTGCTTATTAGTTAATTTTTATAAAAAGTTGATTTTTAATATTTTTATTGTTTAGTGTTTTTAAAAAGTTTTTAAATTTTGGCTTATTTGTCTTTTCTTAAATTTGATTTGGTTGAATTTTTAGTATTTAGCTTATTAGTTTTTGGCTTATTTCTAGCTTATTTGTATTCTTTCTTAGTTCCAGAACTTGAAGCCTTCAAACCCCCGTATTCCGGATAAAGGGTAAAACCCTCTTATTCCGGATTGGGCCCAGGATCATCATTGCGGATAAGTCCTCGAGAACACTTTCCGGATAAGGGCTTGAACTCCTTTATTCCGGATAAGATCCTTGAACCCGTATTCCGGATAAGGTATTAACCTTATTCCGGATAAGCGTCTAAGAAAGTTTTTCCGAATAGTGATTGGAACCCGTTTTGCGGATAAGGAGTTGTAGCGTATTCTGGATAAGCTCACTAAGGGATTATTCCGGATAAGCATAATTTTTGATTCCGGATAAGAGCGCCAAGGTATATTCCGGATAAGGTGTTAACCGTATTCCGGATAAGTGACAATTCGGATTCCGGATAAGACTTTTATAAGGGGTATTCCGGATAAGGATTTAGAGCTTTGTTTTCCGGATAGTAGGTAGGAAGCTTTTTCCGGATTAGGCTTGTTTGTGGATTCCGGATAAGTGATATATTTGGGATTCCGGATAAGGCTAGTTTTTGGATAGTTTTCACACTTAGGTTTTTCTAGTTTTAAGCATTTACTTTTTCCCGCCTTTTTCCTTTAGTCGCACTTTTAGTTTCCTTGCCTTAGTTTATTTCTAGTTGCGTTTCTAGTTTACGTTATTTACCTTTAATTGCTTTAATTTCTCGTCATTTATTTTCAATCATTTTCAGCTTTATTTACCTGCCTTTTACTTTAAAGTTTGTGCATTTTATTTTTACTACAACGACAAATATTTTTCTTAACCAAAAACAATTGAGTCACACTTTGAACCAGTAATCAATTCGATTAGACCACTTCAACGAACTTTAATTTTCATACTAGGTGAAAACCTTGTATTAAATGGCGCCGCTGCCGGCTCTTTTCGTAAAGATTAACGGTTTTCTGTGAGAGACGCGTTGCTTTTTGGGATCCGTTCATTTGTGAGCGTTATTTTTCTTGCTCAAAAAATTTCAAAAAACCATAAAAATTAAAAAATTGTTAAAAAAATCCATAAAAATTAAAAAATTTCAAAAATCCAAAAAGATTTTATTTTTATAGTGTATATATATTGTCTATTGTTTTGGTATTGTTTTCTTTTGCTTTTGCAGGTGTATGCGTACTAGATCTTCAACTTATCCAGAGCCTGAGACTCGTGAAGATTTAGCTATGACAGGTGTGAACAACAACAATAATCCACCGCACCTCAACAATAACATCAACAATGGTCTTCCACACCCCGATCTTCGGACAATGGAGGAGCTTTGTCAACCCACAATGTTTGGACGAGGAGGACCGATTGCGCCGATGCAAATCACGGCTCCGGAGTTTTCGTTGAAGCATCACATGATCCAGCAAGTGCAAACTAATCCATTTCGCGGATTGCCTGATGATGATGCCAACAAGCACCTCGACAAATTCATTACTATTACTCAAAGCATGAAGTTGCCCGGTGCTACAATGGATGTTCTTCGCCTTCAACTCTTTCCACATACTTTATCACACCACGCCGAAAAATGGTTTGATCGTCTCCCGAAGAATTCCATTCATACTTGGGATGACATGACTCAACGATTTTTGTCGCGCTACTTTCCACCATCCATGGTCACGAGCCTTCGAAATCAAATCAGCGGTTTCATGCAAGAACCCGATGAATCTCTCTTTGATGCTTGGGAAAGATATAATGTTTTGATCGATCGATGTCCAAACCACAACATGCTCCCCGTTACCTTGATTGATACATTCTACAACGGTTTGACTTTTCGTGATCGTGATACGATTAATGCAGCCGTCGGTGGCATATTTATGAAAAGAATATCCGAGGAGTGTAGAGAGCTTATTGAGAACATGAATACTCATCACAAAAATTGGGATTCCTCCGCTTCTTCAAGGAAAAACCCGAGAGTCAATGTTTCTTCTACTTCAGCAAACCCTGACATGACCGAATTCACCCGCATGATGGCCGAAATGAACAAAAATATCTTGCTCATTGCTTTAAACCAACAACAACAAGTTAAAGCGATATCCAATCCTTGTGAGACATGCGGCGGTCCTCACTCATACACTGATTGTCCTTCTACTCAAGGCAATCCGGAAAACGTGTATGCGGCTTATGGTAATTATTCACCGGAAAATTACCAAGCCCGACCTCAAGGGGATCGAAATTTTCTAAGTTACCGGTCCAACAACTATCTTTCAACCGGTTTTTCTCCTCAAAACCACAACCCCAACAACAATTACAATAGAAGCAACCAAATCCCACCTCGAGCTTCTAATCCTTATCACCCACCCGCTCAACAAGCCCCACCTATTAATCAAGATGTTGAAGCTTTAATGAGAACTCAAGGAGAGCAAATTAAGAATCTGCAAAGCCAAATTATCAATTTGAAAGGGGATATCACTAAGCAAGGGAATGACATTAGATCTGAGCTTCGAAATGATATACAATCCTCCTTCAGCAATCAAACGAATGATTTGAAGAATATGCTGGCTAGTTTCTTACCCACCACTTAACCCTCTACTTCGGGCTCTCTACCTTCAAACACCGTCACCAACCCGCGAGCAAATGTGAGTGCTATTACTACCCGTAGTGGAGCAACTTTAGTAGGACCATCTATCCCACCCCCAGTTACTCCATCTACACCTCCTCCACCACCATTTATCCCTACTACTCCCACACCTAGTATTAGTACACCATTACCGTCTCCGCCTCGTCATGAAGAAGTACCCAAGAAGAATCCTCCAACCCCACCTTCTACCTTTAACCCTTCAACATCTCAACCTTCACGTTCTACACCTCCACCACCCAACCCCAGAATTCCTTACCCTTCTCGACTCAACAAGGCTAGAATTTTGACTAAGAATGACATTCTAGTCTCTAACTTTTTGGAAAAGATTGCCGGAATGAAAGTCACCTTTACCCTTGTTGAAGCTCTTGCCCAAATGCCACAATTTGTCAAGATGTTTAAGGAATTGCTTAATAAGAAGGAGAAGATGGTCGAGTTTGTTAATACTCGCTTGAATGAAAATTGCTCTACAATCCTTCTTAAAGAACTTCCAGAAAAACTTGGAGATCCCGGTCGTTTTGTGCTACCTTGTACTTTTAACCAAACCGACAAATTTACTGCCTTAGCCGATCTCGTGGCCAGTATAAATTTGATGCCTTTCAGCGTTTGGAAAAAGTTATCGTTGCCCGACCTTACACCCACGAAGATGACTTCTGAGCTTGCAAATCGCACTCTCGCTTACCCCCTTGGTATTGCCGAAGATGTGTTCATTAAAGTTGGCACATTCACTTTTCCGGTCGACTTCGTCGTTGTTGATTATGAAATGGACCCTCGTATTCCGTTAATACGTGGAAGCCCATTTTTGAGAACCGGTAGAGCTTTAATAGATGTGGATATATGTGAACTCATCTTAAGATTCGGGGATGATGCACGAGTTTTTGAAATGGGGAAGCTTACAAGCAAATCCTATAGAAGAGAATCAGCGAATATGATTAATGTGCTTGATGATTTTGTCGTCTACAACAATCCTCTATTCGATTCTTGCAATGATAATCCACTGTTTCAAGATGATGTGGATGATTCTCTCTCCAATTTGGAACCTTCACCCATATATGATTCTCCACCGATCTATGATGCTTATGATGATGATTCTAGCTCCGATGGAGATGATTATAATGATTTTACTTCCGAGTATCCCGACATGCCTACTTATGATGATTTTGATGAGGCCGATACTCTTTTGAGTGATTCTTCACATGATGAAGATCCTCCGCCATCCATGCTTGATCCTACTTTGGATGACTACTCATTTGAGGAAGACTTTTCTACTTTTCTCAATACATACTTCCCTCATGAGAGTGATGCCCCTCCTTTGGACTTTGATGATTATGGTCTTCATCCTTCTACGGATTTGAAGAAAATTCTTTCAAAGGAGACAACACCGGACGACACCAACATCCGCAGCACGTATGTTTTGACACCTCTTTGTCCACCTTCTGAGGATGAGGTTGTGCATTTTCTTAGCGGATGTTCTTCAAATTCTGTTGAGCTTGAGTGCTATTTTCCCCTAAAGGAAAAGGTGTTCGACCCCGATAAGCCATCTCAGTATCCGTCTGATGAAATAAAAGGAAAGATTTTTGGAACTACAGGAGATATGCTTGCACCTCTTCACCCTTGCTACCACCGGGCTCCATCTTTGTTTAAGGGAACCTTGCCTACTCTTCTTTGGCTTGCCTTGTTCGCCTTAAGCTTGTGCTATTTGATTGACGGAAACTATGTATTTGATCCCGGTGGATGTGTTTCATGCTTCTTCCTATGCTAATCAAGGTCGAGTCAGGCTCACGACTCGGTGATAAAAAATCAAGCGCTTCTTGGGAGGCAACCCATGCATCTATCTTTTAGCTATCTTTATCCTAAGTGTAGGGGAGACCCGTTGGTGTTTGCTATTTCCTCTCTTCTCATATTCAGGGATTCGAGCTTTCAATGATCCACTCTTGATGATTTTTGACGACCCGTGATTCCGTGTTTCCGTCTTCCCGGTTCTATCCTAAACTCTTTTCGATTCACTATTTTTTAGTTTCTAATATTAAAATAGGAATCACTTTAGTTGTCTTTTCCTTAGCAAGATTTAAACAACATGCACAATGTCATAAGTGTAGGGGAGTTTACTCCCACATGCTTAAACATTGAGGACAATGTTTATATCAAGTGTAGGGGGGACTTATATCGAAGTTAAGTGGTCTTTTCCTTGTATTTGTCCTCATTTTAACCGGAAAATCAATTTTTCGACATTTTTCAAAAATTTTGATCTATTTTGGCCTATTTGTTTTTCCTTTGTTATAGTTATTTTCTTTCCTTGCTAGAATAAAATTTTAATAAAGTGGTTTTAATTTTCAACGTTGTGAATTTTTTTTGACTTAACCCGAGTTTAATTATCTAAGTTTACTCTAGCTAGTATCCTTAACGTGTTTAAGTCAAGTTTTGCTAGGATTTTATATAGGGAACTTTAAAACGCGAAAGTCTTAACTCTCACGGGTTAAGAACAAGAACTTTTCGCAAGTTCCTATAATTGATCCTAGAGAGTCGTTTATCAAGGGAACTTTAAAACGCGATTTCTAAACTTAAAAAAGTCGAAGAATTTGCAAGATCCTATAGATGACTCGAAAACCCAAAACTTTGATTTAATAGGCTAAGCATCCACGAGTCTCATTCCTTGAGATTTTAAATTGTGGAGAACGAGAGATGATAGAGTCAATTATAAGTTTGGTATCCTTTCGTGAATTATGTGAGTTAATTATAAGCCTATTCTCCCATCGCTTGCTAATACATTTATCTGCAATAAATAAGGTTGTACGATTTGAAAAGTTACTTAGCTTCTAGCCCAATATCGTTTAAAAGTTGCTCGATATGGATTAGAGTTCATAGCCAAGGCATAACTTATTGAAGCGGGATGCGAAGATTGGTGAGTCCGAAAAGGCCCTAACAAGGCATGAGGGCTACATTTTGTTGCTAAAGATCCAAAAATGATGTGAAGAATCATTTATCAAAGATCAATATGAAGGATCGAGACACACGACGAAAAGCAAGTACTCCCCAAAAGATCATGGAGAAGTCTATCCGAAAAGACCCTAGCAAGGTATGAGGATAAATAGATCCAAGTCCTAAAAGGAGGCGGATCGTTGTATATCAAAGTCCAAAATAAAGATTGGAGAAAAATGAAGAAGTCATGGTCTTATGAAGAATCTCTCAAAAAAGTTCAAGTGAAGAAATTCCTATTATGAAGAGAAGACCATTATTTCCTGAACGTCTCTCAAGATTTGAAGTATGAAGTCGCTGCCAAATATCGGTCCGAGAAAGGTCTCAAATCGTGAAGCGAGTTATGCCAAGATATGAACTTTATGAGGTCCCGAGAAGCAGTTTTAAAAGATTTTTTCCTTTAGCTAACTATTGATTAAATCGTCCCACTTTATTTTCAGCTTTAATAACTATCAAAATAAGTCAACAATGCATCCTCGTGATCATTCAAGACAATAATAAAATATAAGAGATACACCTAGGAATAAGGGAGTCTAAGTGAATAATTGGCTCACATGAGTTCGTGTTAGTTTGCTAACTTATAATAACAATGATCTCGTTTTTAAGCTTGGTTTGGAGAATGTGAAAACTTGAGGATGATGATCATTTATGACATTTCCATAACCCTAAGGTATGTCTTTGATTTCTTTACTTACTTTCTTCCTTTGAATGTTTATAATTTTCTATCTCTTCAATAAAGGCCAATATGGATTGATTATGATGGAAAATGTAAAACGTGATTTGTAACTAATGCATTGCATGAGGACATTGCAATGGTCAAGTGTAGGGGATTTGATAGGTATGTAAACACCCATCCTTTTACCACTTATTTACAATAATAACCAGGCCAAAACGTATATTTTATTTCGTAAATGTCGGAATTATGCGTGGTTTGTGTTTTTTTTGTGATTTTAGGATCAAAATGTTAAAAGGGAAGAAAACACGGCTTTCACGGGCTTTTATCGAAGAAAAAGACAAAAGACGAAGTCAAGAAATCAAGAGTGCAAAAAGAACGGAAGTCCAAGGCCAATTCTAAAGATTTATCAAAGAAAAAGTCTAAAGACGGAAGTTTAAATAAAGCCGAAGAACTCAAGTCTAATTTATGAAGAAATCACAAGACGAGTTTAAAGTAATCCCGAGACAAAGTCTGAAAGGTCGAAGAATTTAAAAGATTAAAGACTAAAGACGAAGGATTAAAAGATAATTGAAGACAAAAGAAAGAGAGGAGGAAGCTTCATTCCACTAATCACCTCCTCCCCTATAAATAGAGTCATTAGGATTTCATTTGTTTTTGTTGGCTAATTTGACACATTTGTTCTTCCATCTTTAATTACTTGCACATTTACTTAATTGCACCTCTAATTACTTGTCTTGCACCTTAAATTTGTAAGCTTTTAATTCTTGTCTTTACTTTAATTGTTGAATCTTTATCTTAATCAATTTTTATTTTAATCTCTCATTCTACCTTTCTTAATTTTGTTAATCTTTGTGCTTATTATCTTATTGTCATGCTTATTTGATTACTTGTTATGCTTTTATGTTTTTGATCTTGTTAGCTTATTGATTTTATAGCTTATTGTGTTTTTCTTAAATTTAATCAAGTGATTATTAGTTAATTTTTATAAAAAGTTGATTTTTAATATTTTTATTGTTTAGTTTTTTTAAAAAGTTTTTAAATTTTGGCTTATTTGTCTTTTCTTAAATTTGATTTGGTTGAATTTTTAGTATTTAGCTTATTAGTTTTTGGCTTATTTCTAGCTTATTTGTATTCTTTCTTAGTTCCGGACCTTGAAGCCTTCAAACCCCCGTATTCCGGATAAAGGGTAAAACCCTCTTATTCCGGATTGGGCCCAGGATCATCATTGCGGATAAGTCCTCGAGAACACTTTCGAGATAAGGGCTTGAACTCCTTTATTCCGGATAAGATCCTTGAACCCGTATTCCGGATAAGGTATTAACCTTATTCCGGATAAGCGTCTAAGGAAGTTTTTCCGAATAGTGATTGGAACCCGTTTTACGGATAAGGAGTTGTAGCGTATTCCGGATAAGCTCACTAAGGGATTATTCCGGATAAGCATAATTTTTGATTCCGGATAAGAGCACCAAGGTATATTCCGGATAAGGTGTTAACCGTATTCCGGATAAGTGACAATTCGGATTCCGGATAAGACTTTTATAAGGGGTATTCCGGATAAGGATTTAGAGCTTTGTTTTCCGGATAGTAGGTAGGAAGCTTTCTCCGCTTAGGCTTGTTTGTGGATTCCAGATAAGTGACATATTTGGGATTCCGGATAAGGCTAGTTTTTGGATAGTTTTCGCACTTAGGTTTTTCTAGTTTTAAGCATTTACTTTTTCCCGCCTTTTTCCTTTAGTCGCACTTTTAGTTGCCTTGCCTTAGTTTATTTCTAGTTGCGTTTCTAGTTTACGTTATTTACCTTTAATTGCTTTAATTTCTCGTCATTTATTTTCAATCATTTTCAGCTTTATTTACCTGCCTTTTACTTTAAAGTTTGTGCATTTTATTTTTACTACAACGACAAATATTTTTCTTAACCAAAAATAATTGAGTCACACTTTGAACCAGTAATCAATTCGATTAGACCACTTCAACGAACTTTAATTTTCATACTAGGTGAAAACCTTGTATTAATATCGTTGTGTTGACACCAATTTGTGAACTTGGCACTTTCGGCATCAAAGATTCTGAATGCTGGACAATTGCTCCCCCTCAATTGTTGACCCGTGTTCTATCTAAAGAGTTGTAGTCGCTGTTTGAGTCGCATCATCGAGTATGTAGATATCAATTGTAAATTGATGCGGATTGTATAGATGATAACTTCATAAAAACAAGATTTCTCTTCTTTTAACAAATAAATGCACTGATGCGTACATAGATTCGTGTTAGATTGTGTTATTACGTAAATACAATCCCTTACATGGTTATAAAGTAAACCATGCCCGAGAAAATTAATTCCCGTTATTGAGTCAAAGCTTTCCAGTGAAATGCTTGACTTGCATATGAAAAGCGGGTTACTATTTGAAATAATAGCAAGCCATTTTGAGCATGTTTTAAATCATTTAAACTTTTGCTCGAACTTTATTTACAACCCTGTGTCATTACTGAATGACATTTCTAGGATCGTAAATATTATCGATTCCAGAGGACATGCTCTTTTTATCAAAACATTTTGAACACACAATTTTGAAAGATTTAGAAGAAGCCTTTTGAAAAATTTCTTGAAAAAGTTGTGTTCAACGTTTTGAAAACCAATTACTTGAGCATAAGAATTTGAATATCTTACTAAACGAGCTAAAGTTCGAGAAGTTGTAAACTTCCCGTTGTGAGGATAAGTTTATCATCGGCGATAAACTTTCCTTTTAACTAAAGAAAGAGTCCTAAGATGACATTTACGTAGAAGTCGTTTTCATGAGCTTGAAAAACTTTTGAATGTTTTAACGTAAAGCTCATGACCGAGAAAGATGAATTTCTCGTTATGAGAAAAAGTTCTCTTATTTTAAAGATACATTTTCCTTTCTGAGCTTAAAACTTGGAATGTTTTAATACAAGCTCATGACGGAGAAAAATTAATTTCCCGTTACGAGGATAAGTTATCATTAAAGATAAGCTTTCTTAAAATGGAAGTCCGAGTTACAGTCTGATATTTAATTGTAAGTCATTGTGCATGAGCTTAAAAACTTCGAATGTTTTTAATATTAGCTCATGCCAGAGAAAAATTAATTTCTTGTTGTAAGGACAAGTTTATCATCGGCGATAAACTTTCCTTTCTTTGAAGTTCGGGGCATAATCTGAAATGTGATTATACGCCATTTACACGAGCTTAAAATCTTTGAATAATTTTAATGTTAGCTCGTGTTCGAGAAAATTTATTTTTTCGTTAATGAGGATATGTTTATCATCGGCGATAAACTTTCCTTTCTTTGAAGTTTGGGTCACAAACTATGATTTGACTATGAGCCATGTACACGAGCTTAAAAACTTTTGAATAGTTTTAATAATAGCTCGTGTCCAAGAAAATTTAATTTCTCGTTTTAAGGGTAAGTTATCGTTGCATAGATGAACTTCCCTTTATTTGAAATTTGAGTCATCGTCTGTCATTTAACGAGGAGCCATGTACACGAGCTTAAAAACCCTTGAATAGTTTTAATGTAAGCTCGTGTCCGAGAAAATTTAATTTCTCGCTTGTGAGGATAAGTTTATCATCGGCGATAAACTTTCCTTTATTTGAAGAGCGGGTCACAGACTGTGATTTAACTATGAGCCATATACACGAGCTTAACCGCAAATCCTCTGAGACACTTGTTTCTTAGATATCAGCTTCTTCAGCAACCAAACTCTGAGAGTGTCCTTAATTGAATGGTATACAACGATTGGAACGTTGTGTTCTTGTTGAACGTTAACTTTTGTACCTGCATTCTCATTAGGATTTTGTATGCTTTGATATGAGTTGGCGATATCTATTTTAGAACCATGTGGGGGTTCACAGTTGTCTTTTCTTGTGCCAGTGGCAACCTGAGGAGATGGATCACTAGGCTTAAGTGATTGATCATCCTTTTGAGTTTCCTCCCTAGTAGGCTTGGTAGAATTGGAGACTATCCTAGTTAAAGGGCACTCGTTTCCTACAAAAGTGAAAGTTCTACCTGTGGGGAGCCACATTTTACTAATGGGTTTGATTTTAGCTACCCGCTGGGATTTAACTCTAGCGCGAGAGTTTACCTCATTAAGGAATTTCTTGACACAAGAGTCATGATTTGCCTTAAAGACACATTTCCTACATGATTTACAAGTAGCATATTTAATGTCCGAGTAAGATCTAGAATTCCTAGATGATTGATTGATGCTCCTAGGATATGACATGCTACGGTTAGCAGTGTTGGGTAATCTAGAAGGCATCTGACTAGGTTTAAAGTTCCTATCTCTTACTTGTGTCTTTTGCTTAGCTTTCCTCAGACCAAATTTATGGCGAACGTCTTTTGAACTAGTTCTAGACGTGTTCTTTGTATTCGTAGAGAAACTAGAGGCAATCATGTGATTAGGTCTTGCTAAAGCTGATTTACTCACATTAGGCCTAGTTGGTGGAGTGACTGTTCTAGAAATATGAACCATATCAAATTGGGAGGCAAACCGTGGTCTCGAGGATTGTGGTCGCTCGGATCTAAATGCAGTCGGTTATCTAACGGACTGATTTGTAGGCGGTTTCCCCAAGATTGATGGTTTTTCAAGCCTAGTGTCCACACTAGTTCCTTTAGTTTTCCTCAATTTGTTTTTTAACGCAGCTATAGCAAAGACCTTTTCCTGTACTTGAGCCTTTAAGGTCTCAGTATCTTTAAGCAATCTATCTTGGGATGCCAACTTAGATTCTAGCACCTTAATTTGTTTCAAAAGATTATCTTTTTCAGCTTTAGAATCTAGAACTTTTTGATCCAATTTTCGTTCAAGAACAACGTTTAACTTTTAAAGTTTTTCAAAATATGTTTCAAATTTGTCTGTTTTCTTTGAAAAATTCAAATTGGGCATCCTCAAGATGTTTAGATTGTTGAGCTATGATCATTTCAAGCTCTTTAATCTTAGAATCGGAACCAGTTAACGAAGAAGTCATAAAGCATTTATCATGATGTACTATAGCATTCTAAACAATCTCTCCCCCATTTTGACTCACATCGGATGAATCTGAAGTGGTAAAATATCACCCTTTTCCATCCCATGTTTGTTATAATTAGGTTCGGAATGCTCAACATGCTGTAGTTCATCGGCATAGACATCATATACCATATTCTGTTGTATCGTATTTGTAGGCTCTTGCCATCTTTAGGCTCCAAGTTGTCAACCGTATGACCATTCTCCTCTTGCATCTGCATCATAGATTCTTTCACTCCATTATCATACGCTTGCTGAAGTCGGGATCTTTCATCAAATGAGGACGAGACCAATGTCATGAATTTCAACAGTGTCCCACGGAAATCTTAAACCTTGGTATGTGAGTATTGAATAAATGACTGGCATATCCCTGAATTATCAGACTTAGCGATGTTGAATTGGAAGAAGTACGTAAGTTGGGTCACAAGAGCTTTATATGCACATTCTGATGCAGAGTGATTAAAGTCTTCTTTATGAAGTTGCTCAGCTAGTTGGTTCAAGTTGAGGAATATTGAGTCGATGAATATGTTGCGATATTTACCAAAGAGTGTCACAAATTCACTTCCTCCTTGAAGACATGAAAGGGTGACAAGATGAGACTGAAGTAGTCGAAATAACATTATACCACTTTCTCTAGCTGTGTTTTGCATTAGATGCAAGTCTCCCTCTTTGGATGTTGAATGCAACGATTCCATTGAGATCCGTAAATAACTCTAATTCGTTTTTGGTGA
This sequence comes from Glebionis coronaria, assembly GCA_025667525.1. NCBI lineage: Eukaryota > Viridiplantae > Streptophyta > Magnoliopsida > Asterales > Asteraceae > Glebionis > Glebionis coronaria. The sequence goes on from CM046874.1 coordinate 95,433,490, forward strand.
GATGCAACTCTTTCTCTTCACCTTGTCTTGTTACTTTGAAATACCTGGCTCAATCCAATAATGAAACCCGAAAACCAATTAATCCAACATGATTAATTTTGCAACATTCAGATATTTAGTCGGTCATTCCGATTTAAATTGCAAAAATAATCGGCCTACTATATGTCTTCGATAAAAGTAGTGATCGGCCTGTCAAGCAACTAAATAACCAAATAAAATATACTATTTTCGGATAGAGCTAAAAGTGGCCCAATCCAATATAGCCACAAAGGAATTTGAGAAAGTGAGTTAGTTGTAAATTGTAATACGTGGCCCAAAATTTATCACTCTGCCTAGTCAATATCTTGACACCCGGTCCACTATCTTGAGAATATAACCCCACCTTACCCTCATATCACTCATATTTTACCCTAAACCTAAACATATACTTCTCCGCCCCTTTCTTAACCTTTCCCTCTTACCTACTCAAAATCATCCAATCCCAATCTTATTTACCTTAAAACCTCCGTCCCATTCAACTTCTCAATCTGATCCCATACAAACTCATGTCAGCCACCATTTCTATCTCATATCTTCAGCCTCACATCTCCATCTATTCTCATACACACACATATCCTCTTCCTTTTATGACGGATTCAAAAATATTATATGCTACTTAACCCATCCAATCTTTAATCCTTGAAAGGATACTTAAGATGACGAAATTTGAAGACAAGGACTTCAAGATCCGTTGATTGGGTCTCGGGTAAGGTGTTGCATGCTGTTGGGTTGTTTTCAAATCGAAAAGAATGAACTGATTATAACAAAATTGTTATACATCTTTCATGATTTTGTAATTTAAAGGATGGTTACATCTACATAAATCAATGATGAATGGTTTATGTTGTAGATCTTGAAGATTTATAAACATGCAAGACCAATTATGAGATTATACTTGTGTTTTTTTCGAGTCTTGATAGAATTAGGATTAATGATTGTGGATGAATGAGAGACGATGGGATTAGGTCGAATCTTGATTTGAGTCCAGTCGATGCTGTGTCGAGGCTGTCGTGATACGAGTCTTCATTTTGGTTATATTTTTTGGGGTCAGTTTTTTTGAGGCTGTTTGAAGTAATAATTCGAGTCTGTTGGTCTTGAGTGAGTCGAGTGTTATTGAATAGGCAGGTTGTGGGCGAGTCTGTGTTGGAGTAGAGAAGTGTTGGGATTTGTTTGTGTGGTTTGTCTTTTGGTGTGTATGAATTTGAGTCGAGTCGTGTGTGTCGAGGCAGTTGGTGATTAAGTTGGTTATGGAGTCGAGTCGAGTGTTTTTGAGACGAGAGTGTTGGTTTGTTGAGTCAAGTCTTGAATGTGTCGAGTCTAGGTCGAGTCTAGGCTTGGGTTTTGTTATCGAGTCAAGTCTTTTTGAGAGTCAGTTTTGGTTGTGTCTAGTTGTGTTAAGTTTGTTTCACTTTCGCAATGAACATCAATCGCAATATCAATACTCACACTGTCGCAATGAACACTCAAATAATCACCATCGCAATATCAGTACCAACGATTCCATCGCAATGATAGTTGTAATTATCCATCGAAATATTCAGTAGACCAACTGTCGCAATATTTGAAAATGTGACTATCGCAATATGAAAAAATAGGTTACTATCACAATAATGACAAAAAGTGTAACTGTCGCAATAGACAAAAAGTAATGACCGTCGCAATATTCATCGTAATATTAAAACCCTCACCATTACGACAAAAAATTGAGAAAAGGACAAAAAGAAAGAATCTTCAAAAAATTAAAAAACCCAGCAATAATACACTGTGTGACTTTAAAAACACCCCGAAAATCACCAAATGACAAAAAAATTTGCGATTTTGACCAAATCAATTAACTCAAATCACTACCACAACTATGTAGTTGATTTGTCTACAAACTTAAAACACAAAAACGCAAAAATTTTCAAGATTTGAGCTTGATTAAATCAAAACCCACCAAAATCAATCAAAACAATCACAAGAACAAACCAGTCATCCATGGCTCTTGATACCAATTGTAGGTCCACGTATTTCTTAGGATTGTCTATGTGTTTGATAGATCTAAAGAGAGAGGGAGAGATGAAAAACTAGAGAGAGAAAGTTAGAGAGAGAAATGAGAGGATTGAAAGAAAGATGTAAATTTAAAGTGAAATACGAACCAACAACCCCTCCTAACATGCTATGAGGGGGTATATATATCCCACCCTACATGTGGGCTTAATGGGTTATATTGTTACATATTAGATCACGAGCCCATTCTACGTATATATCGTTGGAGTGACCGATCCTTCCTAAATACGTAAAAACGTATTTCCAACAAAGACACTTAAACTACTGGGGAAAAACAGATGGCTGCAAACGGGAAAATCCTAAGCATAGGAAATAATGTCCTTACTGAAGGACGAAATATCCGTACCTTATGTCCAGTAAATGAAGACGAAAACGAACGTAGAAGAACACTCCAACTTCACAATAGTTACACAATGAAGGGACATGAATAAGAATCGGTTTTACTTATACATACTTGTTATTTAATTTACTTGACGTGTTTATACTTATTATACTTGTTCTTGTTTTGTTTTATCATTTCATGTTTAATCATGTGTTTCTTAGTGTCTCATGTGTTTTAGATTCATGTATTTCATGTTTTAAGTATAATAGTACTTGTTATAACATAATGACTAAGTTTTTAAAAATAGCAGGTTTTTATATATATAATAACTTTCCAAAAATAGCAGGTTTCCATATATAGTAACTTTTCAAAAATAGCAAGTTTCCTTAAATAGTAAGTTTCTAAAAATAAAAAGTTTCCATAATTAGTAAGTTTCCAAAAATAGAAAGTTTCCATATTTAGCATGTTTCTAAAAATAGCATGTTACCATATTTAGTGTATTTCCATATTTATCATGTTTCCATAATTAATATAATTCCATAATTAACATGTTTCCATAATTATTATATTTTCATAATTAATCGTATGCTTATTAAATAATTAAATGGCATAACATATAGTTTTAATAAGCTTATAATATATCATGTATAATTATATTGTAAAGTTTAATAAGTAATATATACTTAGGCTTAACTTATTATTACGAGTATTAATTAGTAATATTATTCCATGTTTATCATAAGTTATTATTAATTAATAATGTTACATGTTTCATGTTATTAAACTTTACCTTAAGGGATAATAAATAATTAACCTAAGTTTTTAATTAATTAATTTGGTGTACATGAATAATTAAATGATTAATTATTTTAACATAAGTTTATTTAAATAAATGTACATACAACTATAACATGATTTTATATAAATAAACATAGCATAAGTCTTGTTTTAATTAGACCATAAATTAATTAAATAAATTAGTTAATAAAAACATAACATAAAGTATTTTTAACATAATGGTTTAATTACATGTTCTTATAAAAGTGTCAAGTTTCCGAGCCCAAAACCCGAGCCCAACAACCAAGCACCACAGCCCGAAGGTTGCGGCCTCTTGCTGCCGTGACTTATCCGAGCCCACCACTGAGAGCTAAAGCTCTCGGCTTGCTGTTGCCCGAACAAGACAAACACCCCCAGCTTGCGCTGGGGTTCCCCCTGCTTGCGACAACTTCCCACCAAGCCCCTAGTGGATCTCAGTTTCCCACTGTTGGGCCAAGTTCCCCACTTCGGGGCTCTTGGTCCTTGCGGCTGTCAACCAAACACCACCACCGACAACCTAATGTTACGGCTGGTGGTTTTAAACCAACCCCGACCCCATGAGGGGTTGCGGCTGCTGGAACAACAACACCACTAAGACCATAGTGGGTCTCGGTTGGCTGCGATCGGAACAAACCAACCCCCAAACCCGTGTTTTGTTTTTAATCTTCGTAGATCTATGATTATTACAGGTTTCTTGATTTGTTTTTAATGATCATAACATAACTAAATAAAAATAAAGAAAAGGATTCGAGTGATATCGAATGCGTGTGAATAAAAAGGAATGAACACGAACACGTTATACAAAGATCAAAAATCAATCGTCCTTGTGGTTTTCTTGTTGATCGCCGCGACCAAGAAAGAAAAGGAAGGGAGAAAAGATTTTTAAGGTTTTTGTAAATCTCTGTGTTTTTATGTTTATGAATCCTTATTAGTTTACATAAGGATTTATTATTGGACTTGGGCCTTGGACCCCCTTCTCTTTGCTTGTTTTGACACGGACACACACACACATATACATACACATTGTTTATTTTTCGTGACTTAATTTATTATCGTATGTGTTCGTTTAATGTTCGTGTTTTTATGTCTTGCATATTTTAAGTATTATACATGAATACTTATCGTGCATTTACATGTATGTTTACATACGTAAATACTTAGTATAATTAATTAATATACGTAACGTTCGTAATAAATACTCATGGTTCAGGTCGTATATTAATTAATTAGAAAGTTTAAATTTAACCGTAATTTTGTGCATTTAATGATCTTAGGGTTTGGGTTTTATAGGTATGCTCACCTCTGTTAGCAATCCAAGCATTTATAAATCTGTGTTGCTGGCAATGGTCAATCAATACCCGTGTCTAACACGGGTCATAGCCTTTTGCTCACTTCTCACAAACCTCTTCAGCTTCATCATATCCTTGTCAAACCTAATATAATCAAAAACTTAATATCTGTTCGAAAATTTACTCGTGATAATGATGTTTCTATTGAATTTGATGCATATGGTTTTTCTGTGAAGGATTATCTGGCCCGCAGACTTCTAATCCATTATGACAGTACTGGAGACCTATACCCAGTCACTCAACAACCACCATCACCCGCTACTTTTGCTTTGCTTTCATTGAGTCCTACTACGTGGTACATGCGCCTTGGTCATCCTAGTGAAAATGTGCTTCGTAGTTTAGAGTCTAGTCGGTATATTTCATGTAATAAATCAAAGTCGTTGTCTTTGTGTCATGCTTGTCAATTGGGTAAACATACTAAGATCCCATTTTACAGTTCTGGGTCGAACATTACGTCTGTGTTTGAAATTATTCACTCGGATTTGTGGACATCTCCTCTCCTGAGTGAAAGTGGTTTTAAATATTATGTTATTTTTTGGATCACTTCTCTCATTATGTTTGGGTATATCCTTTGTTGTAGAAGTCTGGTTTGTTTGACACCTTTGTGACTTTTCGCGCTTATGTGAAGCAACAATTTCACACTTATATAAAGTCTTTACAATGTGAGCATGATGGTGAGTACGATAATACCCGCCTCCAATACCTCTTCCGTCAACATGGCATACAATTTTGATTTGCTTGTCCCAAGACATCCCAACAAAATGGGAAATTTGAAGATATGTTAGGTACACTTAATAACATAACCCGTACCCTACTGTTTCAAGCACGTATACCTCCTTCATACTAGGTTGAAGCCCTTAACATGGCAACTCACCTCTTAAATATACCTCCCTCAACCGCCATCAACAATGAAATACAGTTTACCAAAATTTATAATAAACAAGACACCTATGATCATTTGCGTGTATTTGGGTGCCTTTGCTATCCTCATATATACTTTGATCGTAAACTTCAGCCACAATCAACCGCATGTGTTTTTCTTGGATACCCCGCGTTGCACCTTAGTTATCGGTGTCTCGACTTGTTTCACAACAAAATCATTATTTCTCGTGTTAATTTTAATGAGTAGGTATTTCCATTCGGGTCCATGACGCTAACCACATCCCCTAATTATGACTTTTTGGTAACTAAAATAATCCCTACACCACCTGTTACACAATCACGCAACCCACAACCTCCCTCTACTACTACAACCCATCACCTTTTTCCCTCACCTTTACAAACATCTGACCCATCTAACATGCCTAATAACACAACACCAAGTCCAACACATTCTCTTGGCACACCACACCTTCACATACAATTCTTAATCACACACCTGACCCTCAAACACAACCTCACCAACACTCATAACCCGACCGGTATTGCAAACCCAACCGATACTTCAAGCCCAAATTTCATCTACACCTGCAACCAATACGCATACCATGGTTACATGTGCAAAGGATGGCATATCTAAGCCTCTAGTACGCATGAATTGTCATGTCACTACCACTTACCCTCTTCCACGTTCTCATAAAAATGCCCTTAGTGATCCAAGTTGGAAAAAGGATATGATAGATGTATATAATGATTTGATTTCTAACGGAACGTAGGCTTTTGTGCCTCGTCCAGCTAATGTGAATGTTCTTTGTTCTGTGTGAATTTTCAAACATAAATTTCATGCAGATGGTTCACTAAGCAGGTACAAAGCTCGACTAGTTGTCAACGATTGTATTCAACAATAGGGGAATGATTATGATGAGACGTTTAGTCCAGTGGTTAAGCCTACTACCATTCGTACTGTCCTGAGTCTTGCAGTTTCAGGGGACTGGCCTATTTATCAGCTTGATGTGAATAATGCATTTCTTCATGGTCACCTATTTCAGACAGTATATATGCATCAACCACATAGGTTTGTTAATTCTCGCCACCCTGATTATGTTTTTCATTTACAACGCTCATTATATGGTCTAAAATAGGCCCCTCGTGCATGGTTTCAGCAGTTTTCAAGCTTTACTACTCGGATCGGTTTCTAGCATAGCAAAACCGATACGTCATTATTTGTTTTTAATTGTAGGACCGACATTGCTTATCTATTGCTATATGTGGATGACATCATTCTCACTGCTTCTTCTGCAGCTCTTTTACAACGTATTATTGTTTTGCTTCATAATGGACAGATCTTGGCTCTCTCAATCATTTTCTTAGTATTTCTGCCCAACGATCAGCCTCCAGATTTTTTTTGTCACAATCAAAATTTGTAGAGGAAATTCTTGAGCGGGCTCATATGCAGAATTGCAACCCGTGTTGGACACCTGTTGATACAGAGTCTGAGCTCGGTTCGGATGGTGACCCTGTTAGTGATCCTAATTTATATCGCAACCTTGCTGGTGCTCTTTAGTACCTTACCTTTATGCGTCCAGACTTATCTTATGTTGTTCAACATATCTGTCTTTATATGCATGACCCTCGTGATCCGCATTTTACTGCTTTGAAGCGTATTCTTTGGTATGTTCGTGGTACCCTTGATTATGGTCTACAGCTTCATGTATCATCTACTACTCAACTTAGTGCATATACTGATGCTGATTGGGCCGGTTTCCCTGTTACCCGTCGGTCCGCATTCGGTTATTGTGTGTTTCTTGGTGACAATTTATTATCGTGGTTTGCGAAACGCCAGGTTACACTGTCTCGCTCTAGCGCTGAAGTTGAATACCGAGGTGTTGCTAACGTTTTTACTGAGACTGCTTGGATCCTTAATTTGCTACGCGAGCTTCATACTCCTTTATTTACTGCCACATTAGTATATTGTGACAGCATGAGTGTTGTTTAGATTTCTGCTAATCCGGTTCAACATCAATGTACGAAGCACATTGAGATAGACATTCATTGTTTTCGTGACTTTGTTGCGTCTGGACATGCTCGTGTTCTTTGTGTCCCTTCATAATTTCAGTATGCGGAAATTTTTACTAAGGGTGTCCCTACTGCATTATTTCTTTAGTTTCGCTCTAATCTAAACGTTCGAATACCTATCTCTCACATTGCGGGGGAGTATTAGGTGTATATCGTATCCATACTTTTCATTAGCTAGTTGTACATATTATCTTAGGATACATAGCTGTTTGATTGATTTTGTAACTATGGGTAAATCCATGAGCTGGCATAAAGCATGTGATATTCTTTTATATAAAGATTGCTTGCTGTTGAATAAAGGCATGGGAAATTAACCAATTCAATATTAAATGGGTCAGGTCTAGATGTGTTCAATCCAGGTTTAGACGGGGTTTTTTTTGGTAAACTATGAAAAAGGCCGGTGAAAAAATAGTTGTAACCTTTTTATACCCGTTAGGTAGTTATTATGTAATTTCAATTTCAGTTCATGTTAAATAACTAACTACTAATCTATAATATTTACGGAGACCCAACTAGACTTATCCTTTAAACGATATTACCAAACTAGTTAGAATAATGTTTAACCAATGGGTCACAAATCGCCTATCTTTAGTTGCATTGCAATAATGACCACTTTTAACCACGAACCACATCAACTCCACCATAAATGTCAATCCTCATCATCTCTATTGTACATGCTTTTAGTATGGATGCATTCAAATCCTTTTTTAGCCTAAAACAAATCGTATACGTGCCTTACCTTCATGATTTTGATACTATACAATTCGATTCTTTAGCTATTACGTCGCAACATGAGGTGATATCTATCATAGTGTGTATATGTGCACACATCGTACAAGCACCTATGACTTCAAGTCAATTATTGTTTCTTCTATTTGGTTTGGCGTAATGTAGTGATAAGCGAATATAATGGGATGAACACATTTGAATAAGTTACCGAGATATCATTGTCTTATTTGGTTGTTATGTTGTAATGGAACAAACCATTATCGCTAGCTCTCTGGCACACTGGAATGAACATGTGAAATTAAAGAAACAAATGACGAATAACAAAAGGTCATTTCATGTCATGATAGAATAAAAAATATGTAAGCGATGTTAGTGTAATAAAAATGATTAGATGAACCAAAAAATGGTTGCTTTAAAATCCGCCTCATGCAAAGTGACTAAACATGAGAAAAATGAATTGAAAATCAACACGTGTTTATTCCTTTAACATTTGATACATTAGGTTTCCTTGCACCTAAGGCAGTGGAGCTTCTTAACATAATAAAATGTGTTATTAACAATAATAATCTGATACCTAAATCGACAAATGTTGTATTTAATAGAATTGGTTTGCTATAAAAAAAGGGATATTGGTGCAGCTATAAAAGTTAACTTTTTAATAGAACTAGTTTGCTATAAAAAAGTGACTATTTAATAGAACATGTTTTCCTTCTCTTAATGTGTGCATTATGGGTGCAACACATGTCAATCAAATTTTTACAACCCCTAGGTAGTGTACCTGGCCGTGTAATTTGGTATCGCCAAGGACTCGGGGTTGTTATTGTTCTTTCAAAAAACAGTATAGGAGGTATGTGTCTAACGTACAATGGTTTGGAGATGGGAAAGAAATGTCTTTTTGTATTTTTATATTTGAACTAAAGTAGGTTGACTAACACAACCACTTATCTAAGCTACGGTGGTGAGAATTTCACTTGTTAAACAAACGTGCTCATCTAATCATACATTACTCCCTAATATGTTCTTCCATCATATTTATTGTCCGTTATAGTTTTTGATTAAATGTGAAAGTGTTTTCGTTTCTATTAATTATAAGTTACATGTGAAGCACATAAAATCTAACATAGTAATATGGCGACATTTTACTAGACCTACTTGTTTGAAAAATGCACCTATTGTCATCTTTATGACAAATCATAAATCTAGAACCTTGAACCTATTTCATTAGCACATGCATTAACAAACAATTAAATGAATCCTCTAGAATAAGAACATAAGATAAATGTGTAGAAAACTAGAAGGGGGATTGATAATTTTTTACCAATTAGTTTTAATTTCTTTGAAAATTTTTCGTGATTAGTATAGATATAGATCAAGTGTGATTGATAGAGTAGAGTAAGTAGAGAAACAATAAAACAAACCACAATACACAATGATTTATAGTGTTTTGGCCTAGCAAGATCTCACTTATCTTGCCGCTACTTCCACTCCTCGAGTATCCACTCGAGAGATATACTTCACTAGTAAATAATCTCCTTTATATCGGTGGAGAAACCTACACACTTTAGCTTACAATATTTATCGATGCCTGAGATAGGATGTCGTGTTCTTTACACGGGTACAATAATTCCCTCTTTACACTATATACTTTGTGGTTTACAACACCGACCACACTATTACACAACTAGATGGAAGAATGGGTACAACAATAGTGATTGTATAGGTAACACTTAACACATTCACACAATGTAAAACTTTGAAGGATCAAAGCTTAGAAATATAATTCTCATAATCGATCTTTAAGTTCACAAAGATCTAAATCACAAGAGACAAGAAGTAAGAAAAGAATGCGGTTAGAGAGTTAAATATATTCAGAGAGTTTAAAGAGATAGGTTGGAAGAGAGGTGAGTGTTAAGCTTGTATTAAGCTTGTATTAAGCATGATATTAATATGCAAAGTACGAGACACTCACGAAACCCGTTGAACCCTTGCACTCAGGGGTCCGCCCCTTTGGCGAGGGGTCTGTGAGGTCTGATTTTTATTCCTCATAAATACTTGTTCAGAATTATACTCGAGCATTGAATCTAGTCATGCTTGACTTTATATATCTGATATGGAGAGAGAGATATATATATATTTTGTCTATTTTAATGTTTACACAAAATGACATAAAGTGTATAACTTTTTATAAAAGTTTAGAACATAAGTTCATGAATAAAAAGAATTAGATGTTGATTGTAACACAAACATAAAATTATGTTTTGTTGATTTGTCATTAACAAAATGTTAAGAGTGATTAAAACATGAATATCTAGTACGATATTTGTATTTACAATCTCCCTGTTTTTGTTGAAGACAAAAAATAAACTTATTTTTAGTTGGTAATTGGAATCAACATATAAATTTTAGAAATATGATACTTATATTTCTCTTCTCTCCCTTTTTATCAAAATAAAAAGGGAAGGGTAAATGAAAAAGGATTTTAAGGGAGGTATTTAGATATTAAAAAAGAAATATAAATATCTAGATATTTTTCCATTGCCTCATTCTCGGTTCATACTCCCCCTAATTTAGAGAACCGGGAGACATAGATTATGAAAATCCTGAAAAAAGAGAGTTAGAAGATAGATGGTAGAAAGACATGTATATAGAAGACCCAACACATGGTCTTATGAATTACACATTTTACAAATAGAGAGAAGGAAATGCATAATTTTAAATGAGTGAACAAATGATGCATGTCCTAGATAACTACCCCTTGATTCATGCCCAAATGATCAAGAGAAAATGTGATTAATTCCTGCAAAAGAGGTTAGCCATAGAAAAAAGAGTGGAGAGTTATAGCGTGATCACAACATTCAAGCAAGATATTAGCATACATGTACAAGTAATGATTTAGAAAAGAAAATGGTTCATTCATCTTGCCCCAAGTAAAATTATAGCTTAAAGCATGTGAAACATCCGTTAAAGATGAGTTACATTGCTTAGAATTAAAAATATAAAAAGAAAAACGAGAACATGGGATCATAGACCCCTTATGGGGTTGTCGGACCCTTGTGTGAAGGGGTCCGACGGGGTCCGAAAGCTTCTGTAACAGAAAGAAAAGAAAATATATTTGAGGCCCCGAGAACTTGTGAGGTTGATTCTACTGAGGTAGATGGTGTAGAAGAGCATTAACCCCTTGAATAATGTTGTTCAGAATGAATCTCATATCATCACGGAAGTCCATGACTAGAGTTTGTGTATAACGACAATGATCGCATACATGAGGTGAGTTAGTGGTGAGATATCATTGTGAGCGGTTTGTGGGGAAGGATTTGTAAAGGTGTTGAGACGTTCCACATCATGAAGGTTCATGTTGATCTTGGTATCGAAGGCGTAGAGGTGATTGAGCTCATCTACGCGTGGTTCCCTTTGTTGAGCGGGTGGAAGAACGCTTGTTGGTGAACAAGATGAGTAAGTATATGGAAATGAGGGTTCCCTGGGTGATAATACATACTAAGGGGAGTTATTGATTCCCATAAAGGATAGTATATAGGGAGATTCCCCCGATGGAAGTGAGAGACTATCAATAGGTTGAAGGTCCGGAGAAAGGGGTGTTTGGGACAAGTGGACAAAGGAATTTTATGAGTAAGGATTAAGGATAGGTGCCGGAAAACGTGGTGGTGCATCCTCGTTTTCTTCCAATAATGGAATTGGAGATGTTGGAGGTGTGGCAAACAACTCTATTGGTTGAAATGTGGTGGTTCTAGGAGTGGTGGAGATAATTGTTGGTGGATGAGTTGGTGTGGGAGGTGGAATGGTAGCAATGGGAGTTTTGGTTGGAGGTGGTGTGATAGGAGATCTTGGATTTTGTAGTAATATTCCAAGGTTTTGTGGTATCTCATCTCGGAGAGGTGAGATGGTGTCTGAGTAAAAGTTAGGTGAAGGTGGTGAAGAGGTTTGAGGGGTGAGACAACATCGTTTCACCCGAAGGCGAATAGTAGTCTTAGACTTTAGGATCTTTGAAGAGTTTGTATTTTTGGTCATGGTGTTGGTTGGAGATTGTTGTAGTTTTTTAAAGATGAGTGTGATAGGTAGTGAGGAAAAGATGAGAGTGTAGGTATTTAAATAAAAGATTTGGATAGGATATGAATTAATGAAGATGGTGTTGGATTGGAAGGAAAAAAAAAGATGATTAGGAGTTTTAATGTGCAGCCTTTAGGTTTGAGGATGGGTTAATCAAATGAGAGAGGGAGGAGTGTTTAGGGAAGTGGAAAATTTAATAAATGCAATGATGAAGAACTGCATGTAGGATGCAGACCCACGGACCTGGACGGACCCTTTGGAAAAGCAGGCCGACGGGGTCTGACCAAGAACATGTTTTATTTTAAAACTTATACTAAGGAGGGAAATCCACGGACCCCTTTGGTCCTGACGGATCCTTTGAAATAGGGGTCCGACAGTGTCTGTAAAGGACAATTTTAGGATGAGAAAAATAATAGATCTTTGACCCGAAACTGAGCGTTTTTTAAGGAGGGTGAAGTAGAATAATGTTTCACATGTTCATGCTATAATAAAACATGTAGAGTACAAGAGAGTGTACCTTTTTGCTAGCTAAATCATAACTCGCCATGTATGAGCAATTAGCGCAAATTTCACATGATAAGGTATAAAATGTTAGCATCAATAAGCAATAACCTTTAGTGTGCAAGTAATGTAAGAATAAACACAAGTGTTAAATGTTTACAAACACCATTAAATAGAAAATGGAACACCGTCCATTAGTACACATTCAAACTACCAATTTTACTTGCCCTTCTTCTTGTCCATCTTGGTAAGGATCCTTCTGAGACACTTGAACATTCCCTTCGTTTGCTTGAATTCAGGAAAGGCAACCAGTATTTCGGGCAATTTTCTAAGGTTCTAGAAGTGGTAGTCTTGTATCCGGAAGACCATCATCATCACTAGCCGATGATGATGAGCTAGAGGGATGTTGATGCCTTTTTCTTTCCCTAGCCCGGTTTCCTAAAGGTCTTGTCACCAGAAGATTGCTTATGGGATTCATGACACGATCAACAAGATTAGGGGTGAGCAAAAACGACACCGCAAACCGCAAAACCGCAAAAACCGCACCTCAATAACCGCACCACAACAAAAACCGGTGGATCGATTTTAAGAAAAAAGAAAACCGCAAAATGCGGTGCGGTTTCTGTTTTACCCCTAAAACCGCACCACAAAATCCGCGTCGCACCGCACATTAGTTATATAAGATCAAAAAACGACACATCGATTATTTAACGTGTATTTTAAGGGTTATAGTGCATATTATCATTGTTAATCTATGTAATGTGTGTGTTTAAATTAAATATATGTATTGTATAACCGAAAATACCAACATTGTGAACAAAAAACCGCAAAACCCACATTAATTATATAAATCATAAGTGGTGGTGCGGTGCGGATATAATCCGCGAAACTCACAAAAACCGCAAAAAACCGCAAAAAACAGCAAAACCGAAACCGCAAAAAACCGCGCGGTATGGATTCACATTTTTCTAAATACCGCAATCGCGGATGCGGTTTGGTTTTTTCCAAAACTCGCACCGCTCCGCACCATGCTCACCCCTAAACAAGATAATATGTGCCTTCTCGACCGCTAAGACTTAGTGAATGTGATGATAGAGATGGGTTAGTAACATCCTGATATGAGTGAAATCTCATATCAATTATATCATAATTAACCCTAAAACACAAAGTAAAATACTTGATTTTGATTTATAAAAGCAGTATTATGGGTACACTTTGTTGTTTGTGCTTGTGTAGGTAAAAAGATACAATTATGAAGCAAACAAGGAAACCAAGTCCTATTTGATGAAGAAAAGACAAAAGAAGGATGAAAAGTGACAAGTCAATAAAGTCAAAGGACCTTTCTTGACAACTTTCAAAGTAGAAGGACTAAAAGTGCAAAGATGGAAAAGTCAAGAATCAAGTCAAACATGGTCAAAGACAAAGTCAACAAGTCAAGTGATCATTTGTGTTCAATTTCAAAGTTAAAAGTGCCAAATTTGTCAAGATTATGAAAATTCTAGCTCAAAACACAAAACTCCCAAGTACAAGGACCATTTCCGCCACTTTTGGAAGTTATTTAAGGATGGATCCGTGTAACATACCAAGCAACCAATGGGAGAGCTTTATTTAGTTAACATGGATCACCAGCTCATCACATTAATGAGAGAGAGGAACCGGCTCATTAATGAGTGTTTCTCTACATTCAAACGCACTCACCACATTTCCTCCAATCAAAACATGCCACTCCCTAATCAACACTATTCGAACGGATAGCAATCCGTGTAACACTCTCTCCCCAATAAAAACACAGCACGTGTCACCTCCAAGCCCAGAACATGGAAATCGATAGAGTGAAGATCATGGAAAGCTCAATACATGAAAAGTGCTCGCAATTGCAAGACGAAGCTTCCCCACTTATCCAATTATGATGAAATCCATTGAATCAAAAAGGCCCACTTATGTTCTTCACCTGCAAATCATAATTCACCAATTGAGGATACGTGGAAGGCTGTTATTTGTTGTAACACGTCACCAACTTCACCCTCACTCCTTTTCTACTCTATAAATACCCCTAGTTGTTCTTCATTTCTTGTATTGTAGCTAAGTGTGAAAAATCACACACACTTAGATTTTCTCTCATTCTATTAGTATTTAATCAATTAAAAAAATCTCAAAGTGATTGACAACCACTTTGAGAGAGTTTGTTAGTTTGTTAGACCTATTCTAACAGATTCTCACCATTAATGAAATCTCATTTTACCTAAATCTACTTTTCACTCTCATTGCAAATGCATTCTTCTAACCTACTGTTACTGTGATTGATTTTGTTGTTCTCATTAAACAATGGAGATGTTTTTAGTTCCATATGGTAGCTTGTTGATGATCGGACTTGTTCTAGCTCACAGCCATAGCCATTCCCTTGATCAGACAAGTGTAGCAGGGGAGATATGATTATGATGATGGTAGATCATGGGTTGTAGCTGTTGTAGATAGCAGATTTGGTGGTGGTTAAAGACTAAGTGAGCTCAACGCTCCGTTTCATCACCAAAGTAGCCTTCAAACACACCAATAAGTTTTTCTTTAGTAAATTCCTCTAAAAATTAGACTGCATGCTTATTACTGCTTTCCTAGTGTAAAATACTTTGTGATGCCTGCTAATTGATCATTTTCAGTTACTTAATTTGTTTTGAGTATTAGTTTTCCTTGTCTGTTAGCTTATCTTAGTTTCCATAGCTTAAAATTGAGTTTAACTGATAAGTGGTGTTTGGATTAGATAAGATTTCTTAATTCAGTTGAATCAAGTTGATGTTAGAGGCTTATTTTCACTTACTAGCTAAGTACAAGTAAGTTTGCAAGATTTTGTAGTCAAACAAAAGGTCAAACAGGCAAGTTGCACTAAAACACTTTGGGTCCATTTTGATAGCAAAAACATGCTAGATTCAAACCCTTGCCATTTCTTTGTTAGTGGAATTTAGGTAGTGATTCAAGTTGTTGAGTGTAGCTCATAGTATCAGCTTTGCATTCATCTAAGGTAGACAACACAGTTCTACATATTAAGCAAGTAATAAGCCCAAGAATAAGCCTTAGAGTAAATGCTAGTTTCTGTAATAAGTAATATTCGGCTTATCATTTCACACTCATCCTCTTCGTTAATCTAGCGATTTTCTTGCATAATCTTGTTGTCCAACTGATTATAAGAGGTTTTGGAGCTTTCTAACTTTTGGTCAAAATCTGGTGAACAAAAGTCAACATAAGCCCATATTTGCTTAATTTCACATTTCAGCTTATTCACTTGATGATCTTGGATATTTCTTGACATTCCAGTCTTCTATAAGCTTGTTCTATCATTGTCAATCAAAACATCAAGTTGTGCTTGTCTGGATAAGCTAGTAGCTTATTTTTAGCTTATTCCAAAAATCTATTTTGAGTTCTAGGTCGAGTTAGCTTATTTCCTTAAAGCTGACTAAGTAAAATTTGATTTTAAGCCTTTAGGAACAAATTAGAGCTTTTAAGATTCAGTAATAAGCTCAAACGAGCTTATTCTTCTTGGGAACCCGTTTCTACTAAAAGTTTTGTTTTAATTACACTTTAGTCCCTATATTTTAGGGATTTGTATTATCAATTTTAAAAAGTTTGCTTTTCTAGGGTTTGCAAACAAGTTACTGGTTTTAGTGGTTTGTTTAATTTCAGTTAGGCAGTTTACAATTTGTTACAATTTTAGTTACAAGTTTGTTATCATTTCATTTTAAGTCCTTTTAGTTTCAAAATTTACATTTCCAGTCCTTGTACTTTACATACTTTACATTTTTAGCAAATTTTCATATTGTGCATTGTTTACTTGTACAATTGTTTTAGAATAGTACGGTTAAGTAGTGATAATATTTTTACATCTTTTTACGTGCTTTGTGGAATTAGACCTAGATTACCAAAAATCTTATAAAATCTAAAACCAAAAACAATTTGTGAACTTAATATCTTTTGGACAATCAATTCATTTTAAGTTGGGAATTACAAACAAAAAAGTGAAATATTAAATAGCGTCGCTGCCGGTCATTACGTTACGATTGACGATTGATTGACGGTTACGATTGGATTTTGGGATTCGTTCACCTTGTGAACGTTCCTTTTACGTATCATAAATCAAAAGATAAAAAAAAATCAAAAGGATAAAAATAAAAAAAATAAAAAAATCACAAAAATCAATTCTTTCCTAAGAATTGAACCAAAAAACAAAAAATTCAAAAAGTAATATTTTTCCTAAAAGATTACACTAAAAATATATTGTATATATTGGTTTCACTCGTTTTTACGTACATACTATATTTTCATAAAAATAAATAATTACAAAAATATTTTTGATATATTATTATATGTAAATAAGTATACGTAGATACGAACACCCACTCTACCTACTTCCATAAGTATTGCTTTTGAAATACACCGTATTTGGGGGCGTTCCGCTCCTAAGTACGTGTATCGATAAAAGTTAATTAAGGCACAATAGATATGAAAGTCCCAAATAACAACTATTGTTGAAACTAAGTCACGAAAAACAATAACACACAATAGATATACTTTTCAAACGAGTAATCCTTTATTAACTATTATCAACAAAGTATTACAAAGTGTTATGAATACACCTGTTGAATAACAACAAGAAATGAACCCTAGAACAAGTAAACTTGATTCGAGACTCAAGTTTACAAGAGAACCAACGAGTCGCTGATGGACAGCTGAGGCCTCAGTGGTTCCAGTGGGAGAAAGAACTTAGATTAAGATTCCAAGCACAAGGGTTGAATCTTAACTTCTTTCTCATCCCTATTTATAGTGGTACGAGGTTGTATCCTTAGTGGGGGTAGTTGATACGTGTCATCTTCTGAGTGGAAGAGTACAACGTATTAAATGCATGTCCAAATCGAGACATGCCTTTAACTACTTTAGGTGAACAGTTATGCCAACTGTTCACCTTTGTCCCACTAGGTCGTACTAGGCATTGACTTGAATCTCTTGTTTTGTCCCGCTCAAAACACTTGTAAGATTCTCCCGCCTAAACTATAAAGGGTTGGATAAGCTTTGCTTAATCCAAGTCTCTAGGGTTCTTAAGTGATCTCTGAGTGTTGTCAACTCAGAGATCCTTGAACACCAGTTCATTCCTTTGACATCCCAGCTATCCATAATCGCTGGTTGATAAGTGTGAAAATACTCATCAATAATGATCCAAATACCACTCAAAACACAGTCAAATACATTATTTTAACTGTAAATTATCAGAATTACGTGTGTATTTTGTGTTTGTGTATTTTCAGGTAATATAGGTACATTTGGAACAAAGACACGTTTTAAGGGATTTATTTGATAAAAAGATGAAGAAAAGGACAAAAGAGCTTTCAAGGACCATACTTGCCATCATTTACCAAGAGCAAGGGCTTAAGTTGGAATTTTGACAAAGATGAGGAACTTAAAAGAGATTACTTAAAAGCTTTAATATGCATTTGGAAAGAAATGAAAAATGGAAGGACTAAATGGAAATTTTAATGAAAAGATTTATTTAACTTGGTCACATTGACCAAGACCGGTCAACATTCAAGCTAACACATAAACACGCATCTTCTCCAAGAGAAGAGAGAGAAAGAAAGACGTTCTTTTCTCCTTCAACCTCCATTACCTGCAAGTACGATTCAAGCACGATCAAGAAAGAATCAAGCGAAGTTTACAACTAGAAAAAGACTCCTTTTGATCTCCTCTACAAGGAGATACTACTTAATTAAATCAAGACTCGAAGATAAAGAAATCCCCAAATTGGAAGAAGATGAAGAATTAGCCAATCCTCGTATTTTCCACGTGGCATCCAATCATTGGATTAACCACGTCACTCCACCACCACACGGCGGCTATATATAGAAGACGAGGCCTTCATTTGCAGATGGTTAGCCTAGGAGTAGATTAGCACATAGTTAGTTAGATAGGACTAGTTAGTTAAAGCTTTTGTAACAAATTCAGTTTCTTTTCAGTTTAAACTTTTGTAACCGTTTCTAGTTTTCTGCCATTAATGGAATCTTTCTTTTCTTTCGAAAGCTCTCTTCAATGTTTTTCTAAATAATCTTTGATTTCTGCTCTCTTTTAGCCGGTTACTGTTCTCGAGAATAGGTATATTTGATATTCATAGTTTTTTTTGATAAACTGTCATGTTACATCCATTATTCATTTGACTTGATTTGTTTGATAGTGCTGTTACGGAAAGTTTTAGACTGATTAGAATCGGTTGACTTTTTTTTTCAATATACATCTCTGTATCACTTAGATATTGATAATAGTCCAGTTTATGATGTTTGTTTGTGATTACAGTAAGTCGATAAGCGAGTTGATATTGGTTTAGTTCTTCTTTAAGTGATATCTGTTTTCCAGCTTATTCTACCTTAAGCTCTAATGAGCTTATGAGATTTACTCATTTTTCTTTAAAGCTTTTAACATTCACTTTTCCATTCCGTTTTAGTTTCAAGCATTCAAAGGAAATAAATAAAAAGTTCGTAAGGTTTCGAATTCGAAGTTTGGTTTGGTTTTGTTGTGTTCTGTGTTGATTTTGCAGGATAAAAGCTTTGCAGGTGTTTGGATTTGCCGATGATTAGATAGTAGATTGTCAGATTAGGGGTGTTTGTTTTAGACCGGCTCAGCGTCGCGTTTCGACAACAACGGACTGGCCGGGATGTGAGGTAACTCGATTTTACACTCTTGCATTTATAGTATAATTGATAATTGGTGTTGTTTTAATTGATATAATTGTGTTCTTTGAGTTCCGTTCTGAATTTGCTAGCGTTTTTTAGTATTCGACATTAGTCGTAGTTAAGTGAATTTCATATTTGTAGTATTAAACTGTATTTGCAGAATTTGAAGTCGTGTTTGGCAGTTCGATGGTCAGCTTATATACCTGAGTGTTAGTTTATAACTGACTGTTGCTTCGTTTCTTTTGATATGGCAGTATAGGGATTTGCACTATATAAGTAACAGTTGATTTTGCTTGAGATATGTTCTTTAGAAGGAAGGTCATCATTGTTTTAGCTTAGACAGATTTAGGACTTAGTTTGCTTGCTCTGAAATTCAGTTTTTACTGGTTTTTGATGGAAGTCAGTTAGTTTAGAAATGAATCTGTGGTGAGTACAGATACATACAAATGCAATTGAATAAGTTTCAGTCATGTACGCATTAGGTCCTTCATAGTTATACTTCATATTACAGTCACAGTCCCGTGTAACGATTGTTAGTTCTTTCCGTTAGTTAGAGTTAACTTTGTTATTTTGAATAGTTGGCTGTTGGGCTTTAGGCTTGCTGTTGGGCCAGTAGATGGTTACTTGGGCC
The DNA here is from genome assembly GCA_025667525.1 of Glebionis coronaria. Lineage (NCBI taxonomy): Eukaryota > Viridiplantae > Streptophyta > Magnoliopsida > Asterales > Asteraceae > Glebionis > Glebionis coronaria. Next base: position 95,453,650 of record CM046874.1, read on the forward strand.
ATCAGTTTAGTAATTGGGCTTCATTCTTTTAATTTTGAATTGGTTGAATTCATAGATTTAGAAAACGTAATCTCATTTTGTGTTGGATGTCAAATTTTCATTTTATAAAATTTGTATTTTAGATATTATAAAAAGTAGGTCTTTAATAAAAATTTCTTTTATTTTTCATAGAAATTAGTTTTTGTGAATTTTGTATTTTCAATTTTTTATTTTGTATTTTAGCAATCTAATATTTTGCGTGCATTAGATAATTGTACCATTAGCTTATTTGATTGTACTTTGTGCATTTTGATTGGTAATTGCAATATGATTTTAGGTTAGTACGTATACATAGTATTATAGATATTTTTACATTTTTAATTGCTTTTTGCCAAGTAGAAATAGAATCCAAACAATTTTGTATAACCAAAAACAATTAAGTCTTTGCTAGAAAACGTTATATCAATTCGAATCGAGCTGAGAAGACAACTACACTAAAAACGAAATATTAAATGGCGCCGCTGCCGGTTCTTTTCGTGAAGATTAACGATTTCGAGTGAGACGATTGGATTTTGGGATCCGTTCACTTTGTGAACGTTATTTTTACGTATTATAATCAAAAACATAAAAAAATCAAAAAGATTAAAATACAAAAAAATAAAAAAACCACAAAGTCAATTCTTTTCCTAAAGAATTGAACCAAAAAAATAAAAAATCCAAAAAGTAATCTTTTTCCTAAAAGATTACAACAAAAAAATATATATTATATCGTTTTCATTGCTTTTTACGTAGATATAGTATTTTTCTTAAAAAAAAAAAAAAAAACAAATAAATACAAAAATATTTTTTTATATATTATTATATGTAAATAAGTATACGTATAAGAACAACCAAGTTACCTATCTTCCATAAGTATTGCCGAGGCATTACACCGTGTTGAGGGGCGTTCCGGTCCTTGACACGCGTATCGATAAAATTTAATTAAGCAAGAATAGATAAATACTTCCAATTGGCAATAATTCGAAGAATACAAACTATAAAGTGAATAGATAGGCGACGTGCTATAAAATGCCGTCTAAGGGTCAATAGGTACTTAAGTGCTTCGCGCCACCTAACCCCCCGTTCACTAGTGCGTATTCTAAGAAGGAAGGCTTAATTGGAGGTCTTGCACCCAAGTAGTAATTATATATATACTTTCTTGTGGATATTTCATATCGAACCTCGAAGAGGATCATCCTTTTCTCTTCAAAGTCGACCGAGGGCTACTCCCTCATTCCTCGTGTTTACTTACACGTGTACTCGCACACGTGTAAACATACCACCTTTGGTGTATTACTTCCTTCCCTGAGGAAGCTTTTAAACGTCATTATACTTGTATATACATTCGGCCACCTTGTTACACATGGATACTCGTTCCATGTTGGAGATTTTGCAACAACAATCCGCCACCGCTAATTATCCGTCTTGTTCGACTTGTGGTGGTCCACACGATACGTATTTATGTGATCAAAATAATGGTTATTATGGGGAGGGATATGCTTACAATGGAACCGAGAACCTTAATTTTCAACCTAACACTCGAATGGACTACACTTGTAATGACTATATGGGATATTCTGGTTTTTCATCACAACCTCCACCATCATTTCATGATCAAACCTTTAATGTGCCATACCAAAACCAAGGATTTTCCAATTATGAAGGTTTTCAAAACAATGATAATTTTCAAGGCTATAATCAAGAAACCTTTCATAATCAAGGATTTTCAAACAATGAAGGCTTTCAAAATGATGAGAATTTTCCATGCCATAATCAAGACACCTTTCAACATCAAGGATTTTCATATTCGACCACTTTGCCACACTTGGTTAATCGTCCTATTTTGGAGATATTACAAGACGAGCAATATCGAGCTATGTATGGGCCTTGTGCGACTTGTGGAGCATCGCATAATGAAAATAATTGTGATCTATACGCGAGTAATTATGATCAAGGGTTTGATGAGAATTTTCAAAATCAAGAATTTTTAAATCAAGACGATTTTCAAAATGAAGAAAATTTTCAAAGTCCTAATAAAAACACCGTTAACAATCAAGGCATTTATCATTTCTTGAGTAAAGACGCTTTTAATATGGTAATGCAAGCACTTGAGACAATGCAAGAGGCAACTGATCCGAAAATATTAGGCTTGAGCACATACATCTTGCAACACATGAGACCGAACGATGCTTTACCTGATGATGAGCCTTCTTTGAGAGTAGATGTTGAGGATGATACACTTAGTGATGTTCCTATTATAGACCCTTCCATCTCTCCACCGACTATACTTGAGCCATACACACCTTCATCACCTTTACCTCACGTGGCACCCACTGACTCTTTAACCATGGGGGACGAGCCTCTTAGCACTAATACAAACACCGATTTGGAAGAATTAACCTTTTCTAGTGTTGAGAACCTTATCCCAATCCAAAGAGAGCTTGAGAGGGTTTCCAATGAACCATGTGATGAGCTTTGTGTTGATACCTCTTCTCCTCATGATCACATTGAGATTTTATCACATATTGACCTTCATGCTACTACTAGTGATTTTGGTGACTTTGATCTTGATGAATTGTTTAAAGAAAGGGATAATGAGATTGAGGAAGAGTTTGTGAAAGACGTGACACAATTAGAGGATGAAAATTGTGATTCTAGTGACGCGTCTTATGCTATATCATCGAATGATTTGTCTTGTCAAGATAACATTCCTAATTTGGATGAAGAGTTTGCTCCTATAGGAAAAGTGGATCCTTCTCCTCTACCACTTTATGATTCTTGTGATGAACCCTTTGATGATCCTTATGATAGTGATGAGTCTTTTACATCTGATGATGAATCCATGTCCTCTATGACTCCTTCACCTATTCCTCTAAGTGATTTTGTGATGAATTCGAATCCTCTTTTTGAAACATCATTTGAAAACCCACTTTTCCATCATGATGAAGAAACCAATGAGGATTTTAGTGATGATGAACCTTCTCTTTGTGATACACCAATATATGATGATTATAGTGATAATGAGTTTTCCACTTGTGAATCTCCATTTTTTGATGATCACACTTCCTTGAGTTTTAAGGAGTCACCAATCTTTGACAAACCAATCTATGATTCCTATAGTGATGAGGAGGGGTCTATCATTGATGAGAATGAGGAGATTTTAAAGACTGAAAGATTGCTTAGTGAAGATGAGTTGATAGATAAACAAATTGAAGATTATCTTAAGAGAGATGATATTGTGGTTGATACATCTTCTTCTAATTGGGAAGAGGATATTCGTCTTATTGAGAACATGCTTTTTGGGACCCTAGAGCCTACACCTTCTCCACAAGACACTATTAATCTTGATCCTCCTTATTCTATGCCTTCTATGGAAGATTACCCACCTTTTGATGATGATGAGCCCAATATGGACATAATAGTTATGAATGTTTTGATACCTACACCTTCATATTCTCATGATGCTTTGATCACTAAGGGGGAATCTTATATGGTTGATACGAGTTCATCTTCTTATTTTCCCATGAAGGAAAAAGTTTTTGATCCTGGGATACATATGTTTGGAAAAAATTTGTTTTCATCTACTCCACTTAAGAGTGTGCTTTCGATTGATATGCGCTTCTTGTATGAGCTTACTTTGGTGATGCTACCTATTTTGGAGTTGTTCACTTGTCGAGATGGAAATTATGTATTTGATCCTGGAGTGCTTCCTATTTGAGAGATTTCGTATGTTGGACAAACTTGAGACACGTTGGACCGTTCCATTTATCGAGGCAGATTTGGTAAATCTTATAGTAAATGGCAACGTGCTAAGTTTGAGTATATCATGTGAGATGTGCTTTAAAATGGATATTCTTTATTCTCCATGATGGTTTCCCCAAGGACAACTTAATTCGGGGCCGAGTCGAGCTAGCGACTTAGGGTTAAAAAAACTCAAGCATTGAATAACTAGGGTAGAAAACGTAGAGTAGATTTTCAATAGGTTAAGTTTAATTAAAAGGATGTTATAGTAGAGTTGAAGTGGAGGGGTGCCTTTCTTCGTCTTTTGGTGTTTGTTTCAAGGGTTGCTCTCTCTCATTTCATGCTTGGAGCTTATGGAGGAGGCCCGTGTATCTGGTTCACTTTGATTAGTTTTTGCTATTGTGATATTCACACTTGTGCTTTAAAATGAATACCCTTTAGTTGTCTCTTCCTTAACTTGGGTTAAGCAAAGTAATCAATGTCATAAGTGTAGGGGAGTTTACTCCAATACTCTTAAACATTGAGGACAATGTTTATCTTAAGTGTAGGGGAGACTTCTATCGAAGTGACCTTACCTAGACCATTGCCTTAACTTCATGATAATTGGGAAATTTGATTTTTCAACATTTTTCAAATTTTTGATCTACTTTGGCCAACAAAAATATGCATTCATAATTTCTGCATCAATCATTTTTCATTTTGCATATCACATTTGCATTGTATATATTCTTTTATTTTTCATCAAAATATATAAAAAGGAAAAAATAAAATAAAACATGGTTTTAACAAGTTTAGATTTCTTTGACATATTAGGCCCGCCATGGATATTTTGACTCAACCCGAGTTTGCTTATTTTAGCACTCTCTAGCTAGTATCCTTAACCATGTAGTCCTTCATTGGTCTATTAGGCTAAGCTTCCACCAATTTCATTATTTGAAATTTTAAATTTGTGGAGAATGGGAAATGATAGAGTTGAAGCAAGTGTAAAAGGGCTAGATAGACTTCATGGCAATTACTTGTGGCTAAACCCTTCTCTTCTTTACCTCTACTTTCTTCGCATGTATATAATTGTTAATAAATAATCAAGTACGGTTTTAATTGGTTCGTAATCTCTTATGCATTTTTGGCTAATCATTTATGGTTGATATGAGTACGTCTTAAGATTCTAAGTTAGCACGTTTTATGTGTACTAGACTTATGTCATGCTCCATATTTAGCGGGTGTTTTTCCTTTTCTTCTTTGCAAATTTCTTGGTGAGGAATAAAGAAAAATAAGAGCGGCTTATGAAAAAAAATGAGTGGCTAGAAAAAAAAAAAAAAAAAAAAAGAAAAAAAAATAATAATGCAAGACTCCCAAGAGGGGCAGTGTGGTGTTAATTATAGTGACTATTGAGTTCCAATATTACCTTGACGGGTTGCGGGGATTCAATAGATTGCTCCAATCCAATATTACCTTGACGGGTTGCGGGGTTGAAGATCCAAAATCTCAAAAAGATGCGGATGTAAATTATTGCGTGAGTTTTATTTTTCTTTCCTTAGCGAGTGTGTAGTTACTTATGAAAGCATGACATGAGGATTTTACACATAAGGCGAATGACTTATTACTCTTAATACGGACTTGTATTAATTGTGAGCGGTTTTTCAAGTAATGGATGAGATGATTACTTAGGATTAAAACCGTGCTTCCTTATTTTTGGATTTTACATTTCTTATACTTCACGCTTTAAATAATGACAAATTTGCCTCCAAGCAATTTGCTCAAATAATAACCGGTTCCAAATTTAATTGTCATGAATAAGTTGATGCACTTTTTACTTGTGAATGCAATGATCCCATTTTTAAGCTTGGTATGGGGAAAGTGAAACTTGAGGGTGATAAATGTCCATGGTACCCAAGCCCTAATCTAAGTCATTGATTTCTTTATGAGTTATTTCCATCAAAACCATTTCAAGAAAAATCAAAAAGATATAAATAGAATTGTTTTCTTTGCATTGCATTGTAAATATTCAAAATCATGCATCATATAGTGTAGAGTAGTGAATATGCATTCCATAATGGCCAAGGTTGGTTAATTATGAGAAAAGTGTAACTTGGTGCTTTAAAATGCTGCATTGCATGAGGACATGGCAATGGTCAAGTGGAGGGGAGTTGATAAGTGTGAAAACACTCATCAATAATGATCCAAATACCACTCAAAACACAGTCAAATACATTATTTTAACTGTAAATTATCAGAATTACGTGTGTATTTTGTGTTTGTGTATTTTCAGGTAATATAGGTACATTTGGAACAAAGACACGTTTTAAGGGATTTATTTGATAAAAAGATGAAGAAAAGGACAAAAGAGCTTTCAAGGACCATACTTGCCATCATTTACCAAGAGCAAGGGCTTAAGTTGGAATTTTGACAAAGATGAGGGACTTAAAAGAGATTACTTAAAAGCTTTAATATGCATTTGGAAAGAAATGAAAAATGGAAGGACTAAATGGAAATTTTAATGAAAAGATTTATTTAACTTGGTCACATTGACCAAGACCGGTCAACATTCAAGCTAACACATAAACACGCATCTTCTCCAAGAGAAGAGAGAGAAAGAAAGACGTTCTTTTCTCCTTCAACCTCCATTACCTGCAAGTACGATTCAAGCACGATCAAGAAAGAATCAAGCGAAGTTTACAACTAGAAAAAGACTCCTTTTGATCTCCTCTACAAGGAGATACTACTTAATTAAATCAAGACTCGAAGATAAAGAAATCCCCAAATTGGAAGAAGATGAAGAATTAGCCAATCCTCGTATTTTCCACGTGGCATCCAATCATTGGATTAACCACGTCACTCCACCACCACACGGCGGCTATATATAGAAGACGAGGCCTTCATTTGCAGATGGTTAGCCTAGGAGTAGATTAGCACATAGTTAGTTAGATAGGACTAGTTAGTTAAAGCTTTTGTAACAAATTCAGTTTCTTTTCAGTTTAAACTTTTGTAACCGTTTCTAGTTTTCTGCCATTAATGGAATCTTTCTTTTCTTTCGAAAGCTCTCTTCAATGTTTTTCTAAATAATCTTTGATTTCTGCTCTCTTTTAGCCGGTTACTGTTCTCGAGAATAGGTATATTTGATATTCATAGTTTTTTTTTATAAACTGTCATGTTACATCCATTATTCATTTGACTTGATTTGTTTGATAGTGCTGTTACGGAAAGTTTTAGACTGATTAGAATCGGTTGACTTTTTTTTTCAATATACATCTCTGTATCACTTAGATATTGATAATAGTCCAGTTTATGATGTTTGTTTGTGATTACAGTAAGTCGATAAGCGAGTTGATATTGGTTTAGTTCTTCTTTAAGTGATATCTGTTTTCCAGCTTATTCTACCTTAAGCTCTAATGAGCTTATGAGATTTACTCATTTTTCTTTAAAGCTTTTAACATTCACTTTTCCATTCCGTTTTAGTTTCAAGCATTCAAAGGAAATAAATAAAAAGTTCGTAAGGTTTCGAATTCGAAGTTTGGTTTGGTTTTGTTGTGTTCTGTGTTGATTTTGCAGGATAAAAGCTTTGCAGGTGTTTGGATTTGCCGATGATTAGATAGTAGATTGTCAGATTAGGGGTGTTTGTTTTAGACCGGCTCAGCGCCGCGTTTCGACAACAACGGACTGGCCGGGATGTGAGGTAACTCGATTTTACACTCTTGCATTTATAGTATAATTGATAATTGGTGTTGTTTTAATTGATATAATTGTGTTCTTTGAGTTCCGTTCTGAATTTGCTAGCGTTTTTTAGTATTCGACATTAGTCGTAGTTAAGTGAATTTCATATTTGTAGTATTAAACTGTATTTGCAGAATTTGAAGTCGTGTTTGGCAGTTCGATGGTCAGCTTATATACCTGAGTGTTAGTTTATAACTGACTGTTGCTTCGTTTCTTTTGATATGGCAGTATAGGGATTTGCACTATATAAGTAACAGTTGATTTTGCTTGAGATATGTTCTTTAGAAGGAAGGTCATCATTGTTTTAGCTTAGACAGATTTAGGACTTAGTTTGCTTGCTCTGAAATTCAGTTTTTACTGGTTTTTGATGGAAGTCAGTTAGTTTAGAAATGAATCTGTGGTGAGTACAGATACATACAAATGCAATTGAATAAGTTTCAGTCATGTACGCATTAGGTCCTTCATAGTTATACTTCATATTACAGTCACAGTCCCGTGTAACGATTGTTAGTTCTTTCCGTTAGTTAGAGTTAACTTTGTTATTTTGAATAGTTGGCTGTTGGGCTTTAGGCTTGCTGTTGGGCCAGTAGATGGTTACTTGGGCCATCAGTTTAGTAATTGGGCTTCATTCTTTTAATTTTGAATTGGTTGAATTCATAGATTTAGAAAACGTAATCTCATTTTGTGTTGGATGTCAAATTTTCATTTTATAAAATTTGTATTTTAGATATTATAAAAAGTAGGTCTTTAATAAAAATTTCTTTTATTTTTCATAGAAATTAGTTTTTGTGAATTTTGTATTTTCAATTTTTTATTTTGTATTTTAGCAATCTAATATTTTGCGTGCATTAGATAATTGTACCATTAGCTTATTTGATTGTACTTTGTGCATTTTGATTGGTAATTGCAATATGATTTTAGGTTAGTACGTATACATAGTATTATAGATATTTTTACATTTTTAATTGCTTTTTGCCAAGTAGAAATAGAATCCAAACAATTTTGTATAACCAAAAACAATTAAGTCTTTGCTAGAAAACGTTATATCAATTCGAATCGAGCTGAGAAGACAACTACACTAAAAACGAAATATTACTGGTGAGTCTGACTTCATATTGTCTTCGACTTCTCTGACGTTGTCTTTGAAATGAATGATCCTGGTGTGCCAGCTGAGGCTTTGCCTTCCACTGGTCTAGTTTCTGTCGCTGGTCTTCTCAGCGACCTTTCAACACTTAGTCTAATTTAAACAAATCTAGACAGGGCCATAGTTAAAACTTTCATTGGCCCAACAATCTCCCCCTATTTGTTTATAAATTATACTGAGTCTAAAATTATTGTAAGTGAGTACACAGCTTCTTCTTACACATAATTTAACAAACATACCTCAAAGTTTTATTAAACAGAATGAACCTAGTCTATTAAAAGAACACCCTGGGGTGTAAACATAAAAAAATAAATAGGTTGACACTCCTAGAGTTAATGACAAGTTCAATTTCAAAATCGAACTCATCAGCTTCTTTGCAATTCCTTAGGATGCCCTGCTTGAGTCTGATTAGCTGAATGGTTGAAGCCAGAGGTAGCTCATTCAACCGCTGAAAAGCATAATCACAGTTGCCATTTATAAAGACCATACCTGCCTCAGGTTCTGTGTATACTTGGCCTTCTATGGGTTTGGTGATTTCTTTGGGAAGGACCAAGTTCCTTTGCATCCCATCAACCACTATGTCTTCAGTGACCAGTCTTTCTATCAGAGGCCCCATTGGGGTTTTCCTTTTCCTTTGCAACTGAGGAGATGGTTGAGAAGAAAGCTGAGGAGGCAGGGGTGCCTTCAGCTTCTTTGCTGTGTCTCTTACCCAATTAAGTTTTGCTTGTATGTTTTTCATCATTTGGGCAGCACCAGGCCCAGTCTTCTTTTGGGCAAGAGCCAGCAACTCCAACCACTCAGAGAGGCTCAGATCTCTGAGTTTAAAGTCATTGGAGACTTTGTAGTTCTGTATATCATTTTCCCTATAAATAGTCATTACCACCTTTTTGTCTTTGTCAGTGAAACAAGTATACTTGGTGATACGACCGGGTTCAGCTCTCTGGTTGACAGGTCTTTTATATTCCTTCAAGAGGTTGTTCCTCTTGTCCTCCAGTTCCTTGAGCTTGACAAGCTGAGCTTTCTTAGCAGTGGGAGAGAGCTTGTCCAAGGCTTCTTTGCTTCTTAGTTCAGCGGCCCTGATGTTTGCCAGTCTTTGATGTTCAATGATCTGGGCTTTTGCTTGCTCTGGGTGAGTGGTGGTTCATCAGTGCTCTTAAATTTGTTGAGTTCAGAGTTTTTAGAGGGTTTGGCTGTGGATCCACCTTCAGCTTGAAGGGAGTGTAAGGTTATCTCAGGTTGTTCAACAGCAATTCCTTTTCCCTTATCTTTCGCAGTTTCAGCAGCGGATTTGAAAGATCTCAGTGGGTTGGGTGTTGGAATTTCAGCTGTGGATTCATCTTCTTCAGAGGAGGAGGCCGAATTCTCCCCCTCAGGCATAGCCCTAGCAGGTGCTGTGCCTGAACCTGCCTTATTGAAGCGAAGGAACTCATTGTGAACAAATATGCAAATTTCTTTAAGTTCACCTTGGAGAAGTTCCTGAAGAAGACGCCTTGAGGGTTCAGCAGCCTGAGCTATAGCTGCAACATTTGCCTGCACCGCTGAGGTGAGAACTGGGGGTATATACTGCTGAAGACTTTGGTTGAGTAGAGTAGGTAGTTGTGTCTTTAGAGCATCGTTCAGCAGTTGTGGAAGCATGTCTGTCATAGAATATTCCACTGATGAAGTTAGTGAAGTCTCTAGATTGGTGGTGAGCTCCTCAGAAGCATGAGTGAGGGTTTGGATTTCAGAGAGGAGATCATCATTGGTGGTTTTGGGCTTTGTGGTGCTGATATCCCCTCTCTTTTGCCATAAAGCCTTAGCAGCCAATTCCTGTACATTTTTCATTCTGGGAACTTGTGCTGACTTGCGGGATTGTAAATACTCCAAGTGTTGCTTGGCCCCTAGTTCCAAAATGTTTGGCAAGGTGGGGAATGGAATGGGTGTAGGTGAGCAAGATCTCTGTTCCCATAGCCTTCTGGCAGCCAATTCCTGAACATTTGGTAGTGATGGAACAGAGGCAGTCTTCAGCTCAATGGAAGATAGATTGTAATCATCAGTGCTCATTTCCTCAAAGTCAGAGGTGAAGGTGCCTTCCTCTACAACAAAGACTTCATCATCAGGCAATGATTCAATGTCTGAGAGGGCATCAATATCAATGGTGGCAACTTCAGCGGTTTCGTCATCAGCAATCGAGTAATCATCATTGTTAAGTTGCTCCTGATGAAGATTGTGAGCCTGTGATAAGAGTTATTAGTTGACCAGTTGTGAAATAATAATGCAGTTATAAATCGCCAGTCGCTGCACCTAGGAAAGCTGGGTGTGATTATCCAGCCCCCCTAAGGATTTCTCTTTGGGACTCGTTTAATGTGAGATAGATGTGTTGAAGGATCGCCATTCGCTGCCCCTAGGAAAGCTGGGTGTGATTATCTTGCCCCCCCTAAGGATTTCTCCTTGGGACTCTTTTAATGTGAAACAGATATGTTGAAGGATCGCCATTCGCTGCCCCTAGGATAGCTGGGTGTGATTATCCAGCTCCCCCGTAAGGATTACTCCTTGGGACTCTTTTTATGTGAAAGTTATAAGGTGAATGGTCGCCGTTCGCTGCCCCTAGGATAGCTGGGTGTGATTATCCACCTCCCCCTGAAGGATTTCTCCTTGGGACTCTTTTATTGTGAAACATGATATGGGAATGGTCGCCTTTCTCTGCCCCTGGGATAGCTGGGTGTGATTATCCAGCTCCCCCTGAGGGATTACTCCCTATGACTCTTTTGATTGTGAATTAAAATGAGGGTGATGGTCGCCTTTTATCGCTGCCCCTAGAAAGACTGAGGGTGATGATTCAGTCTTTCCAAAAGAATAAATTCTTTGGGACTCTTTTAATAATGAGGGGGACCCAGAGTTAGTGAGAAGTGCAGAGACTCTGGGTCGGGACTTATATGTGCTCAGGTTGTTGTTTGCCAAGAGCACAGTCCAGAGGTTGAAGGATCATCGGGGTGCGTTAGGAGCACAAGTGAATCATTTCCTAGTAAAGACAGAGTGTACAGAGAGTCCTAAAAGATCTAGGTGCTGACATAGACACGCTAAGAGTTGAGGCAAACTCTAAATTACATCACTCTCTCCTAAAGACAATGAGAGTGAATGTATGTGGACCTCTGAGAGGAAAAATAAAGGACAGACTAATACCTGAGTGATATCAGTGTGGAGAGGGATCTTAGTCGTCTTCGCTGACATGGAGACACTAGACACTGGTTGTTTGTCAGCAATGGGCTCTTCTACCACATCCACCAGAGAAGGGGATGGGTTCTTCTTTGTCTTTGTCTTCTTTGAAGGATTAACAGAAGGGGTTTCAGAGGAAAGGGGGATGTCTTTCCTCTTCTTCTTGTTTTCCTTAAGCACCTTGGGCTGAGAAGTAGATTGCACAGAGGTCTTGGATAGAGACTTATCAATCGTGCTTTCAACATTCACCTCAAGTTGAGGGATCAAGGGCTCATCATCCTCAGCAAGTAGCCCAGCAACTCTCATCATATGCCTGGTAAGGGGTACTTCATTATCTATGGGAGTCTTTAGAGAAGCTGCGGTGATGTGATGAGAGGGAAAGGAGTGTAAAGCATCATTGGTGTAGGATTCACCAAGAATATCTTCTAAGACAAGAGAGATATATCTGGTGTAGCAGATGGTGGCCCCACGAGTCTTCTTTCCTTTGTTTTCTAACTTAGCAATGAGATCGGTGTACAGTATGTGAGCGATTCCAATATCCAAACCCCAGATTAAGCTGTATGCAATGGCTAGCTGGGAGCCATTGAGTTGGTCATGTGATCCAGTGTTTCCTCCCAGACACTTTACGATGTACAGCATCAGCGTTCTCCATGTGGGAGAGAAGTAATTCACCTTGATGAGATATTTGCTTTGGAAGCCAGCAGCGGTGAAAGGTTGTTCATGATCATCATGAGGTTGAAGGGTGGCCAGAGCTTTTCTCACAGTGGCACTGGTGGGCAAAGCTGACATGTTATTGTTGTAAGGGAGTCCAATGGCTTTAGCAAAGGTTGGGAAATCAAAGGTGAGAGGTTGAGGATGGGTGGAAAGGTTGAAGGTAATGTGTGAAGAGGTTTGGTCAACTTCAGCGCTATACCAGAACTCGCGAAGGTATTGGGAGTAGCAAGTGGAGGGTTCCTTGGTGATAGCTTCGTGGATGGTGGAGTTCTTGAGGAAGTTGAAAAGTGGATGGTAGAGGGGATTGTTGTGTTCAAGAAGGGCTACACAGTTATTGAGTGCAATCTTTCCATCAGAGACCTCGAAATCAACGTTTGTGGCGGCTTGTACGACGAAGGTTTGGTTTGGTGAAGTAGACGCCATTGTTGAGAGATTGAAGGTGGTGAGAGGATTAAAGAAGATGAAAGGGAATGTATGTATTAGGAAATTTTTTTTAAAATGATAAACTGATTTTGGGTCAAGGGTTTTGAAAGGTTGAGCTGTTTTCCAAGATTTGAGCATTAAATGCAAAAGTTAAGCTTTTCAGAAAAACGTGGGTCCCCTTGACCTTTCATGGGATACTTTTCCCCTTGGAAAGCGGGAAAGTTGGTAGCATTAAGAGACAATCATTTGAATTTAATATCAGAATATACACATTCCTATTGATATGTAACTACCTCGTTACATTCAATTCCCTTAAATGCCCAGAGACAGCGGTCATCATCAGATTTATTTGCCAATATTGAGCATTCCCAGCTCAGCGACAAGCCTAGTAAAACTTGGCTCAGCCAGCGGCTTAGTGAAAATGTCAGCGAGCTGGTACTCAGTGGGTATGAAATGTAGCTCAATATCACCTTTTAGAATATGGTCTCTGATAAAGTGATACCTGATGTCAATATGCTTGGTTCTGGAATGAAGTACTGGATTATTGGAGATGGCTATGGCACTGGTGTTGTCACAGAATATGGGAACCTGCTCATAAATAATTCCATAGTCAGCCAACTGACTTTTCATCCAGAGAACTTGTGCACAACAACCAGCGGCCGCAACATATTCAGTCTCAGCTGATGACATGGCCACAGAGTTTTGCTTCTTAGCACTCTAGCATACCAACTTTCCTCCAAGGATTTGACAGCTACCAGAGGTGCTCTTTCTGTCAAGGCAGCACCCTGCGTAATCTGAGTCGGAGTAGGCTTTAAGGTCGAAGCCTGAACCATTTGGGTACCAGAGACCCAATGAGGGAGATCCTTTTAAGTACCTGAAAATTCTTTTGACAGCTACAAGGTGGGATTCCTTAGGGTTAGCTTGGTACCTAGCACAAAGACAGGTGGAGAATTGTATGTCTGGTCTACTTGCTGTGAGATACATCAGTGACCCAATCATGCCTCTATATAAGGTCTCATTAATAGAGACCCCTGAGTCATCAGCTCCCAAGTTGTTGGGAGGAAGCATGGGGCATTTCACTGATGCACAATCAGACATATCATACTTCTTGAGCAAATCTCTAACATATTTTTCTTGACAAATAGAAATTCCTTTGGAATTTTGTTTGATTTTAAAACCCAAGAAAAAGGTTAGTTCCCCCATCATGCTCATTTCATACTTTTTGGTCATTAGTTTGGCAAATTGTTTGCTCAAGATAACATTGGTTGAACCAAAAATTATGTAATCCACATAAATCTGTACTAAAATGACGTCACCCTTGGACCTATAGGTGAACAAGGTTTGGTCAATGGTACCTCTGACAAATTTATTTTCAAGAAGGAATTTTGAGAGAGTTTCATACCAGGCTCTGGGCGCTTGTTTCAGCCCATAGAGAGCTTTGTGAAGTCTGCAGACATGGTTGGGGTAGTCACTGTTTTCAAACCCTGGGGGTTGACTGACATATACTTCCTCTGCAAGTTTCCCATTAAGAAAGGCACTCTTCACATCCATCTGATAAACCATGAAACCCATATAAGCTACAAAGGCTAGGAAGATTCTGATGGCTTCCAATCTGGCCACTGGTGCGAAGGTTTCATCATAATCAATTCCTTCAGATTGGTTATATCCCAGCACCACGAGCCTAGCCTTGTTTTTTACTATCATACCAGCTTCATCCCTTTTATTTCTGTAGACCCATTTTGTTCCAACCACTTTCTTATCAGCTGGAGCTTTAACCAGAGTCCACACCTTGTTTCTCTTGATCTGATTGAGTTCATCTTGCATGGCAACAACCCAGCCTTCATCAAGCAGAGCAGCAGCCACGTTCTTAGGTTCATCCTCAGAGAGAAAATTTGCAAAGAGGCATTCATTTGCAGAGGCGGTTTCCAGAGTTCTTAATTTTCCTCTGGTGGTGACTCCCTTAGAGGGTTCTCCAAGAATATTAACTAGAAGAATATCTTGGTTCCTACTCCATTTGGATTGTGGAGCAGGAGTCTCTGTGGGATCAGGAGTCACTTCAAGTTCAGGGAGTGATGGAGGTTCATCACATGTAATCTCTTCGTCCATGATTTCTTCATCTGATTGAATATTTAATGTGGCTGGATCAGCATTTTCTTTACCAACAGTCTCTGGAATGATGTCAGAGATGGAGTGAGGATCAAAAGCTTGAACATATGGAAGATCCTTGTGACGACTTTGAGATGATTCCTTGGGATTTGAGAAGTCATCTTTGGGATAAGATTTAACTTCATTGAAGTCAATGTCACAATCCTCTGAGTTAGTGTGTGTGATGACAGCGTCAGCTTCATTAAAGGTGACATGAATGGACTCTTCTAATTCTTGCCTGCGAATATTGAATACTCTGAAAGATCTGGAGGTAGGAGAGTATCCAAGGAAGAATCCATCATCTGATTTTTCATCAAATTTACCCAGGTGATCTTTGTAATTGTGAATGAAAACAGGGCAACCAAAGACATGGAAGTAGCTTACATCAGGGGCTCTCTTCCTATACACTTCATAAACGGTCTTACCATGTCTCTTCACAATAATGGATCTGTTTTGTGTGTAGGAAGCTGTGTACACAGCTTCTCCCCAGAATTGTTTAGGAAGTCTAGATTCGCTGAGCATCGTTCTGGCAGCTTCAATGAGTGTTCTGTTTCTTCTTTCAGCGACACCGTTTTGTTCAGGGGTTCCTGGGTTTGAGAAGTTCTGTGATATACCCTTTTCATCACAAAAGGCTTCCATGGCATGGTTTTTAAATTCTGTGCCATTGTCGCTTCTGATAGCCTTTACCCTGCAATCATTGAGGTTTTCTATTTCTTTGATGAAGGACATGATTCTTTCAGCAGCATCACTCTTTCTCTTAAGAAAGAATACCCATGTGTATCTGGAGAATTCATCTACAATGACCAAGGTATATTTGTTGTGATTGAGGGATTGAGGTTTAACTGGTCCAAACAAGTCCATGTGAAGAAGATGAAGGCACTTGTTAATGGAGAATGATTGTTTTGTTTTGAATGAAGCCCTGTGATGCTTCCCTTTCTCGCAGGCTGAGCAGGGTCTGTCCTTGCTGAAGGTCAGAGAGGGAAGTCCAGCTACCAAGTCATTCTTTGCCAGTTTGTTGATATTTTTGAAGTTGAGATGGGAGAGTCTCTTATGCCAGAGCCAGTTTTCGCTATCAGATGCTTTGGCAAAGAGACAGGTGTTCTCTCCTTCAGGGGATGATGTCATGTCAATGACATAAACATCCCTTCTTCTGGGTGCAATTAGAACGACATCATCGTTCTGATTGAAGATAGTTCCTTGGGTCTTAGAGAACAGAACCTTGAACCCAGCATCGCAGAGTTGACTGATGCTGATTAGGTTGTGCTTCAAACCATTTACATAAGCGACCCTTGTGAAGGTTAATCCATTGCAATCCACTTAGCCATATCCTTCAGTGGCCCCTGAGGAATCATCCCCAAAGACTACTTTTGGACCAGGCTCCTTCTTATATCTATGCAGATATTGTTTAATTCCTGTCATGTGTCTGGAGCACCCTCTATCCAAATACCAAACAGATTTCTTTAGGTATGCCTGCATAGATATAACAAACCAGATTAGTTTCTATGATGAACCCACTTTCCAGTGGGTCCATGTTGTCGCTGACTGGCGACATTGGGTCTTTTGGGCCTTTCTCCCCCTCTTTGGTTGCAATCCCTGGTTTCATGACGCATGCTGCCACAGATGTCACAACCAGGGTAATGTTCACACTCATCAGAGTGGTGGTCATAAAAGCCACAATATTTGCAGGGAGGATTAGGCCTGTATCCCTGAGAACTTTCTCTGGATTTTGGTTGCTCAGGTCTTCTAGAGGGCCTGTGAGGGGTTTTAGATCTAAGCTGTGTTCGAGTTCTTTGAACAGCGATGATCTCCTCATGCTCTCTAGAAGAGTGTTCAGTGGACTCACATGTGATACACTTGGGTCTCTTGGAGCAATCATCTGAGGAATGATTTTTGAACCCATAGTGTTTGCAAGGCCTGAATAGCGTTCTCCCCTTTGAGCTGCTGGAGCTTTCACCAAGGGAGTTAACAGAAGGACTGTTATCCTTGGGGTTGATTTTTTCTTTCAACCCTTTTACCTCTTCCATCAGGGTGAGGAGAAGTTTCTTGGTGGGTGATAACTCTTCGGGGGAAGAAGTGGGTATGTCAGTGTTCTTGGCCACATAAACCTTCTTATGTGCTTTATCAGCAACTTTGGAAGTGAGGTTCCCAGAGGTTTTGAGAACTGGTTTTTGGCCAAGCAAGGAATCTGATGGGTTAGCACCAGCAAGTTTGGGAGTAGCTGATGCGTCAGATTCTTTGTCAGAGTCCTTCTCAACCACAGAGGTGGAGAGAGGAGAAGAGACTTCTGATGGGACAAATTTAACACTGGGCACTGGAATGTGGTTTTTGAACCTACCCTTACCCCCTATGGCTTGAACCACATTTCCTAGAATGGTTTCAGCAACTATTTCTTCCACAGTGGACTGGGCAAGGTTCCATTTTTCAATGGTTTTTCTCAACTCAGAGTTTTCATCAGCTAAAGATTCATTTTCAATGGACAACTTGCTGACCTCATTTTGAAGTTGATTAGCGATGTTCACAAAAGGTTTGAGATTAGCTAATTCAGATTGACAAAGACTCAACTCGTTTTTGAGATTTTGAAACTTATTTAACAGATTTTTTCTTTGTTCTTCTACAAAATGGAGGTCAACTAAAGTGTAATCGCTGACATGGTCTCTGTCAGGACCCTCAGGCATGGAAAGTAATCTTTATACCTTTTTCATAGTGATGTCAACCCATTGACCTGATCTAGCTTCACCTTTACCAACTGCTGGTTCTTCATCAGCAACAGCCATGAAGGCTCTGACGGTGGTGGTTCCTTCATCCTCAGAGGTGAGGGGTTCATCATCCCAGTCAAAAGAGGCAGCTATTAGACCTTTTTCAGTCTTTTTGTTATCCTTCTTCTTGGCTGCATCATCAGCTTTCTGATTGAGTTTAATTAGTTCAGCTTTCAAGGCCTTGTATTTTACCTTGTAGTCCTTTTTACCCTCAGAGTCACTGAGAGAGGATTGCTTGAAAGGTGAGGAAGAAAACTTCTTTTTGCTGAGGGTTTTGCTGGATGATGGAAAGCTGGGAGAAGATGTCTTGTTTGACCAGCAGTCTTTTTGAAAATGACCAGTCTTTCCACAAGAGTAACATGACACTTTGGATTTGTCAATCTTGGCAGCACCAACTCTACCAGATCTTTTGTAGTATCTCTTCTGGTCAGCTAAAAGGGCTTTGTCATGGAATTCAGCATGTAATTCATCAAGGAATTCTTGACTGCTTCTTGTGTCTTCTTCCACGTCAGAGTCACTATCCTGAAAAGAGTGGTTAGCAACAAGAGCTTTTGACCCAGATATAAGAGAGGTAAACCTGTCAGTCTCTGATTTGTAAATAGAGTCAATCAGTCCTTCTTCATAATTGTATCTACCAAACAGTTGAGCAAGAGTATCATTTTTATGGCATTATTTGCTCTCAGGGTTTGGTTAAGACTAAGCCATTTCCTAGGCAAGCTGTTTACAAACGTGGCATTAACCTCAGCCTTGGGTAGTACAACACCATTGTTACCTAAATCATTCAGCAAGATCTTGAGTCTAGTGTACGTTTGAGAAACAGTTTCAGTTTCCAAGGCTTTGAAAGCGTTAAACTTAAGTCTTAATGCTTGGATTTTGGTCTCTTTAGTTTCTTCTGGTCCTTCATACCCTAGAACCAACTCAGTCCACATTTCTTGTGCGGTGTTGCACTTGATAATGGACTTCATAATGTTCTTGGGTAGGCAAGAGACTATTATACTTTTAAGTCTCTTGTCCTGGTTAGCCAGACGTCTATCAGCGGGAGACCAATGCTTAACAGGTTTCTTAATGGGTCTCTCTGGTGTAGAGGAAATGGCCAGTGGTACATAAGGACCATTTTCAAAGATTTCAAACAAGAAGGGTTCTAGACCATCTAAGTATATAAGAAATTCACTTTTCCAACTTGAGAAATCTTCTTCATCAAACGCTGGAACATTAGACACATGTGACCCTCCACGATTATCAAGAAGTTGTGGAAGATAATCCTCATTTACACCAGTGCTTACAACATGTGTAGGCATGGTAGTAGATGTGGTGGCTGTAGCGTTTGTTGAAGTATTTTCTTGGTTAGATTGACCAAACGGTGGTGGGATGGGTGGCATAGTTTCTGTCATATTAGGATCTTGATTTTAAAAACTAGAACGGTTTTTAGAGAAGTTTTATAAATCAAACCGCTCTGATACCAATTGAAAGTCCCAAATAACAACTATTGTTGAAACTAAGTCACGAAAAACAATAACACACAATAGATATACTTTTCAAACGAGTAATCCTTTATTAACTATTATCAACAAAGTATTACAAAGTGTTATGAATACACATGTTGAATAACAACAAGAAATGAACCCTAGAACAAGTAAACTTGATTCGAGACTCAAGTTTACAAGAGAACCAACGAGTCGCTGATGGACAGCTGAGGCCTCAGTGGTTCCAGTGGGAGAAAGAACTTAGATTAAGATTCCAAGCACAAGGGTTGAATCTTAACTTCTTTCTCATCCCTATTTATAGTGGTACGAGGTTGTATCCTTAGTGGGGGTAGTTGATACGTGTCATCTTCTGAGTGGAAGAGTACAACGTATTAAATGCATGTCCAAATCGAGACATGCCTTTAACTACTTTAGGTGAACAGTTCTGCCAACTGTTCACCTTTGTCCCACTAGGTCGTACTAGGCATTGACTTGAATCTCTTGTTTTGTCCCGCTCAAAACACTTGTAAGATTCTCCCGCCTAAACTATAAAGGGTTGGATAAGCTTTGCTTAATCCAAGTCTCTAGGGTTCTTAAGTGATCTCTGAGTGTTGTCAACTCAGAGATCCTTGAACACCAGTTCATTCCTTTGACATCCCAGCTATCCATAATCGCTGGTGAGTCTGACTTCAGATTGTCTTCGACTTCTCTGACGTTGTCTTTGACTTGAATGATCCTGGTGTGCCAGCTGAGGCTTTGCCTTCCACTGGTCTAGTTTCTGTCGCTGGTCTTCTCAGCGACCTTTCAATACTTAGTCTAATTTAAACAAATCTAGACAGGGCCATAGTTAAAACTTTCATTGGCCCAACAAGATAAATACCATAATCTACTTGAACTTGAGAAAGAGGCCACTGTGTGGGGGGTATAAGGCAAGTGTATTACACATTCTAAAGAAGCAGGCTCTTAAATGCTACGCGCCGCCTCGTTTCTTGGCTTCCTTGTGGGTCTTTCAGGGTGATAGTAGTGAGTGGTGTGCCACCCAATTAGTACGTACATATATTATACTTTCTTGTGGATTTTAATTATTGCACCTCGAGAGAGATAATCTCTTCTCTCTCAAAAGTCGACCGAGAGCTCCTCTCTCATTCTTCGAGTTGAGTTGCATGCGCACTCGAGCGCGTGCACATATACCATTTGGTGTACAACCCCTTCCTCCCAAAAGGAAGAAAAAGAACAAGAACAACACCGTCCATCAAGCTGATCCCGAGCATCGTGCTTTGAACAACTTACAAGAAGTCATGGCCGCCGTTGATAATAGACCATTGATTGAGATCCTCCAATCAAATGTGGAGGGAAATGCGGATGCTATTGTTATACCCGAGATACCCGCAAACACTTTTGAGCTTAAGACATGCATGATTACTAAAATTTCTTCTATTCCCTTCCTAGGGAGACCCGTGGATGACCCCCACGACTATATCAAGAGATTTATGTCACTTTGCAATACACTTAAGTATAATGGGGTCCCTCATGATGCTATTAAGATGATATTATTCCCTTTCTCCTTAGAGGGTCTTGTTAGAAATTGGCTAGATAGGCAACCCTCTAGGAGCATTTTCGCTTGGGAGTATTTGAAGAAGAAATTTGTGAATAAGTTTTTTCCTCCTTCACGAACCACCGCCTTGAGAAACCAAATCATAGGATTTCAACAAAGGCAAGACCAAAACTTTAGTGAGGCTTGGGAGGAGTTTAAAGAGTTGTTAAGAAAGTGCCCAAACCATGGTTTTAACCAAGTTCACCAAATCAACACCTTTTACAATGCTTTGAGACCTCACCATCAAGATTCCCTTAACTCGGCCGCGGGTGGGAACATTCTTTCAAAATCCACACAAGATGCATGGGGTATCATTGAGACAAAATCCATGGTTCAAACAAATAACCAAAGAAATGAGGTGGTCCATGTTGTTCAAGAGAGTGCGCATACATCCATTGATAATCAACTCTTCAAGAATCACAATGAAATACTTCAAGCACTTGACAAGACTCAAAAGATGAATCAAGAGATGTTTCAAGCCTTTATCAAAGTTTCATTGAACAATTCTTCTACCAATGATGTGAATGCCATCACCTTATCTTGTGAAACATGTAGAGGTACTCATTCTTACTTACAATGTGATAAAGTTCAAAACTTTCAAGGTGAATGCTATGCTAATCATGATGAACAAAGAGAGCACTTTAAACCCAACATCAATCCAAATCACCTCTCTTACAAGTCCAACAATTACCTTGCTCCACCCGGTTTCCCTCCCCATCAACCCACCTAAAACCAACCAAACCCTCCACAATTGCTTCAAAGAAATCAAGGGCCAAGGGGAAATTACCAAGGAAACAATAACAATAGAGGGCCTAATAACTTTCACAATCAAGGGAACAACTTTCATGCAAATAACCAAGGGTTTCACCAACCACCTCCACATTTCCACAACCAAGGATATAATCAAGGGTATGGGAAAAATGACACCTTTGAGTTACTTCAAAAGATGAATCAATAGACCGAAAGAAGGATTCGTAAGAGTGAAAAGAGGACTCAAGATCAATTGAGGGCTATGCATGAGGAAACAAACAAGAAATTTATGTTGCTTCTAAATCAAAGACCACAAGGTGCTTTACCCTCCAACATTCAAACCAATCCAAGATCAAATGTAAATGCAATCACTACAAGGAGTGGGAAAACAACCATTGATCCTTCCATTCCTCCTACACCTTCTTTGGTAACTCCTACTACGGTTCATCCTTGTGATAAGCCTACACCTTCAAAGAGTACACCTTCTAGTTCTACAACTTCAAATCTTACACCTACTAATCTTTCACCTTCCACACCTATCATTGAAGAAACACCACAAGAGAGTCCTTCAACAACTACTACTAAACCTTCACCAAAACCAAATCTTCCATATCCTTCTAGATTAAGAAAGGAGAAAGTTAAGAACAAAGATGATATATAAGTGTCCAACTTCTTGAGGATGTTTAAGCAATTGAATATCAATATATCTTTTGCGGAGGCTTTAGCTCATATGCCTAAGTTTACCAAGATGTTTAAGGACCTTCTTTCGAACAAAGAGAAATTGGTTGATGTGCCTAATGCTTCCTTGAACAAAATTTGTTCCGCGGTGTTGTTAAAGAAGTTTCCTACTAAACTTGGAGATCTGGGACAGTTTTTGATCCCTTGTAATATCTCGGGGGTGGAAAATTGCATGGAACTTGCGGATCTTGGTGCAAGCATAAATTTGATGCATTTATCGGTTTGGAAACGACTCTCTCTTCCTGCTCTTACACCTACTAAAATGACAGTTGAATTGGCAAACCGTTCAATTGCTTATCCGGTGGGAATAGTGGAAGATGTCTTTGTAGGGGTTGATAAGTTTACATTCCCCACGGACTTTATGGTTGTGGATTATGATGTAGATTCTCGAGTTCCCCTCATTGTAGGAAGGCCTTTCTTAAGGAGGGGTCGTACTCTTATTGATGTGGCAAGGTGAACTTATTATGAGGGTCGAAGATCAAAAGGTTGTGTTTAACATGGGGAAATCATCTAAGAAATCCAATGAGCCCGAGACGGTTAATCACGTTGATATACTTGATAAAGAGGTGACTCACGTTGATATTCTTGATAAAGTGTGTGATAAATATTTTCATGAAGCTTGTAAGAGTGGTGAATATGATCTTCCCCATATTGAGACTATAGCTTCCATCACTTCCTCGTTTCCTTCCTTTAAAGAAAGTGATTCCCTTATAGATGAATTTGAGGCAAGTTTGGGGAAAGTAGATTTTGGTGCTTATTCTTCTACTTCGGATGGGAAAGATGAGTTTTTTTGAGATTGAGAAATATTTCTTAGTGAAGCGGAGTTGATTAATGAGGAGATTGAGGCTTATCTTAAGAGAGATGATCTTGAGGTTGATACATCACCTTCTAATTAGGAGGAAGATATTCTTGAAATAGAGAGATTGCTTTATGGAGATTCCATTCCCACTCAACCTTCTCATGAACCTTCACATATTACTCTTTCTTACACACCTTGTGACACACCTCAAAAACAAAATGTTTCACCTATTTCACCACCTTTCTTACAAACCAATTCACACCATCTCTTTGAGCCTTCACTTGATGAACCAATATTTGAGAAGTTTCAAGATGATAGTAACTTGTATCATTTGGATGTTGAATTAGAGAGATTCTTTATGTCACCTTACGAGGATGTTTTTTATGAGGGGCTTTCTAAAACCAAGAAAAACCTTGTGATTTCCTCTATAAGTGTGATGACACTAACTACTTCCCAACCTTTCTCTCAAGATGTAAAGTATAAAGGGGAATCTTCTAAGGCTACCACCACTTGTTATTTACCCATGAAGGAAAAGATTTTTGATCCTAGTATAGAGAATGTTGAGCTAACTCAGTATCCGCCTGATGCAATAAAAGGAAAACTTGTGGGAGATAGAGTATCACCTTATCATCTTATGGGAAATTTATGGGAAAGAATAATAGACAAGGAAACCTCACCCTCCTCACCATTGATTGAGATGTCCACTTTTGGGTTGTGCTACTCTTGGGAGGGCAATTATGTATTTGATCCAGGTGGCTATTTATGGGGTTTTGTATACTTGAGAACTTGTTTTACCTTATCATGGAGAGTTTTTACTAAAAGGGTAAATCTTTTACTCTCCATGATAGGGTTTTCCATAGACACTTTAAGTGAGAGATGAGTCGAGCTATAGACTCTTTAAATCAAGCTTGAATAACTAGGATTAGATCATTTAGAATAGAGTGTGGTAGGATAGGATTAATAAAAGGGTATATAGTTGGAAAGAAGTGTAGGGGGTGCCTATCTTTTGTCTTCTTCGTGTTTGTAGGGTTGCTCTCTCTCATTTCATGCATTGGAGCTTATGGAGGAGGCCCTCGTATCGGGTTCACTTTGATAATTATGCTTAAAATGAATTCACTATAGTAGACCTTTCCTTAGCTTGGGTTAAGCAAGTTATCAATGTAATAAGTGTAGGGGAGTTTACTCCAATACTCTTAAACACTGAGGACAATGTTTATCTCAAGTGTAGGGGGTCTTCTATCGAAGTGACCTTACCTAGAACTTTGTCATTGAATTCATGATAACTTGGAAATTAATTTTTCAAACATTTTTCAAATTTTTGATCTACTTTGGCCACCAAAAATATGCATTCATAATTTTTGTATTAATCATTTTTCATTTGCATAACACATTTGCATTGTATAAATTTCTTCTTTTATTTTTCATCAAAAATATATAAAAAGAAAAAAATATATAATAAAGGATATGGGTTAACAAATTTAGACTTCTTTGACATATTAGGTCCGCCATGAATATTTTGACTCAACCCGAGTTTGCTAATCTAAGCTTACTCTAGCTAGTATCCTTAACCATGTAGACCTTTATTGGTTTATTAGGCTAAGCATCCACTAGTCTCAATATTTGAGATTTTAAACTGTGGAGAACAAGAGATGATAGAGTTTGAAGTAAGTGTTAAGGGCTAGATAAACCTCATATTAATTAATTGTGTCTTTTATATCCCCTTTCGTAACCTTTACTTTCTTGTCAACGCATGTATATATGTTAATAAATAATCAAGAACGGTTTTAATTAGTTTGTAGTCTCTTATGCATTTTTTTACTAATCATTCGTGGTTGGTATAAGTACTTCTTAAGATTCTAAGTTAGGACGTTTTATGTGTACTAGAATTATGTCATGCTTAATACTTAGCGGGTGTTTTTCCTTTTATTCTTTTTATTTTATTTGTGAGGAATAAAGAAAAATAAGAGCGGTTTATAAAAAAATGAGTGGCTAGAAAAAAATAAAAAGAAAAAAATAATAATAATTATAATACAAGACTCCCAAGAGGGGCAGTGAAGTGTTAATTATAGTAGCTATTGAAGTCCAATATTACTCTCACAAGGGTTGTGGGGATTTGATAGTTGCTCCAATCCAGTATTACCTTGACGGGTTGCGGGATTAAAGATCCAAGGTCTCAAAAAGGCGGCGGATATAAATTATTGCGTGAGTTTTATTTTTCTTTCCTTAGTGAGTGTGTAGCTACTTATTAATGCATGACATAAGGATCTTACACATAAAACAAATGACTTATTATTAAAACCGTGCTTCCTTATTTTGAGATTTTTCACTTCTTATATTTCACGCTTTAAATAATGATAAATTTGCCCAAAAGCGATTTGCTCAAATAATAACCGGTCTTAGAGGCATAATAAGTGGGGGTATAATAGTAACACAATTAATTTGTATGAATAAGTCGATGCACTTTCACTTATGGTTAACAATGATCTTGTTTTTAAGCTTGGTATGGGGAAAGTGAAACTTGAGGATGATAAGTGTTCATGGTACCAAAGCCCTAGTTAAAGTATTTGATTTCTTTATGAGTTATTTCCATCAAAATCATTTCAAGAAAATCCAAAAATATACAAATAGAATTGCTTTTCTTTGCATTGCATTGTAAAAATCAAAATCATGCATCATATAGTGTAGAGTAATGTAAAAGCATTCCATATTGGCTAAGGTGCATTAATTATGAGAAAAGTGTAAATTGGTGCTTTAAAATGTGGCATTGCATGAGGTCATGGCAATGGTCAAGTGTAGGGGATTTGATATGAATGAAATCTCATATCAATTATATCATAATTAACCCTAAAACACAAAGTAAAATACTTGATTTTGATTTATAAAAGCAGTATTATGGGTATACTTTGTTGTTTATGCTTGTGTAGGTAAAAAGATACAATTATGAAGAAAACAAGGAAATCAAGTCATATTTGATGAAGAAAAGACAAAAGAATGATGAAAAGTGACAAGTCAATAAAGTCAAAGGACCTTTCTTGACAACTTTCAAAGTAGAAGGACTAAAAGTGCAAAGATGGAAAAGTCAAGAATCAAGTCAAACATGGTCAAAGACCAATTCAACAAGTCAAGGGATCATTTGTGTTCAAGTTCAAAGTTAAAAGGGCCAAATTTGTCAAGATTATGAAGATTCTAGCTAAAAACACAAAATTGCCAAGTACAAGGACCATTTCTGCCACTTTTGGAAGTTATTCAAGGATGGATCCGTGTGACATACCAAGCAACCAATGGGAGGGATTTATTGAGTTAACATGGATCACCAGCTCTCATTAATAAGGAGAGAGGAGTCGACTCATTAATGAGCGTATCTCTACAGTCAAACGCACTCACCACATTTCCTCCAATCAAAACATGTCACTCCATAATCAACACTATTTAAACGGATAGCAATCCGTGTGACACTCTCTCCCAAAAAAAAAGACACCACGTGTCACTTCCAAGCCCAGAACGTGGAAATCGATAGAGTGAAGATCATGGAAAGCTCTTAACATGAAAAGTGCTCGCAATTGCAAGACGAAGCTTCCCCACTTATCTAACTATGATGAAATCCATTGAATAAAAAAGGCCCAATTGTGTTCTTCACCTGCAAATCATAATTCATCAATTGATGATACGTGGAAGGCTGCTATTTGTTGTAACACGTCACCAACTTCACCCTCACTCCTTTTCTACTCTATAAATACCCCTAGTTGTTCTTCATTTCTTGTATTGTAGCTAAGTGTGAAAAATCACACACACTTAGAATCTCTCTCATTCTGTTAGTAGTTAATCAGTTAAAAACCTCTCAAAGTGATTGACAACCACTTTAAGAGAGTTTGTTAGTTTGTTATACCTATTATAACAGATTCTCACCATTAATGAAATCTCATTTTACCTAAATCTACTTTTCACCCTTATTTCAACCGCATTCTTCTATCCTACTGGAACTGTGATTGATTATGTTGTTCTCATTGAACAATTGAGATGTTTTGAGTTCCATATGGTAGCTTGTTGATGATCAGACTTGTTCTAGCTCACAGCCATAGCCATTCCCTTGATCAGACAAGTGTAGCATGGGAGATATGATGATGATGATGGTAGATCATAGGTTGTAGCTGTTGTAGATAGCAGATTTGGTGGTGGTTAAAGACTAAGTGAGCTCAACGCTCCACTTCATCACCAAAGTAGCCTTCAAACACACCAATAAGTTTTTCTTTATTAAATTCCTCTAAAAATTAGACTGCATACTTATTACTGCTTTCCTAGTATAAAATACTTTATGATGCCTGCTAATTGATCATTTTAAGTTACTTGGTCTATTTTGAGTATTAGTTTTCCTTTTTTGTTAGCTTATCTTAGTTTTCATAGCTTAAAATTGAGCTTAACTGATAAGTGGTGTTTGGGTTAGATAAGATTTCTTGATTCAGTTGAAGCAAGTTGATGTTAGAGGCTTATTTTCACTCACTAGCTAAGTACAAGTAAGTTTGCCAAATTTTATAGTCAAACAAAAGGTCAAACAGGCAAACTGCACTAAAACACTTTGGGTCCATTTTGATAGCTAAAACATGCTAGATTCAAACCCTTGCCATTTCTTTGTTTGTGGAATTTAGGTAGTGATTCAAGTTGCTGAGTGTAGCTCATAGTATCAGTTTTACATTCATCTAAGGTAGACAACACAGTTCTCCATATTAAGCAAGTAATAATCCTAAGAATAAGCCTTAGAGTAAATGCTAGTTTCTGTAATAAGTACTATTCTGCTTATCATTTCACACTTATCCTCTTCATAAATCTAGTGATTTTCTTGCATAATCTTGTTGTCCAACTGATTATAAGAGGTTTTGGAGCTTTTCAACTTTTGGTCAAAATCTGGTCAACGAAAGTCAACATAAGCCCATTTTTGCTTAATTTCACATTTCAGCTTATTCACTTGATGATTTTGGATATTTCTTGACATTCCAGTCTTCTATAAGCTTGTTCTATCATTGTCAATCAAAAAATCAAGTTGTGCTTGTTTGGATAAGCTAGTAGCTTATTTTGAGCTTATTCTAAAAAGCTATTTTGAGTTCTAGGTCGAGTTAGCTTATTTCCTTAAAGCTGACTAAGTAAAATTTGATTTTAAGCCTTTTGGAACAAATTAGAGCTTTTAAGATTCAGTAATAAGCTCAAACGAGCTAATTCTTCTTGGGAACCTGTTTTTACTAAAAGTTTTGTTTTAATTGCAATTTAGTCCCTATATTTTAGGGATTTGTATAATCAGTTTTAAAAAGTTTGCTTTTCTAGGGTTTGCAAACAAATTCGTGGTTTTAGTGGTTTGTTTAATTTCAGTTAGGCAGTTTACAATTTGTTACAATTTTAGTTACAAGTTTGTTATCATTTCATTTTAAGTCCTTTTAGTTTTAATATTTACATGTCCTTGTACTTTACATTTTTAGAAAATTTTCATATTGTGCATTGTTTACTTGTACATTTGGAATTAATTGTAGTATGTGTAATTTTTTTTAGAATAGTACGGTTAAGTAGTGATAATATTTTTTTTAACCAACTGGCTTAGCTTAGTTGGCCACCAAGGTTCCACTAAGTGGTTTCTTTGGGGGAGGTTTCCTGGAGGTCTTGGGTTCAAGACCTACCAAGGGCCTTTCAGGCGAAGCGGATAAGGAGTCTAACATAACTAGGCGAGGGTTCGAAGAAGACATTCTACCGCTTAGATGTGATTTCACGACTCGATCACTAACCACTAACATTTGCCGTTCTAAAAAAAGTAGTGATAATATTTTTACATCTTTTTACGTGCTTTGTGGATTAGACCTAGATTACCAAAAATCTTATAAAATCTAAAACCAAAAACAATTTGTGAACTTAATATCTTTTGGACAATCAATTCGTTTTGAGTTGGCAATCACGAACAAAAAAGTGAAATATTACATCCCATAGGGGAGCACCGTTGACACAAGGTTTCGGATATGAGACATTGATTAGCTATGTAGTAGGCAAGATTAAAGGGTTTACCAATTTCCAAACTATATAGCGTATAGCTAAGACATGTGATAGGTGTGAAAACACCCATCCTTTTACCACTTAACTATAATAATAACCAAGCCAAAACGTGTATTTTATGTCGTAAATGTCGGAATTATGCGTGGTTTGTGTTTTTATTGTGTTTTAGGACCAAAAGATGAAAAAGGAAGAATACACGGGCTTTCACGGGCTTTTATCGATGAAAACGAGAAAAGACGAAGTCAAAAGATCAAGAGTGCAAAAAGAACGGAAGTCCAAGGCCTATTCTGAAGATTTATCGAAGAAAAAGTCTAAAGACGGAAGTTTAATGAAGTCAAAGAACTCAAGTCTAATTATTGAAGAAATTATAAGACAAGTTCAATTTATATCGACAAATCCTGAGACGACGTCGAGAAAGACAAAGAAATTAAATCGAGTCGAGACAAGAAGAAAGAGAGAAGAAAGAAACATCACATGTACTCCTCCTATAAATACCCTCCTAATGTGTCATTAGGAGGGTGGTTAGATAATTTTTAGTTAGTTTTATTTTTGTAAGGTAAGTAGGAGTAGATTAATATACTTTCTCTCTCTAGTTTTTCTTAATGTTTTTCAAGCTTTCTCTTTAATCTTGTGTCAAATCTTTGATCTTTAATCTTTTAAATTCAAGTTCTTAATCATCTTCTTCTACCTTTCTTATTTTGTTTATCTTTGATTCGTGATAATCGTTGATTCTGTTTCATCTTAGTGTTCATGTGATTAAAAAAGTTTATCTTTTTATTCATCTCTAGGCTTTAATACGGATTAAGCTTTGAGCTTGACATGCTTATTGGCTTATTTTGTATTTAGATTATTTGTTTTAAAGTTTTCTTAAAAGTTTTGTCTTTTTAAAGTTGATTTAAAAAGTTGCTTATTTAGGGTTTTGTAAGTTTTAATTTGTGCTTATTTAGTTGTTTTCATTAAATAGTTAGTTAAATTTCGGTTTTAGCTTATTGAATAGTAGCTTATTTACTAACTTTTTACGAATTTCTTTCTATTGGAATAGGGTTTCCCTATTCCGACCAGCATTCCGATTTGGCCCCTTTTTATTCCGACAAGCTTCCCTATTATTCCGATCTAAGGATCGGAAAAGGGTTTTGTTTTTCCGACCAGGATTCCGATTGGGATTCTGATTGGACATTTCGACGGTGTGTTTTAGTTTATGCCGATAGATTTTGTTTAGCTTATTCCGATTGCTTTCCGACCTAGGACATTCCGATAGACTTGCATTTTAATTATTCCGATACTTTTAGTTTTATTCCGACTGTATTTCGACAACCATATTCCTATCATATTCCGATTAGGAGTATTCCGATGGAGTCCTAGTGTCTATTTTCTAGTTTTGCAAAGTTTTCAAGTTTTAAATTCATTACGTTTTAATTTCTAAAAATTGCACGCTTCCCGAAATCTCTGTTTTTACCAAGTGTTTTTCTAATTTTTAGAGAGAAAAGTGACAGTTTTTCTAGATTTTCTTTTAGCTTATTTTAATTACGTTTCGCATTTACTTTTTAATTGGTTATAGACAACGACAACCTTTTTATTTTCCACCAAGAACGACTGAGTCGCACGATTAACGGTAATCAATTCGAAAAAAATGGATAAACGAATCTTTTTTTAACTAGGTAAAACTAGTTATTAACATGCATTGATATGGTCTTTGTTTCCTACCAAGCACATAGCATTGCACCTTAAGATTATTTCACATTCCATATACTTTTCCTTGAGTTCCTTAGCTTTCATTCCATATGGGTCTTTGTGAATGACCTTGTTTATGTTGGAAATCCTAGTATCTTCAGTTCTAGGGTTGAAAAGAGTTGTCCTAATGACGTCCTTGTTGACAAGTCTATAATTATACCTATCTTTAGCATCTCTAGGGATTTTGGTTTAGTCAAGGACTTTGAGAGATTGGAGGTCCAAATAGAAACAAGTACCTTGTTTGGGGATCCTAATGATGTAAGAAAAATGGTCT
Organism: Glebionis coronaria; assembly: GCA_025667525.1. Lineage (NCBI taxonomy): Eukaryota > Viridiplantae > Streptophyta > Magnoliopsida > Asterales > Asteraceae > Glebionis > Glebionis coronaria. Next base: position 95,484,873 of record CM046874.1, read on the forward strand.
AAAGAGTATGAGTAGTCATTACCATTGGCTTGAGAATTTAAGAGAAGATTGCGATCTTCATCAAAGGTGACATTGACGGTCATGTAGAATTCAGGGACAAATTCGGGACAAATTTGTTCATCCATGTCCAAAAGACAATAGAAATTTATCCTAGAGAATACTTCACGATGATGGCGTTATTTGTGAAGGATGGGTCATCTACACGACCTTCATGGAAGGTGCGGTTTTCTAGTTCTTTGCACAATGCTTTTTGTGCGGATGTGAAGTGTTTGGATCTATGGAATTTGGGTATATAACTAGAGGTGTTGTTGTGGTCATAGGTCCAAGCGGCAGGCATGTTTAGTCCTAAGGAAAAATTATTACAAGTTAGTCAAATTTTGAGGAATAACTAGAAGAATGCCTAGTGTGTGCCTATATGCAAAAAATATGGAGGTACGGTTATCTCGACCCAAAAATTTGTTTTTGAAAGAAGAGTATCAAATGAATATTTTTGAGATAATCCAAACGCTCCTTACGTTTAATGTAGCTTCGAATGAACATACCCGAACATGTATATTAATTATACAATTCCTTTAGTATTCATGAGTCCTTATGCCATGATTAAAACATCGTTTTTAGATATTTGGTATTTGCAATGTGGAAAAGCAATTTTTTCGGCATGACCTAAATAGTGAGAATAATTTTTTAAAATTTTTTGATCAATTAGGGATTCCTAGTAATGCTTATTGATTTGGTTTTAAATAATTATGCATACCAAGTGGTTTTAATATCATAATCAACTAAACACATATTAAATTGACTATTCTAGATGAATCGCTAATTTTGATTTTGTGCAATTAAATAGAACCCTTGACTCAGATAAAGTGAATGTAGTAATTAAAGAATGAATCAAGTAAAGGATACTTACAGTTGATAATTTTGAACGAATTGAATGGTTAGTTATAGCCTAGATTGGTTAGAGAAATGGAAAAATGGTGGTGATGGTCGTGTTTTGTAGAAAGTGAGAGTGGAGTATCATATTTTGGGTGTTTGGTAACTAATTTTGGACTTGGAGAAGTACCCTACAGATCCAAAGACCCTTACACGGCCCTTTGAGGGAAAGGGTCCAACATGATCCGCGTATGCAGAGGACAACAAGGTTGGTTTTATGAAATATTTCCATTAATCCCAATCCTATCCTTAGCAAGTTAAATCGTTCACACTTATATGGTTTGGTCAAGATATCGGGTATGTTATCTTCTGAAGATACCTTTTCTATGGAGATATTACCTTTTTGGACATTGGCTCGTAGAAAGTGATGTCGAATCTCTATGTGCTTGGTTGGTGAGTGTAGCACGGGATTCTTGTTGAGATCAATGGCTCCTTTATTGTCACAGAGAATGCTTACATCCTCCAACTTTATATCATAGTCAACAAGAGATTTCTTCATCCATAATGCTTGTTGACACACTTTACCCGATGACACATACTCGACCTCGGTTATGGAAATTGAAAGTGTCATTTGCTTTTTCGAGAACCATGAGGTTAGACAACACCCGATAAAGGTATATACACCACTTATACTGTTTCTATCGACATAGACACCGACATGGTCTGAATCTTCATAGATAATGGTTTCCATTCCCGTGCCCTTGGGATACCAAAGCCCAAGATGAGTGTTTCCTTTGATATATCTAAAAATCCTTTTGACGGCTTCAAGGTGTGGTACATTTGGACTGTCTTGAAAACGAGCACACATACAAACACTAAACATAATATCTGGCCTACTTGCCATGAGATAAAGTAAACTACCAATCATACCTCGGTATTTAGTGCTATCAACATAATCGTTAGTTCCATCTTTGGTTAGTTTAGTTTCCATTGACATTGGTGTGTTTGTTGGTTTAGACTCTTCTAGTCCAAATTTCTTGAGCATTTCTTTTATATATTTAGATTTATTAAAGAAGAAACCATCTTTCATTTACTTAATTTTTAAGCCCAAGAAAAAGTTAAGTTCACCCATCACGCTCATTTCAAACTCATCATGCATAATTTTAGAGAAATCATCACAAAGTTCTTGACATGTAGATCCAAAAATAATATCATCGACATAAATTTGGACAATAATTATGTGTGACTCATTTTTCTTAGTGAACAGCGTGTTGTCTATTTGACCCATTGAATACTCATGTTCAATTAGAAAAGACTTAAGTTGGTCATACCATGCCTTGGGTGCTTGTTTGAGAGCATAGAGAGCCTTTTTGGGTTTTTAAACGTGATTGGGTTTTTCAAAGTCTTCAAAACTGGGAGTTTGTGCAACATACACTTCCTCATTTAAAAAACAATTTAAGAAAACACTTTAACGTCCATTTGATAGAGTTTAAAATCATGAGCACAAGCATAAGCAAGTAAATTCTTATGGACTCATGCCGAGCAACTAGGGCATATGTTTCATCATAATCTATACCTTCTTGTTGATTATAACATTGAGCAACAAGCCTAGCTTTGTTCCTCGACACAACACCATTTTCATCTAGTTTGTTTCAGAAGACCCATTTTGTTCCAATTACCATTTGATTTTTAGGTCTCGACACTAAGTACCAAACATCATTTTATCACAAATTGATTTAAGTCTTCTTGCATAGCCGGTACCCAACTTTCATCTATGATGGCATCATCAAAAAATTTAGTTTCAAGTTGAGATACAAAGCAAAAGAAGTTACTTTCATTTTGAGATTGTGACCTTAAGGTCCTTTCATTTAGTTTACCAATTACGTTATTTAGAGAATGACCTTTTGATTCTTTGATGTTTAAAGGTTCATGTTTTAATGGTTCATTTCCCTTGTTATTTTCAAGATTAACTTGTTGATTATTAGCTTGACTTTCAAGTAGATCATCATCTACCAAAGGTGATGTTCTAGAAGGAGGTGGACTTTCGTCGAAGGTTATGTTCAACGATTCCTCGACACACATGGTTTGTTTATTAAGAACTATGTATGCTTTACTATTCCGAGGATATCCAAGAAAAACTCCTTCGTACGAATGTGAGTCGAACTTGGTGAGATAATCCTTAGTATGAAGAATACAACATTTGTTTTCAAATACTCTAAAATACTGTATCTAATAGTCGGTTTTCTTCCTTTTAATATTTCATAAGGTGTTTTATCAAGAAGTGGTATTATTAAGACACGATTAACAATATATGTTAAGGTACCTACCGCATGACACCAAAACTTTTATGGCATAGCCGACTCATTTAACATTGTTCCACTCATTTCTTGAAGTGTTCCGATTTTTACGTTCTACTACCCCGTTTGATTGAGGCGTTCTAGGAGCCGAGAAATTAGGAGTGATACCCTTGGTGTCACAAAATGCTCTAAATGGCGCCTCATTGTCAAACTTCCGACCATGATCCGTATGAATTGACACAATAAGACAATTGAGTTGATTTTCAATTTTCTTGCTTAAAATCTCAAAATGGTCAAAAGCTTCATTTTTAGTTTTCAAAAATCTATCCATGTATATCTTGAGTAGTCATACACGATGACTAAAGTGTAAAGATTACCTGTATAACTTTGCACCGTAGATGGACCAAACAAGTCCATATGAAAAAGTTCTAGACACTTTGTTGTGGACACAACATTTTTGGCCTTATGGCTTGAGTGTGTTTGTTTTCCTATTTTACACGCATCACAAAAGTGTTGTTCATATTTTACTTTTGGTAGATTTCTAACAAGATCCTTGTTGGCCAAAGATTGTAAAGGACTAATGTTGATATGACAAGACGCCTATGCTAAAGGGTGGAGGTGTCATCTAAAGTAAAAAATGGCGTCTTTTGATGAGTCAAACTTCATAACATATATGTTAATTTTCTTAATTCCATTTGCTATGGTTATGCCATCTTTTAGTATTTTACTTTCGTTTTCTTTGAAGAGAACTTTGCATTTGTTGCTACAAAGTTGACTTATACTAAGTAGATTAAATCCTAATTTTTCGACATGAGCAACATTATCTATGGTGATATGGTCATTAGAAATCATACATTTGCCAATGATTTTACTTTTGACGTTTCCACCAAAAATAACATTACCTCCGTCCGTAGATGTGTAGGTACTGAAAAGATTTCTGTTACCCGTCATGTGTCTTAAAAAACCATTGTCCTTGATCCATTCAGCAGGTTCAAGTCCAACTTTCAAGCATAAATATATATTACAAAACAAACGTTTGGTCCCCATTGTCTCATGGGCCCGTTTGGGTTAAACATACTTCTCATGGCTATTCCAATTGGAGCGTTTCCAAATACATCACATGGCACCAAATTTCCTATTAAGAATTGGTTATGATAGTCATAGTTGAATGGAACTTGACTATATCTTCCTAGTATTCCTTGGTTACTTTTCGAAAAAGGGCATTTGGGATAAGATGGTCTTGGTCAAGTTTGTACATTTCTAGCTCTAATGTTCCTTTCGAGGTTTCTAATATATGTATTATATCTTTCTACATTAATTAGTTTTGGTTTACGAGACACAACCACAAATTCGGCAAGATTTCGTTTCTGTTTTTCTGTCAGACCCACTGAGCCTTTGTAGGGTGTCGGGCCCTTGAGTAGAGGGGTCCGACGGGTTCTGACACTGTCTGTGACAGTTTTGGTTGAAACGTTTATCGTGTCGTTTAGCGGTGGTGTCTTTGAGCTATAAGGTATATCTTGTTTCCCAAACCCTAGCCATGTTTTGTCTTTGCCATCTCTTTGAAAACTAAACATCTCATTGATGCAATGTGCGTTTTTATTAAACTTACAAATTTTGAGTATTGTTTGGTTAACGCCTCTTGATTTGTTTTAAGTTTTTCAATTTAGATAGTGAGCTCTTGACACGTTTCACATTTGTCTTTGGATATACCTCGTTCTAATTTTTTTAATTTTGCCTTTAGTTCATAAACTTCATTTTCTAAACTTTCATTTTTGGTTTTCAAAAGTTTGTTCTTGTTTATGATTTTAAGACTTAATTCACAAAGTTTGTTATATTCAACTTGCAATGTGTCATCATCTAATGAGGAAGAGTTATAGGATGACTCAGAATGTACCTCATTGGTTTCGTGTTCCATGAGTGCTAGTTCTTCCTTTTCGGAGTCATCTCCTTCGTCGTCACTTGAACTGCATGCTTCATTCATGAAAGCTCTTTGTGTCTTTGGCTTGGATTTTGGACAATTACAAATGAAGTGATTCAGATCACCACATTGGAAAAAATTTCTTTCCTTTTTGGTTTTCTTGATGTCAAAGGGCTTTCAAGGTGTCTTTCGGTTGTCAAATGGTTGCTTCACAAACGGTCATGGCATACTCTTCATCATCGCTATCGGAATCTTCATCCTCACTAGATTCAATTCTAGCTTTCAATGCCATTGATCTTTGTTTTTCTTTGTTTCCTTTGATGATCTCAGATTCCTTTTCCGTCACCATCTCGTATACTTTGAGATTCCCGATGAGTTCGTCCAATGACAAGCTCAAGAGATCTTTAGATTCTTTAATGGCCGTGACTTTTGCTCTCCTTTTTGGGTGAAGTGCTCTATGAAATTTCCTGACAAAGTTCTTATTGGAGAAAGATTCGTCAAGTGCTTTAAGTGAAGTTATGATAGTGTTAAACCGAGTGAATCCCACATCAAATAAATCTTCTTCCAGGATAGAAAATTGTTCATGTTGTTGACCAAGTAGATCATTTTTATTATCCTTGACTTGTGAGTTTTCTTAATGTGTGACTATTAGCGAGTGCGATATTTCTTTGGCGGTTTGACACATGAAGATTCTTTCATACTCCTTTTTAGGTAGAGCATTGTAAAGCATCATTTTAGCTTTATTATTTTTTGCCAACATTTTATTTTGATCATCGGTTTGCTTGTCATGTGGAACCGATTCAAATTGATTAGTGCTGACATTTCTAACCGTTGGTGCATAATCATCTTCAATGATTATGTACCAAAGATTTATATCCTTAGATTTCACATAAGTTTCAAAACGATTTTTTGGGTATATCAAACCATCAAGTTTCAAAGAGTGGTGGTCTTTGTATAGATAACTTTTTTTTGTAATTTTCAGAATCCATGAATCAATTCAAGTTTTAAAATACAATATACTTTAAAGATATTAAGAACTTAGCTCTTGATGCCAATTGTAGAAAATTAGAAGGGGGTTGTATAGTTTTTACCCATTAGTTTTAATTTATTTGGAACTTTTTCATGATTATTATGGATATACATCAAGTGTGATTGATAGAGTAGAGTAAGTAGAGAAAGAATAAAAAAACCATAATGCACAATGATTTATAATGGTTCGGCCTAGCAAGATCTCACTTATCTTTCCCCTACTTCTATTCCTCGAGTATCCACTTGGAGTTCTACTTCACTAGTAAATAATCTCCTTTACACCGGTGGAGAAACCTTCACACTTTAGCTTACAATATTTATCGACACCTAAGCTAGGATGTCATGTTCTTTACACGGGTACAACAATTCTCTTTACACTATATACTTTGTGGTTTACAACACCAACCACACTATTGGACAAGTAGGTGGAAGAATGGGTACAACGATGGTGATTGTGTAGGTAACACTTAAGACATTCACATAATTTAAAACTTTGAAGGATCAAAGCTTAGAAACAGAATTATCGTAATCGATCTTCAAGTTCACAAAGATCTAAATCACAAGAGAAGAAGTAAGAAAATATGGGGTTAAAGAGTTAGATATATCCAGAGCGTTTAGAGAGATAAGTTGGAAGAAGGGTTAGTGTTAATCTTGGATTAAGCATGGTATTTATAGGCAAAGTACCAGACACTCACGGAACCCATTGGACCCTTGCATTCAAGGGTCCGCCCCTTTGGTGAGGGGTCCGTGAGGTCTGACTTTTTTTCCTCATAAATACTTGTCCAATATCATACTCAAGCATTGAATCTAGTTATGCTTGACTTTATATAGCTGATATGGAGAGAGATATATACATTTTGTCCATTTTTAATGTTTACAGTAAAAGACTTAAAGTGTATAACTTTTTATAAAAGTTGAGAACATAAGTTCATGGATCAAAAGACTTAGATGTTGATTGTAACACAAACATAAAAATATGTTCGATGGTTTGTCATTAACAAAGCGTTAAGAGTGATTAAAACATGAATAACGGTTTAATACGATATTTGTATTTACAAAATGCAATTGACGACCTAAATGCGACCCAACAACCAATAACACCAATCTACGAGGCGATGCTCATCGTTACACTCATCTTTCCCTAAACATATCAACAATTAGGGACAAAGATCTATTCTGGTTTTTAGAGCTTAAAGTGTGCACTTAACTAATAAAAAATTAATAAACATATAAGAACTACATTGTAGATTTAATAAAATCATAAACAAACACTAATTGATTTAGCCAAGCATAGCAAAGAAAAAAAAATAGAAGACATAATCATATAACACATAAACATGACAATGATTAAATAAATAAAACCTTGTTCTTCAATTTATATGGGTGATAATATGAGATTTTACGGTTTTAGAAATCCAAAAATGACCTACAATAGTTGCTCTAAAGTTACACATAAATTTTACACGGATAGTATGTTTACAAGGGGTATATATATATAATATGGGCCCACAAGACGTCAGATTTTAATCACAACGTCGTCTGGCCGTCGAATCTTCTTAGGCTTTGTATAGCTGACATAATAGCGATGGCGTCAGGCTTTAGTACTGACATCGTGGAGGGGATAACGACAACGTTAGGTTGAACTGGCGACCCAGTCTATAGCTTCTGTTGTGTTTATCTTTGTCATATTGAGAAACTCGTGCATTCTTGTCTTGACTTTTTCTATACATCCACAAGTTCTTGAAAATACTTCAAAACATCTTCAAATCATCTTCAAATGCTCCAATTGTTTCCAAATTGCTAAAAAACCAAAAGAAATAATTTATGAGGTTTTAAAAGCACTTTTAGCATAATATAGAAGTAAAATAACCCCAAATACATGTATATAAAGAAACCTCGTCATTCTCTTATTATGTGAATTATAATTATTAAATAAAAAAGAATAACCTGTCAGATATAAATAATAAATAAATAAAATTCCAAACTCAAAGCAAATAACAATATTATATTTAACTATAATGACTTATTGCGTTAAATACATTATCTTTTATAAGACGACGTCGTTATATCTTATTTTAACCTCGATGTTAAGATAATAAATTTAAATTGCATAAAAGGTACTCATCTTAAATTCATATTCAATTAAAAGTATTCAGTTTTTTACCCTTCTTAATTTTAGGTATCGATATATTTTCTTGTTGCAATGTTAGACAATTAACAAGTTTAAAAGTTTATATAATAACGACCGTTTCTTTTATAATTTCATCGTTAGTCTTTTATATTAACGACCCTTTGTAATTCAATCAAAATCCGTTTTTTTACAGTTTTCTTTCGTGTTCTACATTTCCCCCTTTTTTTTTTACCATTTTCGTACATTGCTTACATTTTTCTTCAGTTTTATGCCTTTTTCGTTTGTTTTTTACCGTTCTTATTCGTATTTTTTTACCGTTTTCGTCTGTTTCTGACCATTTTTCGCCTATTTTTTACAAACGAAAACTGTAAAAATGAACTAAAACACCCGGTAACGATAAATTTGTCGAAAACAGTAAACAACGGAAGAAAACGATTGAAAAAGGTAAAAAAGGTAAAAATAGACGAAAACGATCGAAAGCGGTGAAAAATGGTCGAAATTGTAAAATGGAATAAAAAGACGGCCACAAGGGCCGAAAACGGTAAAAACGGTAAAAAAAATGAAAAAAAAAGTTAGAAAAGGTAAAATACGGATAAACATTGACTAAAACGATAAAAAAACGAACGAAAACAGTAAAAATAAGATGAAAAAAGTAGAAACGGTCAAAAACTGTAAAAAAACGGAATTTTGAATTTATTATAAAGTGTCGTTAATATAAAGGAATAACGATGATATAATAAAATAAACAATCGTTAATATGTAACATAACATTGCAACAAGAGAAAAGATTATTATCTTAAACTAAAAAAAAAATTTACTTTTTATGCGAGTAACTTGATCATCAGAAACGCAAGTACATAAGATCATGTTTGATGCTTTTATGGATTAAATAGCATGAACCATAACTTAATAGATTAGGTGACTTGATCATCAAACTAACACAAGCAAGATTCATTCCGTAATTTTGCTTTATGAAATGAAAAACAAATCTTGAAATAATGTGTGGAAATTAGGTCCTATGTTGGTAAAATTGTCTCCTACTTTTAGCCAAAAGGAACCTAATACAAAAATTGCCAAGGATTACACGTGAACATAACAACTTTTCTTCAACCATTTCACTCTCACACCATGTGAAAAAAGTTTCACTTTATAAAGTTGATATCTAACTAAGGCAATGTTTGATATTGCTTAATAAAACCTTGGACTGAATCGAATTATGTTGTTTCTAATTAGCAATTTTAAGTTAATTAGCTTGTTTTGCATCTAAAAAATCGTATATTATTCTAGGCTGGTAGAGACTACCTTTTAAGTAAATACTGTGAAATCAAATGATAGTAATACTAAGTTGCCGTATAAGTAACTATACCGCCCTTGAAAGCGTTTGCATACTGCAGTACTGCACTAGCAATAAGCATCTAAGTAATCTTGATATACAAAGTCCCAATCACCCCATAACTCTTCATACATTCAATAGCATTAATTGTCCCCTAACGACAAGTCCAGAAAGGATCTGTGTACCTCAAGGTTGTACTGTGATCTAGTTTTTATCATGATATTTCAATATCAGATTCAATCAAATTTTAGTACTTAAAGTTGTAGAGACTAATATTGTATGTAATCAGAAGGGAGTATCAGTTTTAGCTTAACACTCGAAAACTGATGTTTAAACAACTAAGCTCACATCCAAACACCCCTTAGTTGTTATCTTGGTGCACTGTACTAATGATACATTAGTTATCAAGTGAACACTTATATTCTTTTCATCTCATCTAAAATCAGGTTATTTTCGTGGGAATCTTGCTCACAACATAATAGGCACATGAACTAATTTAAATAACGCGCTAGTAAATTAAATCGAAAAAATTAATCTTATAACTACGGTTTTTTCAAAGTGGAAACATCATTCAACTTATTGCTACTCGCTTCATGCTCGTCACTAGAACTAGCATCATCCGTGATCCCACTTGAACCTGAAGCCGATGAAGTTGGTGTCAAGTTCAAGTCAGTTCTTCTTCTTTTGCTTGCACCCGCAGCCATGAAATCGTAGAAAACTGGCTTCGATTTCAGTGACTTACAATCGCTAATGACAGGAATAACTGTGGCTTTGGTCTCTTCGTCGTTTCTGTTAGCATTACTTCCTCTTTTCTTCAAGAAAATCCTACAAATTACCCAATTTTCCATACCCTGAAAAATTATTTACAACAAAATTAAATCATTAGTTACTCTAGCGGGTTCAAGCAAAATAATTTAATAACCAACACTTCTTGAGTAAAGTCGCCAAAATTTAGTTACGCTACAGTCTAATAATTTCGCAAAAAAAACAAAAAAGAAAACGGCGAAGTATAAAAGAAATCGCAGAACGTACAAAAACTATTGAAAAATCATGTTTTTAACGGATTTTTGGGGCTTTGCGAATTAGTACAAAAAAACATTTTTTGCAATTTTTGGGTTATTTTGCTAGACATTCGGCTTATGATGCAGTAGTAATAACAATTGTGCTCGAATGAAAAAATAAATATATATCGACTCGATTCGAACCTGTGGGGGGTTCTGAGGAGTTGCAAGTCGATATTCATGCATGATCCAATCGGTTCGCGAACCATTTGGTGGCTTTCCTCTATAAAACACAAGGGTTTTCTTCATACCAACAAGCTGATTGTTATACGATGTCACAATTTGTTTATCTAAACCAGTTGCTTTCCAATATCCGGATTGAGTAGCTCGATTTGATCGATTCCCATTTGGGTACTTCACTTCTTTTGTGCTAAAAAAGAACCTTTCTTGCTCACAATCACCTAAATTAACCACAAAAACACATTTCGTTATACTCATAATAGTCTAAGAAACTCGAGAATTATATAACGGGTCGAAAACCATCCAGGATTGTAAAGTATTTCATGGCAAGTAACTTATTTATGCAACCAAGTTCAATTTTTTCATATGCAAAGTTCATCTAAAAGAAAGTAAGTTAAAAAGGTAAAAGAAGTAAAAAAAAAAATTAACTGCTAAAAAAGTAAACCTTTGTTGCATTTTTTGTGAGTACAAATTTTCCTTTTTAAGCATAAAAATTTGAACTTGATTACAGATAATTAGCCAATCATTTTATTCCAATCTCCTTATAATTATTCTTTCTTAAACTTCATTTTCACAATCTTATACTAACAAAGTGTTTGTGGGTCAGCTCAATCTGACTACTCACTGTAACCCATACTAAAAATGACTGGTTTCAACTTTTTTTTAGCATATTTTACCCGTTTGACCCAAAAAAAAATACCTGGCAACTCCCAAGGATCAGACTTGCAAACATCAACTTCAGGAATGATAGAAGCAGGCAAAGGAAAAGAGTGCACTTTACGTTTCAAATATTGCTCAACAAGTTCTTCATCAGTGGGATGAAACCTAAAACCAGGAGGCAATCTCAACACACCATTTTTCACAAAGTTTAGCCTCTCCATATTCCAACTTACTAAATAAATGATCAAAGGGAAATGAATATTTAGTGATTTTAGGATTAGCCCACTTTGTAAAATTTGTTAAAATTTTGATGTGTGCATGTTTTAAGGAATTTGTGTTATGGATATAAGAGAAGAGGAGGGATATTGGTGGGGGTGTAAGAAGGAAAAATGAGGCTATTTTATAGTAATGGGGGATAGAAGAAAATTGGAATAAGGACGAAAAGTGTGTTTGGAGTAAACTATACTCAATCTCCTTGTACCCCTTTGACGTTAGTTTTTTAATACTACAATAAATAAATGTCTCAAGTAACTTAAACTATTAATATATTGGACCATCTCTACATGTTATATACAACATTACAACTCATTAAGATGCTAATTTGGTATTAGACAAAAGTATTCATCAAGAATTATTTATACTTTTTTTGGTAAGTGTTTGTACATCTACTTCCTTTTAGAGCAGTAGATTGTGTATATATCTTAGTTAGAAGTGTGTCTAGAAAACTAGAAATAAGATTAATACATGGTTTGCGTCTCGTCTGAATCTATGTGACGGTAAGTTCAAACCTCGTGTATTAGTTGGCTAAAAGATCGAAAACTATGATTATCAAAAAGATATATCATTTTTTACCACAGTAATTATAATAATTTGTTTTACAGTAAGAAGTAGATATAAACAACATTACAAGTTGCTACATCATATATATGCGTAACCCATAAACAAGAAAGACTAAATCTTTAATTTCATCATGGAATTGAAAAAGTAACTTGGAAATTTTATGCTCCAAACATTTGTTTAGAAAATACCCAACGTAAAGAATCTCTTATAGCTTTTACAAATATGGTAATATCGAATTCAAGACTCAAACTCAACACACCCAAAGGTACACTAAATAACTATCAACTATAAAATAGTTTTTTCATATTTCACGCAAACAACATCCCATATACGTCTAATAGTGACACATCTTTATAAAATGTAGTAGCAAAAGTTATATAATCTGATTAACTGTATAAATATGTTAGAGTTAGCGTGTGGTTTGTTTACTTTGGTTATGTTTAACAATGCAGGACGAAAACCCAAACACTAATTAATCAATCAATCCATCACTCTTTAGTCTTAATTATTCTCTTAAAAACTTGTCACACCAAATCCCATTTCATTTAATCTTTCCTTTTCTTGCAAATTATGATAAGTTACTACTACATTATGGGACCTAATAATATTTTTTAAGGTTGTTTAGCACATTTTATTTCCATGATGCTAATAATAATAAAGCTTCTTTGTATTTATATCATTCAAACATTTATTTACGATATAGAAAATAATATTATTTCATTGTATATTTTTTTAACATTATTTCATTGTATATAGATGTGGCAATTTAGATTCAGATGCGCAAAATTGATTCAATTGAAAGATTTTTAGTAAATAAACAACGTGTAACTGTTGATTTTTAATGATTTATAAAAAAATATTTTTAATATCGACTGTCTCTTACTGTATAATAAAAAAAAGATATGTTTAGCCAAACTTCTAACCGCATGTGAATGATCATATTATCTTATAAAACATTTTATACATTCTCTATTCATTAAATTTTTAAATAATACAAATTTTAAAACATATTATACAAATCAATTAAGCATATCATATAAAATATTTTATTCACTCTCTTATTATTAATTAAGTACAAATTTTAGAGCATTTAAACAATACAATCACTTTTTAAAATAATTTTAATTAATAAATGTTATAAAATATATGTTACAAGTACATATTAATTAATATATTAAACATCCTAATTAATATGGTAATATTTTTAAAGTACTCGTAAAATAAAAAATACATCTTATTATACATGTTGTACAACTAATAAACCCTAGAAAAAACTTCATATAACTTACAAGTTGGTGGTAGACCAATCATTTTAACCGAAAATTGGAGTGACTATCAGTTCGACTAGCAAATATAAGTGGTGCGAAAAGGAAACATAGATAACTGGGTGAACTCGGTATTAACGGGTGAACCAGGTCGGATTATGATATTTTTTATTATACTCTGATTACTCAGTTTATCATTTTTATTTTGTGACGCATAAATATTAAGCAAAAAAAGCGATCTTTTATAAAAAAAATTAAGATAATTGTTTGAGAAAAAATGATGCAAATGTGCAAAGTATTAAGAGCCAAGGGTGTTGTTGGGAATTATTTGTAAGTGTCAAGTACCGTTAGTGTTATTGAAGTATTGTTAGTATCTTTCAAGTACCGTTAGTGTTAACGCGGTACATAGTAAGTACTGCTACTTATAAAGTAAGTACTGCTATATTGATTAGGACGAATATATCTTCGTATAAGATATGTCATAGTTATAGTTAGAGTATATCTTAGGGTTAAAGCCATAAATTACCAACGAACTTTACTTTTTTTCTCGATATTACAAATAGAGAAGATAAAATACTTATATAGCCATCAAACTTTATGTTTAATTATAATATTACCAACCATTTCCTCAGTCACCGTTTATTATAGGTTAAAAAGCACTTGTAACCGACACGTCACTTATTTTAACCGGTCATTTTAATTTTTTTTATTTTTTATTATGAGATAACTTCCACCTATGCATTCCACTTACCCCTTAATTAAACAACCCTATCTACCAACCCACATCCTCTTATCTTCTTGAATAAACTTAATTATATATGATCCACCCACCACTCTTCCATCTCAGTCGTCGCCATCAAACCTAGTCTACCCACCGTCTGGTGCAAGCCGTACCGACGTATCACCACCATCTTCGCCGGGATCCACCAACATCACCAACCCGTCGCCACCATAAACCACCGTATCACCACCATTGCGTATAGACATTGATAATGGGAGACCTTAAAGAGCGGCTACTACCAAATCCTACATCAGCGATGAACCTTGGACGAGATGCATTTAACATATCATTTGCATCTTTCTGACAACATTTTTCAGGAGTGGATGCTCTAGGCCTAATAAAGCGTGGCCAAAGCCTTCCATCATGTATCTGGGTTAATGCTGCAACTGGTGATTCACAAATTATTAAAATGGATAAGTTTATCATGATGCGATGTTTTGATCTTCCTGCTCGTTTATCCTTGATCCTTTATTCGTTTATCCTTCAACAATTTGGGAAAAGAGAAGGCTATAGTTGTAAACTTGGAGCAGATTTGTCGCTTTATAACAGCTGATGTGGTGTTGCTTCTGAATTCGCTTGATAGTTAAGTGCTGCAGTATGTTCTGGAACTGCACTGATTTAAACAGATGGAAAGGAAGTAGGGATTCTAAGGAAGTAGATTATCTGCCATTTGGTTTATTAAACTATTGGCACTTTCGAGCTTTGTAATTTCTAGTAATCATTAGTATATGCTTTGTATATTTGATCTTATACGTTCACGTTATGAAAAGAGTTTTTTTATTTTAATATGTTCTAATCTAGTTATCCTGACGTGGACAAAATCAAGAACAAGTCAATGAAAGTCAGCGCCACGTGGGAAAAAAAATTGCGTTACTAATAATAGCCGGTACAAACAAGTTTCGATGGCTATATAAGTATTTTATCTTCTCTATATGTAATATCGAGAAAAAAAGTAAAGTTCGTTGGTAATTTATAGCTTTAACCCTATATCTTATGTGATATACTTAAATAGTTAGAATATTGATAATATATCGTCTGTGATATAGTTAATAATATAGAATATTCTAAGGTTTCTAGGGTTCCTTGCTCAAAGGAACATATGTACAATGTCATTCATGTACCTCATTCAAGTCGATTAATAAGAGAATCGAATAGTTAAACGTAATTATATTCTTCTGTGCTTTATAAAGTTAGATTCCGCATAACTTATTTAACTTGAGTAAGAGTTCTCAAAGTGTTTTAGTTTGATTACAAACTACTATACTAGTTCTTAACAGAATATAGATCTAATCAAAGGGATCAACAAGTGGTATCAGAGCTTGTTGAGAAACTCTGAAAAAGAAGAACACAACCCCAAACACTCCACTCATAATAAAACTCATTGTCTCAACCTGGTGATGACCCTCACTTGGAAGATATTCCAGATCCTGATCCAATACCACAGGGACAGCCTCAAGTTGTGCATCCTGCACCAGCACAAGGTGTTCAAGCCGTGAATGTTGTAGTTACCTCTACAATTACAACACCTTCTCATACTCTTTCTGCTGTCAAACTCCCAGTGCTCAAAGGTGACAACTATGAGACATGGGCTATGTAGATGGAACATTACTTGAATCACACAGATCACACTGGGTGGCAAGTTATCAAGAATGGGAATACACCTAAGAAGCTATACTGGTTACCTGATGGTACATGCTATGCTCTACCTGCTGTGACTGCTGAGGAGGTACAAGCAGAGATCAGAGAAAGAAAGGCCAGAACTACTTTGGCTATGGCACTTTCAGAAGACATCTTACCTAGCTTTCATCACTACAAGGATGCAAAGGCTATGTGGGAGGCTATCAAACTTAGATTTGGAGATAATGACAAATCTAAGAAGATAAAGAAGATTGTTCTAAAGTAAGAATTTGATAACTTCTCAATATCCAGTATAGAAGGGATCCATGGTGGCTATAGAAGGTTCAGTGAGCTGCTTATTCAATTGGTAGTTTATGGACAAATTATTCCCAATGAAGAAGCTAATCTGAAATTCTTAAGGAGTGTTCCACAAGAGTGGAAAGCAATGGCTATGCACTTCATCATAAGAGATGATCTGGATGAAATTCCTTTTGATCATCTCTACAACAATCTTAGAGCGTATGAGATGGATGTAAAAGGCATTGAGGTGACCTAGGCAGCAGCAACAACAAAGTCTAACTTGGCTTTTGTGTCAGAAGGTAATAGCGGTACTTACTTTCATAATACCGCTAGTGGATCAAGCAGCGGTACATACTTCACAAATACCGCTGGGGGACTTACAAGCGGTACTTACCCACAAAGTACTGAAGGCAGCCCTATAGTCTCTCAAAATCCACAAGGAAGATCTTCACCATTGTTTAGTGACAATGATGGCTTCTCATTCTTTGTTGGACAAGACAACAGGCCAAAACTAACACTCAATGACTTGTTCTAAATGGATGATGCTGATGTTGAAGAGATGGATCTCAAATGGCAAGTTGCTATGGTGTCAGTAAGATCTAATAGGTTCTTCAAGAAGACCGGAAGGAAGATGACTGATGATCCTAATGAGCCATTAAGACATGACAAGTCTAAAGTTGAATGTTATAACTGTGGAAGGAATGGACACTTTGCAAGGGAATGCACTAGAGACAAGGCTGAGAGTAGCAGTCAAAATTCCAAGAACAGCTATAGAACCAGTCCAAGAATTACTGAAAGCTTTCCAAAAGGAAACAGCAGGAATTCCAAAGGAACCAAAGCATTGGTGACTGTAAATGGAGTGGTGAACTGGACGGAAGATGAAGAAGAAGAAGAGCTTGGTTTGATGGCTCTCTCACATGAAGATACTGAGGTACATCCTTGTTCTAAAGATTGTGTTCTTAAATTTAATAGCTTAAAAGTAGAACTAGATGAACAATATCAAAAAGTCAACACATGTACTGTAGAATTAAATGCTTTTAAACAGGGTGTTGCTAAGTTAGAAGAAAATATAGTTTTGTATAAAAAGGGTCAGCAAACTATAAAGAGAAACTAAGAATTCTAACTCTTTGAATGAGGGAAAAAGATGTGGAAATTAAAGCTTTTAAAAGACAACTTTTGAAAGTATCAACAGAAAATGAAGCTTTAAAATCAAGTCTTAATAATGAAAAGGAAGTGATTAGTCATTGGCAAAAGTCCTCTAAAGGATTGGGTAAACTGATTAATTCACAAATGGGGTATTATGATAAGTCAGGCCTAGGATATATTGAGGACCAACCTGTGATAACTTTAAATGACAAGGACTTATCAAAGGGGATTTTTGATAGTTCTAGTGAGTCAGATAATACACTTGAAAATGATAGGTATGCTGAAGGAATGAAAGCAGTTCCTCCACCATTATCAGGATTTTCATGCCCCCTAGTAATGATACAAGTATAGAGTTAGAAGAACCAAAGGTTGTTAATACTTCAAACTCTAGTACTTTGTCCCAAGATAAGACTGTTGTGACCAAGAACATTGTTTATCCACCTCTAATGAACAATTTTGTTTCTGAAGAGTCTAAAACTAGTTCTGCTCCCAAGCAAGTAAAAACTCCTAGCAAGACATTTGATAATGATGTAAAACATAATAAAACCAAGAGGAGTGGGATAGGTTTTGAGAAAGTTAGGTCAAAACAACCTTTTGGGTCTTCTTTGATAAGAAAAGTATGTTATGTTTGTAGTAGTCTAAGTCATTTTATCAAAGATTGTACTTTGCATGAAGATAAAATTATGAAACAAAAGGCTTCACAAAAGTTCATGAGAAACAGTAATGGGAAAAATGCACAGGTTAATAGGCAACAGAGATTTAAAGATGACAAATCTAAGTTTGATCATTCAAAAGGGGTAGCTAAAAAGGTTAAAAATAACTCTACCAAAAATTTTGTTCCTAGAGCAGTACTTATGAAACACGGTCTAGTACCTTTAAAGTCTGGTATACCAAGTACCGACAAGTCTAGAACTACAAGTACTGCTAGACCAAACTTAAGTACCGTTGGTTCAAAGTTTGTTAAACCAAAGTTTCCCAAGACTTCTAAGAATGTTATTGAGAAAGCCAAAACATCTAGAAGTAAGCCTAATAACAAACTAGTGCAAATGTGGGTTACTAAAAGAGAAAAACCATGTGTTAAAGCAAGTACTGCTAAAGCAGTACTTAAGGCAAAGAAGTCTGAGCACATAGAGTCACCCTATGTCTTTGACTACATAACTGAAACCATGAAGTATAAGAGCAAAAGCATCATTACTAGAAATACTTCTGAATAGACTCTTAAGTGTGTAGGTCCCACAAGATCCGAGCCAAATGTGGCTTGGGTCCCTGTTAAAAACTAATAAGTTTTGCTTATGTGCAGGGGCATCTAATTTATGAATTGAAAGATAAAGGTATAGTAGATAGTGGATGCTCAAGACACATGACAGGGAATAAAGATTTTCTTGCTGAATTTGAAGAATTCAGAGGTGGACCAGTAGCCTTTAGAGGTAGCAAAGGTAGAATCACTGACAAAGGGAAAATCAATACAGGGAAGTTGGAATTTGAAGATGTGTTCTTTGTGAAATATATGAATGAATTCAATCTATTTTCTGTGTCACAAATGTGTGATAAGAAGAACAAGGTGCTGTTCACAGACACAGACTGCTTGGTGTTGTACAAATACTTTGAGATGCCAAAAGAATCTCAAGTACTGCTTAAAGTACCCAGGCAAGAAAATATGTACACCTTTAATCTTCATACTATTACTCCAACAGGTGGTATTACATGTTTGCTAGCTAAGTCTTCTTTTGATGTGTCTAATTTATGGCATAGGAGGTTAGGTCATGTGAATTTCAAGAATCTTAACAGATTAGTGAATAGGAATTTGGTTAGAGGGTTACCTAACAAATCTTTTCAAAATGATTTCACATGTGCTGCTTGTCAAAAAGGTAAACAACATAGAGCCTCTTGTAAGACCAAGACTGTCAATACTGTGACAAAGCCTTTGCAACTTTTGTATATTGATTTGTTTGGTCCAGTTTCTGTAGGAAGCATTAGTCATAAGACCTTTTGTCTAGTCATAATTGATGATTATAGTAGATTCAGTTGGGTTTTCTTTTTAGCTCTTAAGGAAGAAACTAATTAATTACTTAAGGATTTTATCACTTTAGTTGAAAAACAGTTCACTAAACAAGTCTTAATCATTAGGACAGATAATAGGACAGAATTCAAGAATGCTGAATTTGATGACTTTTGTAGGTCTAAAGGCATTAAGAGACAATTTAGTAATCCTAGGACTCCACAACAAAATGGAGTAGCTGAAAGGAAGAATAGAACACTAATTGAGGCTACTAGAACTATGCTGGCTGATTCTCTATTGCCAAATACATTTTGGGCAGAAGCAATAAATACTGCATGTTATGTGTTAAATAGAGTCTTAGTGACCAAGCCTCAAAACAGTACACCTTATGAACTTTTGACTGGTATTAAGCCAACCATAAGTCATTTAAGACCTTTTGGGTGTCATGTGTCTATACTAAATACTCTTGATCACTTGGGAAAGTTTGATGGAAAATCAGATCCAGGATATCTTGTAGGATATTCATTGCAAAGTAAAGCATATAGGTTTTATAATTTGGCATCTAAAAAGGTTGAATAGAATGCCCATGTTAATTTCTTAGAAAATAAACCCAATGTCCCAGGAATAGGTTATGCTTGGATGTTTGATTTAGATTATCTAACTAATTCTATGGATTACTATTCTATGCAAAAGGATTGTCAAACTAACAATACAGGTAAGGAGTCTGGTACAACTGATTCTGGTACTCAAGAAGAAGCTTCTTCATTAGATGATGATGTTCACATCTATGTACCTAGTATGCCTACTGTTACTCCCATGTCTGCTACTCCCAAGAAGCAAACTATGACATCAACAGATGATCAAGCCTCCCAAGAGCTTCAGAGGCTTCAAGATCAATAAAAGAATGTTACAACTGCTAATAAGCATTCAGGAGAAGAATCTTTTGAGTCACAACACTCAGCAGTACATACTACACCTAGCGGTACCTCATCTGCAAATACTGCTAAGTCAAAATCTGCAAAGTCTGTTGATTCATTAAAAGATATATTACAAGCTATGGACGATGAAGACATGTATGCTAGTCCGGTTGAAGGAATCTTCTCTAAATCTTCCTATGATGAGCAGGGTGCAGTAACTGATTTCAACAATTTGGAAACTGAAATTCCAGTCAGTTCTATTCCCACTCATAGAGTCAACAACAACCATCCTACTATACAGATAATTGGAAATCCCAAGTCTGTTGTGCAAACTAGAAGACAACTTCAAGCCAATACTAAAACTCATGCACTTGTGAGTTATGTCAAACAACATCAAAGAACTAATCATAAGGATACTCAGCATTGTTTGTTTGCCTGTTTCTTATCACAAGTAGAGCCCAAAAACATTTCTCAGGCTCTTGATGAAGAAAGTTGGGTAGATGTCATGCAAGAAGAATTAACACAATTTGAGCTACAAAAGGTTTGGATTCTTGTGAATCTTCCCTCAGGTAAGAGAGTAATTGGTACTAGATGGGTTTTCAGGAACAAGAAGGATGAAAGAGGAGTTGTTGTGAGAAACAAGGCAAGGCTTGTTGCTCAAGGCTATAGATGGGAAGAAGGGATAGACTATGATGAGGTTTTTGCACCAGTGGCAAGGATAGAAGCCATTAGGTTATTTTTGGCCTTTGCATCATATATGGGTTTTATAGTCTATCAGATGGAAGTGAATAGTGCCTTTCTTTATGGTACTATTTCAAAGGAGATATATGTTTCACAACCTCCAGGTTTTGTAGATCCTAAGTACCCCAACAGAGTCTACAAGGTTATCAAAGCACTTTATGGTCTGCATCAAGCTCCAAGGGCTTGGTATGCAACTTTATCCAATTTTCTGTTAGAGCATGGATATAGGAGAGGGACCATTGACAAAACTCTATTCATCAAGAAGAATGCTAAGGATATTATTCTAGTACAAGTCTATGTTGATGACATCATTTTTGGTTCTACCAAGAAATCATGGTGTTAAGAGTTTGAGGCTTTGATGAAAGGAATATTTCAGATGAGTTCTATGGGAGAACTTACTTTCTTTTTAGGACTACAAGTCAAACAAAGGAAAGATGGAATATTTATCAGCCAAGATAAGTATGTTGCTGAAATCTTGAAGAAATTTTCATGTATGGATACAAGGAGTACAAGCACACCTTTTGAAGCTAAGAAGTCTTTGTCAAAAGATGAACATGGTGAAAATGTTGATATTCATCTATATAGGTCAATGATTGGTTCATTGATGTATCTTACTGCTTCTAGGCCAGATATTATGTTTGCTGTGTGTGCCTTTTCAAGGTTCTAAGTTAATCCAAAGGTGTCACATCTACATGCTGTGAAGAGGATTTTTAAGTATCTTAAAAGTCAACCTAATTTAGGATTATGGTATCCTAGAGATTCAACCTTTGAATTGGAAGCTTACTTAGATAGTGATTATGCTGGATCTAATCATGATAGGAAATCTACAACAGGAGGTTGTCAATTCCTAGTCAGAAGACTCATATCATGGCAGTGTAAGAAGCAAATCATTGTTGCTACTTCTACAACTAAAGCTGAATATGTAGCTGCTGATCATTGTTGTGGACAAGTACTTTGGATTCAAAATCAGTTGTTAGATTATGGGTTCAACTTCATGAACACCAAGATTTACATTGATAATAAAAGTACTATATGCATTGTCAAGAATCCAGTATTTCACTCCAAGACCAAGCATATTGAAATCAGACATCACTTCATAAGAGATGTCTATGACAAGAAGCTTATTCAAGTCTTGAAGATTCATACAAACAACAATGTAGCTGACTTATAGACCAAGGCATTTGATGCAAAGAGATTTTAATTCTTGGTGACACATATTGGTATGCTCAACCAATAGACTGCTGCATATGTTGAGGGGAGGTAACAGATGTTCAATTTTTATGCTAATTTTTATTGTATAGTCTATATTTTTGTGTTTTTGATGTGATTGCAGGTTAATAGAATAAGATAAAAGAGGATATTATGATAGTGGAATGCATGAACTGGTCAACATTGTGAGGTACCGTTATGGATCCAAGTACCGCTAGCACAATTCCAAGTACCGAGTATGTTCCATGTACCGCTACATGTCCGTTGTACCGTTAAGGGTCCCTTTTGTAAATTTGGCGGTTTCTTCGCGTTTGGGTTTGTTATTTACTTAAATACTTACTCCAATTACACAATTAACTCACCTAATCTTTTATTTTTATCTCTTGATTCTATAACATTCTCTCTAATTTTTCGTCCATCAAAAATACTAATAGCTGCTTTACAAGTGATCTCTAAGCATAATTTTGTTGCGAATCTTGCTCTAAATGATGACTCTCTTGGATTCCATGAGATTCTTGGATTCTTATCTCGAAGTCATGTTCGTTTCGCACTCACTGTAAGTCCCATTATCTCTGTTTCCATTATTGAACAATTTTGGAACACTGCTATGTTAGGTACTCGGTTTGATTAACCTTGCATTAAGGCTAGGGTAAATCATAGAAATATATATGTAACTGAGGTACTGCTAAGGGCTAGTTTGGGATTAAATGATGAAAATGGACTTAGTATGCTTAATAATACATAGATACATGATGGCCTTGCAGCCATGGGAAATGAGGGTGGTAGGGAAAGTCTTACTTTCTTTAAAGCTTTGTTTTCACCTCAATGGAAATTGCTTTTTCATGCCATTATTCACTGTTTGAGCTCTAAAAGTACTTCTTTTGATCAAATTTTTTGTTGCATTGGCATCAGCTGGTATTTGTCTAGCAAATAACAAGGTTTTTAATTTTTTAAGATTAATTTTTGAAGACATGACTAGGAATTTGGAAGGAACTAATTTTTTTTTAATGTATCCTAGATTCATTCAGACTTTAGTTAGTGACCAAATCTCTAACCTACCAGAGTTAACTGATACATGGGATGTTCCTACATTCACAAAGAGAACTTTCTCTTTCTTGACCAAACAAGGCAATGCCTTTACAGGAACTGTTACACCATTGTTTGCTCACATGTTAGCCCAACCTGCCAACCAAGAAGGTGAGGAACCTAGCAATGCTAGTGCTTCTCAGCAAACTCCTTCTAACAGAGTTCCCATTCATCAGAAGATTCTCAATCTTCTTCTCACAATATTGGTGCTCCACCAAATACTGATGAGATGATCCATACACCTGTTGCTTCCATTGCTGCTAGTGGTTCACCACCAGCACAGGCACCAGAGGTGGTGGATGTTGCAAATTTAACTGCTTTGTGTACTAGTTTGTCCCAACAGGTACAGGTGTTGCAAAAGGAAAAACTTGTTCAAGACAAGAAAATTGCTGAATTAGAAGCCAGCCTAATCAACTTGAGGAATAAAGTATCACCTTGGATGAGGCAGAATAGGTTTATTCAGAAGGCTGCACTTAAAAAGCAAAGATTCAGAAACCATAAGAAAAGGCAACTGAATGCAACCAAATAGGAGAGGAATTATGAAGAACAAATACCTTCTTCTAATAATCAAAGAAGGGTCTCTGGAAATGACATCAATTTTTTGTTGGATGATGATGTCATTGGGAATTTTAAAGATGGAACTGGTTTAGAGACTGGTGTGGATGAACCTACAAACATGGAGGTACAACAGGAATAACCATAAACTACTAATGAGGAGCCACAAGTTGAAGAAATGATGGTCACTCAGCTAGCACCACAACCTCAATCACCACAACCTCAATCACCACAACTTCAAGTGAATTAGAGTACTTCTATGAGAACATGGAGGAGATTAATGTTCAATTTCCTATATCTTCACCTCCACCATCACAAAGACAAATCTGATTTCACAAGAAACAGTCTTTGCAAGTACTGTCAAGATCAAGAGTGAGCAATGAATCATATTAGACTAAAGAGGTGCAAGTTGAAAGGCTAATTTCAGTAGAAGAACAGGTATCTAGAGATACACAAGTGATTGAAGAAACAAGTGTGTCTAATACTAATGAAGTCAACATTGTTGAAGATCCAAGTACTGCTAAGCCAATTAAGCTGACTGCAAGTACTGCTGACATTATTGAAGACCCAAGTATTCCTAAGCCAACTAAGCCGACTGCAAGTACCGCTGGTGATCATCATTCACTGGAAAGTCAAACTCCTTTTGGAGAGGATGAGACTTTAGCCCAAATACTGCTTGACTTAAGAGAGAAGAATTCAGCTGAGAAAGCAAAACAAGTAGAGGTAGAGAATAAGTCACAACAAGAAGTTCTTGCCAAAAAGGATCAAACTACAGGTAAGAAAGTTCAAGCTTCACACCCTACTAAAGGTATAGTTATTCAACAGCAAGCTGATGAGGATTCCAAGCTGAAGAAGAAGCTACTTAAGATTAATCCAAAGGATAAGGGGAAGAAGCAAAGACAATCAAAATCTAAAAATGAAAGTGATTCAGATGAAGATATCAGCAAAGTCATATATAGATTTAATCAACTAGACCATGATGAGGAATATGCTCTTAGAATACAGGCTCAAATTCGTGAAGAAGACTTGCAAGAGGAACTTGAAGCTAATAAGCATTTGCTAGAAGCTAAGAGAATACAACAAGAATGGAACATACAAGAGTATGATAGGATTCAAGCTGAATTACATGCAAGTGAGATTCTTGCAGACTCATTGTTAGCTGAAGAGAGAGATGCTTATGATGAAGAAGAGAAATCAAAACTGATTGATGATCTGGTAAGGGAGCAACAAAGATTCTTTGCTAAGAAGAGAAGAAGAGAAAAGATTAAGCCTCCAACTACCATGCAGATTAGGAATCAAATGATGACATTTCTCAAGAAAGTTAAGCATTTCACTTATACTCAGCTGGTCAAGAAGAAATTTGAAGAAATCAGGACTTTGTATGAACAACATAAAAGAGATGATTGAATTTTGTTGAGATTGGATCTAAAGCAAATAGGATAGCTATTGAAAAAGCTAGAAGACATGATAGGTGTGAAAAAACCCATCCTTTTACCACTTAATTACAATTAAAACGAGACCTTAACGTGTATTTTATGTCGTAAATGTCAGAATTATGTGTGGTTTGTGTTTTTGTTGTGTTTTAGGACCAAAAGATGAAAAAGGAAGAAAACACGGGCTTTCACGGGCTTTTATCGAAGAAAAAGACAAAAGACGAAGTCAAGAGATCAAGAGTGCAAAAAGAACGGAAGTCTAAGGCCTATTATGAAGATTTATCGAAGAAAACGTCTAAAGACGGAAGTTTAATAAAGCCAAAGAACTCAAGTCTAATTTATGAAGAAATTACAAGACGAGTTTAATTAATCCCGAGACAAAAGTCGAAAAAGTCGAAGATTTTAGAAGACTAAGGACTAAAAGAGAAAGAAAGAAAGAAGGAAGCTTCCTAGCAACCTTCCTCCCCTCCTTCCCTATAAATAGAGGATTAGTTCTCATTTTTATGTTGTTGGCTAATTTGACAAACTAGCTCTTCCACTTTTCATTCTTGCACTTTTAATTTCTTGCAATTTAAATACTTGTCTTGCACCTTTAATTTTCAAGTAAGTTTTACTTTTATGTTATTGAATCTTTACTTTTTATTGTTAATATCTCATCTACCTTTCTTGTTTTGATTTAATCTTTATGTTTATGTTAATGGCTATGTTCTTGAGTTTTTGATAGTTTTATTAAGTGGGTTTTTGATTGATTGGGTTATTAGTATTAGTTTAATTTATTTGGTTTGATTTATTATTGATAGTTGATTATTAGTGGTTAGTTTGGTTTAGTTTTTAGATTGATTATGGTTGTTCTTAGTTAAATTTGTGCCTTGTTTTTCTTTATTTTTCGTCACTGTTTCATTGTGCCTAGTTTTTACCGAACGAGTTCATCTTTCCCGAACCAAATTATTTTACCGAACCAAAGTTTTTTGTGTTTTAGTTTTAATATTCCGAACGAGTTATTTTCCCGAACCAGTGCTTTTATTTTCATTTTACCGAACCAGTTTTGTTTTACCGAACGAAGTCTTTTATTCCGAACAAACATTTTTTTCCCGAACGAAGGGGATTTTCCCGAACGAAGGGATTTTCCCGAACGAAGGGGATTTTCCCGAACGAAGGGGATCTTCCCGAACGAAGAAAATATTCCGAACGAAGGATTATTCTGAGTGAGGGACATTTTCCGAACGAAGCATTTATCCCGAGTGAAGGAAGTTTTTCCGAATGAGTTATTTTTAGTTTATTTTAAGTTTATGTTTTTAAGTTTTAAACTTTATTTTTCCCCGTCTTTTTCCTTAGTCACACTTTTACCAGCCTTGCTTTTAGTTTAAGTTTAATTTTACGTCAGTTAATTTCTCGTCATTTAATTAATTTACTTTTAAAGTTTTTAATATTGCACCATTTTCGTTTCAATTTGTTTTAGTTTTAATTAATCGTCATTTACTTTAAAGTCTTGCATTTTAATTATACTACAACGACCAAAATATTTGTTCTCACCAAAAGACGACTGAGTCGCACTTAAACCCAGTAGTCAATTCGAAAAGATCGGACGATAATATTTTCTTACTGGGCAAAAGCCTTGTATTAAATGGCGCCGCTGCCGGCTCTTTTCGTAAAGATTAACGGTTTTCTGTGAGAGACGCGTTGTATTTTGGGATCCGTTCACTCGTGAGCGTTATTTTTCTTGCTCAAAAATTTTCAAAAAAACCCATAAAAATTAAAAATTGTTAAAAATCCATAAAAATTAAAAATTTTGAAAAATCAAAAAAGATTTTATTTTTATAGTGTATATATATTGTCTATTGCTTTGGTATCTTTTTCTTTTGCTTTCGCAGGTGTATGCGTACTAGATCTTCAACTTATCCAGAGCCCGAGACTCGTGAAGATTTAGCTATGACAGGTGTGAACAACAATAATAACCCACCACACCTCAACAATAACAACAAAAATGTTCCCCCACCCGATCTTCGGACAATGGAGGAAATTTGTCAACCTACCATGAATGGACGAGGAGGACCGATTGTGCCGATGCAAATCACGGCTCCGGAGTTTTCATTGAAGCATCACATGATCCAACAAGTGCAAACTAATCCATTTCGCGGATTGCCGGATGATGATGCCAACAAGCACCTCGACAAATTCATTACTATTACTCAAAGCATGAAGTTGCCCGGTGTTACTATGGATGTCCTTCGCCTACAGCTCTTTCCACATACTTTATCCCACCACGCCGAAAAATGGTTTGATCGTCTCCCGAAGAATTCCATTCATACTTGGGACGACATGACTCAACGATTTTTGTCGCGCTACTTTCCACCATCCATGGTCACGAGCCTTCGAAATCAAATCAGCGGTTTCATGCAAGAACCCGATGAATCTCTCTTTGATGCTTGGGAAAGATATAATGTTTTGATCGATCGATGTCCAAACAACAACATGCTCCCCGTTACCTTAATTGACACTTTCTACAATGGTTTAACTTTTCGTGACCGTGATACTATTAATGCAGCCACCCGAGGAGTGTAGAGAGCTTATTGAGAACATAACTACTCATCATAAAAATTGGGATTCCTCCGCATCTTCAAGGAATAACCCGAGAGTCAATGTTTCTTCTACTTCAGCAAACCCCGATATGATCGAATTCACCCACATGATGGCCGAAATTGTCACACCCCACCATGGCGGAACATGGGGCGCGACGTATGGATATCATCACAACATGGCGTGTCTATAGAGACAACTATATGAAATAAGAAATGTCATAAAAATGGTGACACGAAGGTCATGACAATATCTCAATAAATGCAAGGGGTCTAGGTAAGTAAGTAACAGTCCTACTTCTTACCCAAGACAACAAATAACATACCAACAAACATATGTGTGCCACAGTATCACTTATTACAAGAACAATCAAATAAAAACTAAGAAGGAAACGGGGATTCTCCTTCTATATGCATTCCTAAGCTTCTCCAATCCTAGCCACATATGTTCTCATGCTTAACCATAGTATCACCTGAAAGAGACACTAAAACACGTCAACATAAAGTTGGTGAGAGTCATAGGTTTAGACTCCAACGCTAAAACAGTTACAAGCTGTGAATAACAATCATCAACAAAAGAACATATGGACAATGTGTTACAATTATGTATTAACAACTATCAATCAAAACAAATCATACCAAACCAATCCAATCCAATCCAAGGCTCCTACCTTGCCAAACAACATCATGGTACCATAGATGATCACCCTATGTACCTATCCCAAGGCCACTACCTTGGCAAACCACAAGGCCACTACCTTGTCAAACCACAAGGCCACTACCTTGTCAAACCACAATAACATATCAAAAATCGCATAGCAGTTAATCACATAAGGTACACACCAGTCCATCACAACCATAAAACATTCACAGCAACAATTTAGAAACAACTCAACACAGTGTCTCTTCCATCCCATCTGGAAGTCAAAAATAAAAATAAACATGGGACTATGAACACTCACCTGATAGCTCCTTCAATAGTCCTTGCACTAGCAACAAGCTAACAAACCAAAAACACGAAATCAATAAACGAACCAACCACTAAGATGGCTCATTAACCTATGATGGACATCTAGCCTATTCTCACATATTTACCTCATTGATAAGCTCTAATCACCCCATTACCCTTCCTTAACAAGTCCTTAACTTGGTTAAGTTTAATAACTAACCCGTTCGTATTTTACCCAAAACAGTCCCAGTTTTTAGGTCTCAAAACTTTAGCTCAAACGCCCACTTAAACCTACCCATGGTTTCTGTAAAAGGAATATTCACACCCTTACATATGTTGGCTAACACCTCCCACTTGCCCTAACCTTAAAGCTACTGTTAAGGCCCCGATATACATATATCTACTTTTGTCATTCCAGATTTCCTGATTTTAAACGTACTAAAAGATTGTTACCATTAAGGGGTCTTACCCTAAACCACAACCTTAGCCCAAGTGCAGATACTTACTACTAGGGGTGTCAAAAAAGTTGACCCGACCCGAACCCGACCCGAACCCGAACCCGAATAATCATATTCGGGTCGGGTCACTCGGGTCCGAAAGCGTATTCGGGTCAATTCGGGTTGACCTGAATTGACCCGAGTTTTAAATAGGCTCGGGTTCGGGTTATATATTTTTACCCTTGACCCGACTTGACCCGACCCGAGTTGACCCGAACCCGACCAACCCGACTTGACCCGACTAAAATTAGACTTTTTACATTGTTTTAGTACAAAATTAGGCCACTTTTTACACTTTTTTCTCAAACTCGGGTTGACCCGAACCCGAGTTGACCCGACCCGAGTTGACCCGACCCGAATTGACCCGAACCCGAGTGACCCGAGTTCTAATTAGGCTCGGGTTCGGGTTATATATTTTTTACTCTTGACCCGACTTGACCCGACCCGAGTTGACCCGAACTCGACCGGGTCAACCCGAATCACACCCCTACTTACTACAATATATAAACCATCTCTCACGTTCGTGAGAAGATCCTAATGCAACCCTAAGTACCCCAAACAACCCAAAACTTAAAAAGAAAACAGGCTGAATTCAAAACTGTTTTGACCTCCGACTGTTGTAACATGTTTTTGACCCACTTCCCGACCTCCAATTTAGTTCTCGTTTCTTGCATTGGAAAGCCACTTCAAATAACTTTCCAGGGGTACTCGGATCGTAAAATAAGAGTTTATAAAACTCCCGATATGATCAAAACAATTGACTCAAAATCTGCCCAGTTTTTAAAAACGGGTTTAAACAAATTGAACTAATTAATTACCCATAGCCCCATCTAATACAAGCCCTAGATTATATGATCATCATATTATGACTATAACATCATTAATTTACTGATTTTATATAAACCCTAACCCTAATCCATCATAAGAATGATTAATTAAACATAAAAACAATTCAATCAAAAAGGTTTAAGAAGGTTTACCTTTGATTTATGAAAACCCCCAAATTTTATGAAGAACCCTAATTTTTTTATGAAACCCACGAATTTTCTTGGTTTCCAGTAGATAATAATGAATTACTTTGTTTAGTATAACTTTATATAGGGTATGGGTGAATCCTAGTCCAACCCATAGCCCACTTTCCTTTTTTCCTCCCTTTTTCCTTTTTTTTTCTTTTCTGGCGTTCAAACCGACCCACACCCTCCTTAATTTCGTTTTTTTTCTTTTTTATTATTAATATATGTATTACTAATATTACCTTAATTTATCTTAATTTATTTCAGCTCCTAAAGCCTCCAAAACCTCAAAACCGTAAAACTAGTCAGTTTTTACGCGTTTTACCGAAAAAGTCGTAAAATATACACTTTTATAAAAAAACTCAAATTTTGAAATAAACTTTATAACTAAGTCCTAAATGACTTAAAACCATCCCGAAAAATACTCACATGACTAATTACCTCTTCCGAGATCTCTAAATGCTAAACCGTAAATCGTAAAAATACGATTTTCTATAATACATATACGTATACGTAAAACTACTAAATAACACCATTTCACTTCATAGTCACTACCATGTGAGCTCATGAACATGAAATCATCACACATCATTTCACTCACAAGGTACCCCGTACCGGAAACGATATCCAAACCACAATCAATACACACCAATTAGCACATAAACACGTAACTAGCACAAAATAAAACTAAGTGACGAACCTCACAACCAGGGTTGTCACAGAAATGAACAAAAATATCTTGCTCATCGCTACAAACCAACAACAACAAGTTAAAGCTGTAGCAATTTCTTGCGAGACTTGCGGCGGTCCTCATTCATACACTGATTGTCCTTCTACTCAAGGCAATCCGGAAAACGTGTATGCGGCTTATGGTAACTATTCACCGGAAAATTACCAAGCCCGACCTCAAGGGGATCGAAATTTGCTAAGTTATAGGTCGAACAACTATCTTTCACCCGGTTTTTCTCCTCAAAACCACAACCCCAACAACTACAATAGAAGCACTCCAAACCCACCTCGAGCTTCTACTCCATATCACCCACCCGCCCCAACCTCCACCCATCAATCATGATGTTGAAACTTTCATGAAAACCCAACGAGAGCTAGTTAACAATCTTCAAAGCCAAATCATCACCTTGAAAAGTGACATCACTAAACAAGGAAATGATATTAGAACCGAGCTTCGTCAAGATATGCAAACTTCTATCAGCACTCAGACGAATGATTTGAAGAACATGATGGCTAGTTTCTTTCAAGGTAATCAACCATCTACTTCGGGCTCACTTCCTTCAAATACTGTTACTAACCTGAGAGCGAATGTAAGTGCTATTACTACACGCAGTGGAGCAACTTTAGTAGGACCATCTATCCCTCCCCCAGTTACTACATATATACCTCCTCCACCACCATTTATCCCTCCTACTCCCACGCCTAGTATTAGTTCACCATTACCGTCTCCGCCTCCTCATGAAGAAGTACCCAAGAAGAACCCTTCACCAACCCCACCTTCCACCTATAAACCCAATATTCCTTAACCTTCTCGCTTAGACAAGGCTAAATTACAAACCAAGGATGACATTCAAGGGTCGAACTATTTGAAGATGATCTCTCAAATGAATTTCAACATTAGCCTTGTTGAAGCACTTGTCCATATGCCGAAATTTGTCAAGGCATTCAAGAAATTGTTTAACAAGAAGGAAAAGCTGGTTGAGCTCTTCAACACACGCTTAAATGAAAACTATTCTGCAGTTATTCTTAAAGAACTTCCGGAGAAACTTGGAGATCCCGGTCGTTTTGTGTTGCCTTGCATTTTTAACAAAACCAAAGAATTTACTGCCCTAGCTGATCTCGGGGCAAGTATTAATTTGATGCCTTTAAGTGTTTGGACAACATTATCATTACCCGACCTTACACCAAGAAAGATGACTCTTGAGCTAGCGAATTGTACTCTCGCTTACCCCGTTGGTATTGCCGAAGATGTGTTTATTAAAGTGGGCACCTTCACTTTTTCGGTCGACTTTGTTGTTGTTGATTATGAAATGGACCCTCGTATTCCTTTAATACTTGGTCGGCCATTTTTGAGAACCGGAAAAGCTTTAGTTGATGTTGCCGAAGGTGAGTTAATCTTAAGGGTCGGGAATGATGCACAAGTGTTCAAAATGGGGAAGATCACAACTAAATCTAATGGAAGAGAATCCACGAATATGATTAATGTGCTTGATGATTTTGTCATCTACAACAATCCTCTATTCGATTCTTGCTATGATAATCCACTGTTCCAAGATAATGTGGATGATTCTCTCTCCAATTCTGATCCTCCACCAATTTACGATTCTCCATCGATCTTTGATGCTTATGATGACGATTCTAGTTCTGATGGAGATGATTATGATGATTTTACTTCTGAGTATCCAGACATGCCCACTTATGATGATTTTGATGAGGCTGATACTCTCTCGAGTGATTCTTCACATGATGAAGATCCTCCGCCAACCATGATTGATCCTACTTTGGATGACTACTCATTTGAGGAAGACTTTGCTACTTTTCTCAACACATACTTCCCAAATGAGAGTGATGATCCTCCTTTAGACTTTGATGATTATGGTCTTTATCCTTCTACGGATTTGAAGAAACTTCTTTCAAAGGAGAAGACGCCGGAAGACACCAACATCCGCATCACGTATGTTTTAACACCTCTCTATCCACCTTCTGAGAAGGAGGTTGTGCATTTTCTTAGCGGATCTTCTTCAAATTCTGCTGAGCCTGAGTGCTATTTTCCCCTAAAGGAAAAGGTGTTCGACCCCAGTATCGAAATTTTTCAGCCATCTCAGTATCCACCTGATGCAATAAAAGGAAAGACTTCTAGAACTACTGGAGCCATGCTATCACTTCACCATACCTCCCACCACCGTGCTCTATCTTTGCTTAAGGGAACCTTGCCTACTCTTCTTTGGCTTGCCTTGTTCGCCTTAAGCTTGTGTTACTTGATGGACGAAAACCATGTGTTTGATCCCGGTGGATACTCTTCAAGGTTCTTACTATGCTAATCAAGGTCGAGTCAGGCTCACGACTCGTTGATAAAAAAACAAGCGCTTCTTGGGAGGCAACCCAAGTATCTATCTTTTATCCTAAGTGTAGGGGAGACCCGTTGGTGTTTGCTATTTTCTCTCTTCTCATACTCAGGGATTCGCACTTTCAAAGATCCATTCTTGATGACTTTTGACGACCCGTGATTCCGTGTTCCTGTCTTCCCGGTTCTATCCTAAACTCTTTTCGATTCACTATTTTATATTTTCCAATATTAAAATAGGAATCTCGTTAGTTGTCTTTTCCTTAGCAAGATTTAAACAACGTGCACAATGTCCTAAGTGTAGGGGAGTTTAATCCCACATGCTTAAACATTGAGGACAATGTTTATATCAAGTGTAGGGGGACTTCTATCAAAGTTAAGTGGCCTTTTCCATGAATTTGACCTCATTATAAACGGAAATTTGATTTTTCGACATTTTTCAAAATTTTTAATCTATTTTGGCCTAGTTGTAGTTTCCTTTATTTTTATTATTTTCTCTTATTGTTCAATAAAATGGTTTTAGCAAGTTTAGATATCTTAGATATATTAGGCCCGTCGTGAATATTTTGACTCAACCCGAGTTTACTTATCCAAGTTTACTCTAGCTAGTATCCTTAACCATGTAGACCTTAATTGGTTTATTAGGCTAAGCATCCACGAGTCTCATTCCTTGAGATTTTAAATTGTGGAGAACAAGAAATGATAGAGTTAGTTATAAGTTTGGTATTCTTTCATTAACTTATGTGAGTTAATTATGATCTTTTTCTCCCATCGCTTGTAAATAAATAAATGCAATAAGTAAGGTCGTACAGTCTGAAAAATTACTTAGCTTCTAGCCCAAGATCGTTTAAAAGTTGCTCGGTATTAATTAGAGTTCATAGCCAAGGCATAATTTATTGAAACGGGACGCGAAGATTGGCGAGTCCAAAAAGGCCTTAACAAGGCATGAGGATTCCATTTTGTTGCTAAAGATCCAAGATGATGTGAAAATCATTATTCCAAAATCAGTATGAAGGATCAAGACACACGACGAAAAACAATTACTCCCATAAAGATCATGGAGAAATCTATCCGAAAAGACCCTAACAAGGTATGAGGATAAATAGATCCAAGTCCAAAAAGGAGGCGGATCGTTGTATATCAAAATCCCAAATAAGGATTGAAGAAATAATGAAGAAGTCGTGGTCAACATTTGAAGAAAATATCTCAACTACCCCAAGTGAAGATATACACTATAGACGAAGAGAAGACCATAATTTCAAGATCGTCTTCTCAAGATTTGAAGTATGAAGTAAATACCAAATATCGGTCCGAGAAAGGTCTCAAATCGTGAAGCGAGTTATGCCAAGATATGAACTTTATGAGGTTTCGAGAAGCAGTTTTAAAAGATTTTGTCCTTTAGCTAACTATGGATTAGATCATCCTACTTTATTTTCAGCCTTACTAAACTAACGAAATAAGTCAACAATGCATCCTCGTGATCATTCAAGACATCAATAAAATATAAGAGGTACCCGTAGGAATAAGGGAGTCTAAGTGATTAATTAAACCGCATGAGTCTGTGTTAGTTGTGCTAACTTGTACTAACAATGATCTCGTTTTTAAGCTTGGCATGGGGTACGTGAAACTTGAGGATGATAGACATTCATGACACCAAAGCCCTAATGTAAGTCTTAGATTTCTTTACAAGTTTCTTCCTTCTAACATTTTGTTATTTTCTATCTTTTAAATTTTCCTTAGTTTCTATTGTTTAATAAAGGCCAAGGTAGGTTGATTATGATGGAGAATGTAAATCTTGCTTTGTCACTAAGCATTGCATGAGGTCATTGCAATGGTCAAGTGTAGGAGATTTGATAGGTGTGAAAACACCCATCCTTTTACCACTTAATTACAATTAAAACGAGACCTTAACGTGTATTTTATGTCATAAATATCAGAATTATGCGTGGTTTGTGTTTTTGTTGTGTTTTAGGACCAAAAGATGAAAAAGGAAGAAAACACGGGCTTTCACGGGCTTTTATCGAAGAAAAAGACAAAAGACGAAGTCAAGAGATCAAGAGTGCAAAAAGAACGGAAGTCTAAGGCCTATTCTGAAGATTTATCGAAGAAAAAGTCTAAAGACGAAAGTTTAATAAAGCCAAAGAACTCAAGTCTAATTTATAAAGAAATTACAAGACGAGTTTAATTAATCCCGAGACAAAAGTCGAAAAAGTCGAAGAGTTTAGAAGACTAAGGACTAAAAGAGAAAGAAAGAAAGAAGGAAGCTTCCTAGCAACCTTCCTCCCCTCCTTCCCTATAAATAGAGGATTAGTTTTCATTTTTATGTTGTTGGCTAATTTGACAAACTAGCTCTTCCACTTTTCATTCTTGCACTTTTAATTTCTTGCAATTTAAATACTTGTCTTGCACCTTTAATTTTCAAGTAAGTTTTACTTTTATGTTATTGAATCTTTACTTTTTATTGTTAATCTCTCATCTACCTTTCTTGTTTAGATTTAATCTTTATGTTTATGTTAATGGTTATGTTCTTGAGTTTTTGGTAGTTTTATTAAGTGGGTTTTTGATTGATTTGGTTATTAGTATTAGTTTTATTGATTTGGTTTGATTTATTATTGATAGTTGATTATTAGTGGTTAGTTTGGTTTAGTTTTTAGATTGATTATGCTTGTTCTTAGTTAAATTCGTGCCTTGTTTTTCCTTATTTTTCGTCACTGTTTCATTGTGCCCAGTTTTTACCGAACGAGTTCATCTTTCCCGAACCAAATTATTTTACCGAACCAAAGTTTTTTGTGTTTTAGTTTTAATATCCCGAACGAGTTATTTTCCCGAACCAGTGCTTTTATTTTCATTTTACCGGACCAGTTTTATTTTACCGAACGAAGTCTTTTATTCCGAACAAACATTTTTTCCCGAACGAAAGGGATTTTCCCGAACGAAGGGGATTTTCCCGAACGAAGAAAATAATTCTGAACGAAGGATTATTCTGGGTGAGGGACTTTTTCCGAACGAAGCATTTATCCCGAGTGAAGGAAGTTTTTCCGAATGAGTTATTTTTAGTTTATTTTAAGTTTATGTTTTTAAGTTTTAAACTTTATTTTTTCCCGCCTTTTTCCTTAGTCACACTTTTACCAGCCTTGCCTTTAGTTTAAGTTTAATTTTACGTCAGTTAATTTCTCGTCATTTAATTAATTTACTTTTAAAGTTTTTAATATTGCACCATTTTCGTTTCAATTAGTTTTAGTTTTAATTAATCATCATTTACTTTAAAGTCTTGCATTTTAATTATACTACAACGACCAAAATATTTGTTCTCACCAAAAGACGACTACGTCGCACTTAAACCCAGTAGTCAATTTGAAAAGATCGGACGATAATATTTTCTTACTGGGCAAAAGCCTTGTATTAAGACATCTGCAACAAAAAAAGCAATTTGGAACTGCTCCTAGAATTGAGCCAAGTACTGCTGAACCTACAACTACATCTCCACCTATCAAGACCACATATGTGAGGAAAAGTAGAAAGGAGAAGGTAACTTCAAAAGAGGAAGAGACTGCTCAAATAATAAATGAAAGAGATAAAGCTCAAGATGTTGACAAGACTAAAAATGTACAAGCAGTACATACACAGTCAATAGTACATACTGAAGAAACGGTACATACAAACTTGGAAGAAGGTTCAATAGAATTTGAAGGAACCTCCAAGGGTGTTAAGAGGAAAAGGTCAACTAGAGGAAGCAGAAAGCCAAAAAGGCTAAGTCAACAACAGAAGATAGTGATGATGATGAGAGCTTGATAAAGTACTTGAAGATAGTAAAATTTGAAGATCAATGTATTGATACAAAGATTTTTGGAAAGAGGTCATCTATTGCTAGATGGATGTACTCTATGGATCAAAGACTGGAAGCTCATGGAATTCAAAGAACTGATGGCACAACAAGAACATTCAGACTTTTGGAAGATATTCTTCATATTCTTGACAGACAAGATGTTCAGGATCTTTTCAGATTAGTTCAAGAAGCCAGTGCGGGTAAAACTGAGGTATCACTATTATATAATGAATTGCTCTTCAAGTATGAACCATACAACTGTGATCAAGAAATGTTAAAGGAATTAGAGAATCAGGTTCCTAGTTACTAGAGATATTATAGGTCATGTGGATTGCATATTTTGGATATAGATGATGTTACTTACTATATGCTACAAGAGAAGAGTTATCCATTTGGACGAAGATTGTTGGAAAGAATGTTGGAACATCAATTGGAAGTCACGGAAGAGTATGTTGATGAATTGGAGTTGATCAGAATGGTTAAACAACAAATCAAGGATTTGAAAGACGAGGAAGAAGCTGAGAAAGAGCCTTAAGTGTTTGACTTCCAGTCACACTTCACAAATGGTTCTCAGTTCATCATGTCTAACACACATAAGAACTGGCTAGTCTATAAGCAAACGGTTTGTGGTAAAGACTTCTCAAATCCGTTGAAAGCTGGTAGTTTGCTAAAAACTCTATGGTTCTGACTCACCTTGTTTCGAGACAAAGAGTTGGCTAGTCCTAGACAAACGGTACTAGATAACGACTTAATCAAATCCGTTGATGGTAGACAATTTACCAAAAATTGTAGGGTTATCAGTACACCTTATTCTTTATGAATAAATTATTGGCTATTCCAGAGTGTACGTCTAACTGGTAAAGAATATATCAAATCCGTTGATAGCTGGTGATTTGCTAAAAATCATGAAGCCAATACAGATTGGTTTTTGTTGTTAACTGTTTCATTTCAGGTATGAAGATTGCAAGCAAAGAAGTATTCAAGAAAAGATACTTAGAAGGTTTTGTCTCATCAAATCAAGACTGAAGTTCATGATTCAGAGTTCATAGATTTAACTCAAGAAGACAATTACTGTTGCTGTAAAGAAAATTGGATGTTTACAAGACACAAGAAGATCATAAGTTGAAGACAAAGATGATGCTTGAAGATTATCTTATCAGAAGAAGATCTACATTGAAGTGTTTGGCTACATTCAGTTGGATACAAATACAAATTAACAAGTTCAATTCAAGGATGAAGAAAAGACTGAAGACATGTATTCTAAATACATCCAGTACAAAGAGAAACAAGATAGACAACAAGTTATCATTCTTGTTTAGGGGAGGATTGTTGGGAATTATTTGTAAGTGTCAAGTACCGTTAGTGTTATTGAAGTACTGTTAGTATCTTTCAAGTACCGTTAGTGTTAACGCGGTACATAGTAAGTACTGCTACTTATAAATTAAGTACTGCTATATTGATTAGGACGAATATATCTTCGTATAAGATATGTCATAGTTATAATTAGAGTATATCTTATGTGGTATACTAAAATAGTTAAAATATTGATAATATATCGTATGTGATATAGTTATCTATATAGTATATTTTAAGGTTTCTAGGGTTCCTTACTCTATAAAAGGAACATAGGTACAATGTCATTCATGTACCTCATTCAAGTCGATTAATAAGAGAATCGAATAGTTAAACGTAATTCTGTTCTTCTGTGCTTTATAAGTTAGATTCCGCATAACTTATTTTGCTTGAGTAAGAGTTCTCAAAGTGTTTTAGTTTGATTACAAACTCCTATACTAGTTCTTAACAGAATATATATCTAGTCAAAGGGATCAAAAGGTGCCACGGCAGCCGAGGGTTCGCCGAACCTTGCTGGCATCCTCGCCGGCCTTCGCCGGGCTGCGTTGCCACACCCACCTCCTGTCGCCGAGCACTCATCGCTGCAGCGACGAGCCTTCAACGTGCGGCACATAAAAGAAAAAAAATTGCTTACTTTCACGGGTGGAAGCTCCTCAGAACTCACCCAAAATTTTCCAGGGCAAAATTGGTTTCGGTAGATGATCACGCGCAAGTATTCGGTCCTGATGAACGTCCTCGACCCGCGGGAAAGGCTTTACCCGCCAAGAAGTCAAGATCTGAGACAACTGAGAGCACTGGAGGAACATTGTCGGGGTCGTCATCGAAGAAAATACTGAAAAATGCAATGTATCAAAAAATGATCTCGGCTAAATCCACGTATGATGCCCAAATGAAGTTAGGCGACTTCTAGATTCTCGCGATTGATGTCGACGCAATGGTGGAACCAAAGAGGTCGTTCGTGCGTCAACAACAAGAAGAAATTATGGCCCGATATGCCCTCCAAAATTAGCAGTTTATTTTTATTGTTGTGTTTTTTAATTTTCATAAAAAAAATCGTATCGTATTTTTAATTTTCGTGTTTGTAATTTTTATTTAAGTGTTTGTAATTTTAATTTGAATGAAATGAATTTAAGTTTGTATGAAAATGAAAAATAAAAGATAGTGGTTAGGTCAAAGTGAAGAGGGTTGGCATGTCATGAGTGAAGGGGTATTTTTATTAGTTGTTTTGTGTTGATTTGACGTTGATGTGACACCTATTGAGACAAAGTGAAGAGATATATTGTGTTGTGATACCTTTGTCTCTAAGAGAGGAAGGTACCACGGCGAGGGGTACCTCGTCGAGCCGACGTGGCCTCTCGTCGTGACTCGTCGTGACATGTCTCCACACCCACCCCCCACCCCCCCCCCCCCCCCATTTCGCCGAGGACGAGAGTTAGTGGCATATATAGCCTTTGGATTTTCTAACGGTAAGTTTTTTTAATTTAAAAAATATTTTTTTTTTCTTATATATAATCCTAATTTTCTTATTTTTAACACACACACAAAATTAAAATCTCTCTTTCAAACAACAAACCTTATACAAAAAATGAATAACGAATGGTCCGGTGAATAAGATCTGGACGATTTAAATTACATAAACCAGCGTAGTCAACCCCAAAATGAGTAGTTATATTAATTGTTGTGTTTTTAAATTTTCATATATTTTTTTTCGTATCAATGTAATTTTTATTTCCGTATTTATAATGTATTATTTGAATGAAATTAATTTTAATTTGTGTGAAAATGGAAAAAAAAAAGATAGTAGCGGGGCCCAAGTGATGAAGGATTACGTGTGTTGTGAGTGAGAAGTATTTTTGTTAGTTGTATTAGTGTGATATGACACTAAGTTGGCAATTGATTAGACAAAATTTTAAGAGGTTATCTTGTTATGACACCCTTATCTCTAAGTGCTAAACATAAGTTGAGCTACGTTGACTTCTCTTTTTTATTTTACTGTATTAGGTCTCAATATGGAAAACAAATCACGTTGCATTAGTCATGCAGTTTAAATTAGTAGCTACACTACTAGTGCATAAACTAATGATATGTATTTCACTATAGCTATAAGCAATTGGTTACTAATCAAGCCAGATTAACTAGGGTGTTCATTGGTTCAGTTATCGGGTTATTTGATTTATTCAGTTCGATTAATTCGATTAAAAGTTTTTTAGAGTTAATCCATATACTGACTCAAACATAATTAAAATTTGATTTTTGATTCGATTGAATTCTAGTTCGATTTGATTTGATTCGGTTTTCAAATATATCTGAATTACACAATTTATTCGAGAAATAATATATATATACAAATATATTTAGCCATAAAAATATTTCAAATATAAATTTTTTTTTTTATATTAAAATATTATTTTATTGATCTTGTTTTCTAATAAAAATATATACATAAATTTAAATATTGATACTTATATATGTATATAATTTTATTAATTTCTATATATACACATAAATATATAAAAACATTATTTCAAGTATAAAAAATTGTATTTTTATATTTAGATTAAATTTTAATACTTATTATATATATATAAATATATATATTTGTATAAATTTGATTTTTGTTTCCAATTGTTAAACTCGAAAATCAAATTTGTAGTTTGGTCCGGTTCGGTTATGACCCACAACTCGAATTCTATTTTCGGTTCGATTTTAATTCGGGTTTGATTCGATTCAACTATCGACTTTCGTGAGCCAAACTCAAACAATAGACACCCTAACCCCTAAGATTAACGTATAAATTGTAGCTATGCCATTTTTTATCCTCTTTGACTCACAAGTTAATGAAAATTACTTGAGCTTGAGCTCAACTAACTAGATGATGAAGACTTTCACGAGGCATGTTTTGATTCCAACCAAGGAACACTCGATCTCGATTATGTATATATTATGTTAACACTGTAAGAATTTAGGGTGTCTGTATGACAGTGTGATAATCATGAATATCTACTTGAATCGTGTTAAGTTCACTTTCCGTATAAAGTATTTCGACCCTATTGGTGCCTGGGTTACACGAAATCTTTGTCAGGATAATTCAAGCAGAAACACTTTGATTCTAGGCACAATAGATCAAAGCAGGAACAGAGAGAATCGTGTGTTTTTCGTTATGTTCATATGAGACCAAAAACTGTTAAAGAACAGTTGAAAAGATGGTTGCAAACAGTTATCATAGAACAGTTACAACTGTTCACCAACAAACATGTTGGTTGGGTTTTCGCTAGGAAAATTAAGACGAATCCTTAATACCGATTCGTAAAAATCGTTTAGGTTTTGGGGCGTTGCCCCAAACCCCGCGAGGGGCGTCCCCCCTCGATCCCCGCCCGTTGACCTAGCAGCGGGACCCCAGCAAGGGGGGGCAGCCCCCTTGACCCCTGCATTTTCGTCGTGGACGATAACATATTAGCTTAACGAGTGTGCACTCCGCACTTCCCCTAACTCATGTCAGAGCCGAATATGAAATCTCATTGGTCTCTAGTAAATCCCGATTAACTAAAATAGTTGATGACACTAAAATCACCAACAAATCCCCCCCCCCCCCCATTTTAGTGTAATCCTTGATCTACTAAAATATATATAAAGATATATACAAGTATAAAAGCAAACATAACAAAACAAACAAATGCATAAATGAAAATGTCTTGCGATTGAATTTTCATCTTAGTATAATACACATTCCAAATATTCGAGAATCAGGGTGTCGTAACGATTGAACCCGTCAACTCATGTAAATACCTGAAGATACTATACACATAAGTTTTTACAACACTCTATAGTTCAGTCTTGACACTATTACAAGCCATGTGTCCCTATCCATTAATGAACACATAGAAAGCCAAGTCCAAGCTTCTTGAAGCGGCAAAACTTCATGCTCATATAGGTGGTCCTTTTAATCTTGCTCCTGCATGCAATTTTTCAAAAGAACTATTAAGAAGATATACTTCAACCTAACATCACTTGCAGGTCTGAACACATACCTTGGGGTAATAAACACATGCGTTCCAATCTCTAGCTATGAGCTTTCCACATTGAATTCAGCTTCTAACATTATATTAGAAGGGAATTGGGTATCTCATAGGTAGTAGATCTAGATGGACTTCAAACCCATCCCAATCACCGACTTATTCACCAAGTCTCTAGCTAACGCCTTCGTCAAGTGGTCAGCTAGATTATGTTGTGACCGAACAAACTCAATAGATATCACACCATCCATGATTAGCTCCCTAATCATACTATGTCTAACACCTAAGTGTCTAGACTTGCCATTGTATATTTGACTATAAGCTTTAGCCAAAGTGGCAGCACTATCACAATGAATAGAAATTGGTGATATTGGTTTCGGCCATACTGGAATCTCATGTATCAAGTTCCTTAGCCAATCTGCTTCTTTACCAGCAGCAGCCAATGCTACAAACTCAGATTCCATAGTTGAATCAGTGATGCATGTTTGCTTCTTGGAAGCCCATGAAATGACACCTCCCTCAAGCAAGAACACCCATCCACTAGTAGAAGATGAATCTTCAACATGATTTATCCAGCTAGCATCCGAATAACCTTCTAACACCGAAGGATATCCAACATATGATAAACCATAATCCTTAGTACCTTTCAAGTACTTAAATACTCTTGTTATTGCATGCCAATGTTGTCTACTAGGATTACTAGTAAACCTACTCAACCTACCAACTGCATAAGCAATATCAGGTCTAGTGCTCGTCATATCATACATCAAAGAACCAATGGCTCTTGAGTATTCGAGCTGATCCACAGGTTTACCTGTGTTTGGCATAAGCTTTTCTACCGGATCCATGGGAGTACTCACCGGAGAACAATCTTCCCGATTGAATTTCTTGAGTATTTTCTCAATATAATGAGATTGTGTAATGACAATCCCTTTATTTTCACGTTTAATCTTAATACCAAGAATAACGTCAGCTTCTCCCATATCTTTCATGGAAAACTTAGATGACAAAAACTTTTTAGTTTTATCCACTTGATTTTGGTCAGTGCCAAATATCAACATGTCATCAACATATAGACAAATTATAACACCATTACCGGAGTCATCAAATTTGCTATATATACATTTGTCAGATTGGTTTAGGAGGAAACCACTAGACAACACAACCTCATCAAATTTTGATGCCACTGCTTAGGTGCTTGTTTCAGCCCATACAATAACTTAACTAGCTTACACACCATATGCTCTCTACCGGGCATAAAAGTCCTTCTGGTTGCTTCATATACACTTCTTCTTCCAAATCACCATTTAAAAATGATGTTTTGACATCCATTTGATGGATCACTAGATTGTGAATAGCCGCCAAAGCTAACAACAATCTAATAGTAGTGATACGAGCAACTGGTGCATATGTATCGAAATAATCGATTCCTTCCTTTTGTCTAAAGCCTTGGATTACCAATAGAGCCTTAAACTTGTCAATTGATCCATCGACTTTCATCTTCCTTTTGAAGATCCATTTGCAACCTAAAGGTTTGCAGCCTGGTGGTAAATCAGACAAGACCCATGTATTATTTTCCATAATTGAACCAATCTCATCATCTATTGCTTCTTTCCAGAAAGCAACATCTCGAGATTGCATAGCTTCATTATAGGTTCTTGGATCCTCCTCTATACTATAACAATAAGAATATTGAGATCCAATTTGATCTCTTGATCCCTCAACTAAATATAGTTGAAAATCAGAACCATATGATTTAGCCTTTCTAGCTCTTTTACTCTTACGAGGTTCAGAAATTTCACTTGGTACATCATCTGAATGATCATCCCTTTGAAATTCATCCGAATTTGGTATGACATCCTTTGGTCTAGGTATTGAGGAGAAACGATTCTCATCAAATATTGCATCTCTTGATTCTATAATTGTGTTAATAGAAACAGAGTCATTAGGTTCTATAACATAAAACCTATATGCCTTGGAATGCTCAGCATATCCAACAAAGATGCAATCAATACCCTTTTCACCCAAAGTTTTCCTTTTAGGGTCCGGAAGCCTAACAACGGCCCGACATCCCCAAACTCGCAAAAATGTCAAGTTGGGTCGTTTCTTATACCAAAGTTCATATAGGGTAGTCTTGTTCCTTTTATTATGAACCCTATTCAATAGATAGCAAGCCGTTAACATGGCTTCTCCCCAGAACCCGTCACTC
Organism: Glebionis coronaria; assembly: GCA_025667525.1. NCBI lineage: Eukaryota > Viridiplantae > Streptophyta > Magnoliopsida > Asterales > Asteraceae > Glebionis > Glebionis coronaria. Next base: position 95,529,750 of record CM046874.1, read on the forward strand.
AAACCAGAGTAAGACAACATAGAATTAACCATTTCTTTAAGAGCTCTGTTTTTCCTTTCAGCCACACCATTTTGTTGAGGTGTGTAAGGAGCTGTAGTTTCATGAATGATTCCTACAGACTGGAAATATACAGGATCATAATATTCACCACCTCTATCTGTGCGTAAGGTTTTAACCAAGTCATTTTGTTGCAATTCAACGTATGTTTTATTAATTCTAAATTTATCTAGGGCTTCATCTTTTGCATGCAGCAAATAAACATAGCAAAGCCTAGAGGCATCATCTATAAAAGTAATAACATACTTCTTGTTTCCTAAAGATGGCGTTGCATGAAAATCACATAAATCACTATGTATTAATTCAAGTATGACAGATTTCCTTGTTATACTTTTAAATGGTTGCCTAGTGATTTTTGTTAACATGCAAGTATTACATTTTCCAGCATTTCCATTAATAGCAGGAATTAAATCATCTTTAGACATTTCAAGCATTCTTTTATAGTGCACATGTCCTAAACGAGCATACCATAATGAGGTATCAACAACAGTAGAAGAAGACATATAAACAGAACTAGAATCACCAGGAACTTTATTCAAATTTAACATAAACATTCCATTGTTATAATAACCAAATCCTACAAATACACCAGACTTCGATAAGATATACTTATCAGATTCATAGACTTGTTTGTAGCCACATTAATTTAATACAAGACTAGAAATTAAGTTCTTACGAAGCTTAGGAACAAACAATACATTAAACAAAGTAACAGATTTTTCAGAACTGAATTCCAACACCACACTTCCTTTTCCATGAACAAGAGCGAAATGATCATCACCCATGTAAAGGACAGATCCGTCTTCCACCGGTTCATATGTCTTAAACCAGCAACGATCTTTACAAACATGTGTTGTGGCACCGGAATCAATCCACCACGCAATTGCATCAACCTGCACATAAAATGCTTCAGAAATTAGTGAAATAGAATATTTACCAAAACTGTTCTAAACATGTACTAAATTCTGACCTTGGTCTTGGGATTGGTCCTTAGACCCCTTTCCCGAACCACCAGCACTTGCGTTATCCTTTTTGTTTCCACTACGAGAGTCCCGCTTAAAGTGGCCAGATTTGCCACACTTCCAACAGTCCCCTTTGGGCTTTTTGTTGGAACCGGAACCACCGCTGTTATCCTTGAAACCACGTTTCTTTTTGTTTTGTTTATTGTTTTTGTTCTTTCCACCCTCTTCAATCATATTGACCGAGGGTCCAACAACTTCTTTTCCCTTGCCCTTGTCACTGTCCTGCGCCCTTAGAGATTCCTCTATGCGCAAGTGACTACCAAGTTGTACCAAAGACAAATCGTCTTTACCATGTTTCAGATTATGTTTGAAATCCTTCCATGAAGGAGGCAACTTGTCTATCACACTAGAAACAGATATTGATTCGTCCATTTTTAAACCGTGTTGTGTGTATTATCCTAGGATTCTAAGGAGTTCATTAAACTGTTCCATGACAGGCCTAGAATCGACCATTTTGTAATTATTAAAATTACTTACAAGAAACTTCTTACTTGAAGTGTCTTCTGTCATGTACTTGGATTCAAGAGAATCCCACAACTCCTTTGCAGATTCATAATTCTGATAAATCTCAAACAGGGGGTCAGACATACCATTTAATATGTGTCCTGTGCAGATGTAATCGTCATTCTCCCACTTTGATCTGCGTCTGATCGCTTCCACCGTATCATCCTCCAACAACTCTGTCATCGGGGTAGACAGAACATACACAACCTTTAAAGTTGTCAACAGGAACTGCATCTTTTTCTGCCATCGCCTAAAATCATGCCCTTCAAACTTATCCAGTTTTCCAAAATTCGTAGTCATCTCTTTCACAGTACTTCCTCTAACCATGATTAACACAGAAAATACTTTATACGTTTGTAAGAATTTAGGGTGTCTGTATGACAGTGTGATAATCCTGGATATCTACTTTAATCGTGTTAAGTTCACTTTTCATATAAAGTATTTCGACCCTATTGGTGCCTGGGTTACACGAAATCCTTATCGGGATAATTCAAGCAGAAACACTTTGATTCTAGGCACAAGAGATCAAAGCAGGAACAGAGAGAATCGTGTGTTTTTCGTTATGTTCATATGAGACCAAAAACTGTTAAAGAACAGTTGAAAAGACGGTTGCAAACAGTTTTCATAGAACAGTTACAACTGTTCACCAACAGACATGTTGGTTAGGTTTTCGCGGGAAAATTAAGAGGAATCCTTAATACCGATTCGTAAAAATCGTCTAGGTTTCAGCAAGGGGCTCTGCCCCTTGACCCCGCAAGGGGGCGCAGCCCCCTTGACCCCTGTATTTTTGTCTTGGGCGATTATATATTAGCTCAACGAGTGTGCATTCCGCACTTCCCCTAACTCGTGTCAGAGCCGAATATGAAATCTCACTGGTCTCTAGTAAATCCCGATTAACTAAAATAGTTGATGACACTAAAATCACCAACAAACATATCATATAAACTATTTTATTGCTTGGACATCATATGATTGTCAAGAAAGTGCATACGAAGTTGAGTTGAGTTTTCTTTTGAATTCAAAGGTTACCTTTTATGTTAATCATGGCTGTGACTTGTGCTTAACCCACTATCATATTGAAATGATACCTAAAACGAAATTATGGATTGTGGTAGGGCTATGTTGGGAAATTTTGCTATTAGATTTATAAAATAAGTGGACGAAATTAAATATATACAGCTAAAATATCCATTTATGAACTCAGCATATGTCATGCTCCCTTGGCAAACCACAAACGTTCAATTCTAAAAGGCAAGTGAAGAGACATCACTACTATTACAATTCATATTTCATCCCAATGTTGATGCCCACTAAAATATTTAAAACATTAAAACATGATTTAATCTATGTATTACTAACAAAAAAGTTATGGACAACATATTATGCGGAAATACGTTAAATTTTAACCCCAAAGAGTTGAGATAACATGGATGGCCAAACAGTAGCAATACTTCTCTTTGGGACTCAATATACATCATCAAATCTTTAGTTGAGTTGGGATCATGATTCCACTCTTTCCTACGTTTAGTTTGTTAAGGGATGTGTGTTCTTTCTAACCATTTTTGGAAAGTAAATTAAATGAATTTCAATTTCGTTTGGAAATCGATTTTGATACATTAACATTATATTTTTGTTGCTCGGGACATAAGTTATTGTTGTCGTGTACAGTAACGGCGATGTGCTCAAGCCACAATGTGATGATCGATGGCTTATGTCCGAGGCGTTCTGGGCTCATATATTTTGAACGGGGAAATTTATTAAAAAATTAGCAAGTTGATAGAAGCCACAAAGTTATAAGATTAAGGTTTTTTTTATAAAAATCGAAACTAATAAGAGTACAATACGGATATAAGTATCAAAGATATTAGAAAAGAAATTATAATCATGGCATAAGATAATTGGCGGAATAGTCAAAGTCCAAAAATGTTATTACATGATACCACTAGGGATGTTCTCATGTTATATGCATTCAGCTAAATTCATGTATCTTGCCAATTAGCGTCCTTCCAGTAACCTTAAACGATCATTTACACCAATCAATAGTATTGAATATAAAAACGAAATGAATAAAAGAAGCACACGTTTCAGAGTAAATTAATCCACAATAATTCATTTTGGTCCTATTTAGACCACAAATTTAAAACTCATAAAATATCTACAACATAGAAGCAACCTAGCTATATTTGAGATTAGGGGCGGAGACGAGCCAGGTTCAGCTCGGTTCGTTTAGGTTTTACAAAGCTCAAACTCGAGCTCGGCTCATTGCGAGCCTTATTATTTAAGCCCAAACACGGCTCGTAGTATGCTAGACAGGCTTGAGCTCGGCTCGTTTATACGATTTGACAATGTAAAAATAAAATTGGCTCGATTTTAGCTTTTAACAAATCTAAGTTGAGCTTGTTATTGAGCTTGTGAATAAGCTCGTATATAAAATATTAGGCTCGTCAAAAGCCCAAATGAGCTTTGTACGTAAAGCTCGAGCTCGTTTAATAAACTAGCTGCAACTTAAACTTGAGGCTCGACTCGTTCAAACTATTTACCGATCCGATCTCGAGCTTTTCACGAGCATCGGTTCGTTTCCACCTCTATTTAAGATACTCCGTATGTGGTAATTTGTACTAGCTTTGTACACTGCAAATTTTAAGCACGAGTACATAAGTATTATCAATAAACATTACATGAATATTCCAAGCCTTTTAACTAGAAGCGGAGCCAGAATTTTTAAACGGTGTGTTCACAAATTTTTTTTAGGCTAATTGACTTTATAAGGTAAGAAATTAAGGTAGCACAAATTTTTTTAGGGTTGCATAAACTATAAAAACAACATTTTTAAAGATTTTTTTGTAATTCGTGACATTAAAACGGATGTAACCCATGTCACACCCGGCACTTATGTAGCTCCACCCTGCTTATAACTCTACGATTCTATAAAATAAATGGTGCAGCTATAAAAAAGAACTTTGAAACATTGGATGCTCGTAATAAAAATACTTTATGACATACGGTGCACGCATGTTTAACCAACTTTGATACTGTGGGTGAGATGGTTGGGGCCTCCTTTGAGTTGGAAGAGATTCTCTCTTTTTTAGTTGACAAGCTATCAAGGCATCTATTTGCATTTTACCATCTATATTATCTCAGTTTAATCGTATACGTTTATCGTATCAAGCAGCGTGATCTGCTTGATACGTCAAGTGATGACAAAGACATATACGACGGTTAACATGCTTCCCCTTTTGATTACCAAGTTTAGTTGTGTAGTATAACGATTAAAGGGCACTTTAGTCATTTCACATATAACGAAACGGTGAGGTATAAATGTGAATGGTCCTACATGCTTCCAAAACGACGGACAACGACATCGTTGTGGTTGTGGTGGTGGTGGTGGTCTAATGTGACATATGAAACCAATTTCAAAATGAATTTGGTGACCACAATATATATTGATTTGCTTGTCTCACTATCTTGGATCATATTTCTGATTATGCCACATTTAGCTACAATTTGTTCATTTTCAAAATCTTGTTTGCCTTTTTTTGCGTTATATGCTCATTCATGCTAATCACTGTAATCTAAAATATAGCCATTTATTAGTAATATCCATACTGTTTATGTAAACCTCATGAGTTCCATTTATCACCAAGATACATATTTTGAAAATAATTTTAACCGTATAATGTTAACAAACGTTTAATCTTACTAGCAACCAACAACATAGTTGCAGATCTGGATCGGAGAATGAGATGGGAGCAACATGGGACGGTTTGTATTGTTTGATAAAACTGAACCTCAATATTTTTAGGAAAGTACAATGTCGAAGTAGTCAAATTTATAAGAAAATGAAAACGAAACTGTCCATTTTTATATTCACATGACAAAAGATTTTACGGATTTGCCTTCGTTCTTAGGCTGAGCTTAGCGGGCACGCTTGAGGCCTGGTGATACCTTCCCTCACGAGTGAGCCCCGACGTGGGTTGTTTTGTGAAGCGTGACTATGTCAAAAGCAGATCACAATCGTAAGCTACATGCCTACATATCTCTCGGTTTCTCTGCGAGTGAAAGCTACTCATATTTACGGAGTATTTGGTTTGTAAGCCATAATTTTATTAATCTTTTCTTGTCGATGTGAGTTACACTATTTTTACTTGTTGCGTAGTAGTACTATTTAAGATATCATTTTATTCTGTTATTTCCATCGCATTCATATAATATCTACATCTCATTTGCATCCTGTATTGTAACACTTCATCTATTAAGATCACACGCCTCTTGAAGACTTAAACACAAACAATCCAATAGATGACAACTATCGCTATTATATGTTAGAAAATTTGATGGATTAGTGTATTCTGAAATTCGTGTCAACCACTTTCAATTCAAAGTATTTCGATGGTTTTACCGAAATCTTTAATCGGATAAAACTCAAAAATCGAACTAAAAATGTGTTGTTGTTATGATATCAGAACCAAAAGATGAAGAAGATATATGACCAAAATAACTGTTTGCAGTTTGTTTAGCAGTTAAACAACAGTTTAAAAGCCAGGGACTCTGCCCCTGGACCCTGTCAGGGCTGCCGTCCCTTGGACCCTGCTACCAGGGGCGCCCTGGACCCCCGTATGATAATCGCAATAACGTCATACAAGTATACAAGTGTGCACTCCGCACAACCCCGACTTAATGAACGTTTATCACGATTACACATCGGTCAACCAAGTCAATCTGTTACACTTAAATCACATTGGTAACACAAAATCACCAACAACCCTCCCCCATTTGAGTGTAATCTTGATAACTTAAATCAAAATCATAACACAAACAAACTGGTGCATAAATGAAATGTCGACATGATTGAATTTCACATTAGTATATTAGCATTCCAAATATTCGAATATCAGAGTGTCACTAAGTATTGAACTCTTTCTATTCATATTGAATACCTGAAGATAATATACACAACAGTTCAATGTTTTAAAAACCGGGTCAATGATCGACCCGGCCATGCTTCCGGGTCGCCGGGTCACCGGGTCAACCGGTTTGACCGGCGGGTCAACCCGGTTATACACAGTTACGAAAAATATACCCACAGTTACAAACATCCAAAGAGTCTTTCCATCCTGCCATATTACAAGTTTCATTAACCTGCAAATGGACCCCTTTTTTCCATTTGTTGCGTGCTCCCAAGCTTTTATCAATCCGAGTAAAGACCATGCTATCTTTAATTTGTTCATAGAAATACATATATAGCCATATATGCTTTCTAATCTCAGGTTCGATTGATACATATTCAGCATTATCATCAAAAAATTTTAATCATCAAACATATGAAATATAATTATATTGGGTTTCCTGGGATTTAGTTGGATCTTTTTCAATAAATGTGATGATTGTGGGTTTGTTGTTTCGAATTAGGGATTGGGTAGGTATCTGACGGCTGGGTGAAAGAGGTATGAAATGATAAGGTCTGTGAAGTGTTTGCTTTTTAAGAATAATAAATAAAAACAAGAAACCGGCCGAAATTTACCACCCGGGTTGACCCGGGTTTTCAAAAACCCGCCGGTTCACTCCGGGTCGCAGATAGTTACAAAACCGGGTTGTTTTGGCCCGTTTTTTAAGCCGGAACCGGTTCAACCGGTTGGCCCGGCCGGGTTGAACCGGGTTTCAAAACATTGCAACAGTTTACACATTTACATGTTCTACTTGACACTATATTTTACTAGCTTGTGTCCTATCCTTCAATAAGCATATCAAAGCCAAGTCCCGAGCTTCTTGAAGCAGTTAAACTTCATGCTTATATAGATGATTCTTTATTCTTGCTCCTACACATGCAATTTGTCAAAAAATCATTAAGAAATATAATTTCAACCTCCTTTAACTTGTAGTTCTGAACACATACCGTGGGATGATGTAATTATGTGTTGCGATCCAAAAATATCAAGTTTTCCACATTAAATTCAACACCTAACATTACGTTAGATGGGAATTGGGTATCTTAATACAAGGATTTAATTAGGTGGACTTTAAACCCATCCCAATAGCCTCCTTGCGTACGAGATCTCTTGCTAACCCTTTGGTAAAAATGGTCGGCTAAATTCAACTGAGTTTATACAAACTCCACAGATATCACACCATTCATGATAAGCTCACGAATCATACTATGTCTAACACCTAAGTGTCTAGACTTGCCATTGTACCCATGACTATAAGCCTTAGCCAAGGTTACAGCACTATTACATCTGATAGATATGGTAGATATCGGTTTAGGACACAAACGAATTTCATAAACCAAATTCCTTAACCACTTGGCTTCATTACCAGCTGCAGCCAAAGCCACAAACTCAGACTCCATTGTTGAGATTGTAATACTAGTATGTTTCTTAGAAGCCTAAGAAATAACACCTCCTCCAAGAAGGAATACCCAACTACTCTTAGACGAATGATCCTTCATGTTATTAATCCAACTGGCATTTGAATAACCCTCTATAATAGAAGGGTAACCACTATAAGTTAAACCAAAATTCATGGTTCCTTTCAAATACTGAAATACTCGAGACAGAGCTTGCAAATGTAAAGCACTAGGATTGCTAGTGTACTTACTAAGTTGTCTTACAACAAAAGCTAAATCTGGCCTAGTGCTAATCATGGCATACATAAAACATCCAACAACACTAGAGTATTATAGCTGATATACTAGAATTCCTTTATTAAGTATCAACTTCACAGTAGAATCTACTAGAGTATGAGTAGGAGTACACTCAGCAAAGTTAAACATTGCTAGTATCTTCTCAATATAATGTGATTGAGAAATTGAGATACCATTGTTTCCTCGTTTGATTCTAATACCAAGAATCACCTTTGCCTCCCCTAGATCTTTCATATCAAACTTAGATGACAAAAATTCCTTTGTCTTATCAACTTGATCTTGATCAGTACCAAAGATCAACATGTCATCTACATATAAGCAACTTATTACTCCTTTACCAGAAGCATCAAATCTGCTATACACGCACTTGTTAGACTGGTTTAAAGAAAAACCATTTAACAACACCACATCATCAAACTTTTGATGCCATTTTTTGGTGCTTGTTTTAGACCATACAATGATTTCTTTAATTTACATACCTTGTTTTCATGCCCTTCTTTCACAAACCCTTCAGGTTGTTTCATGTATATTTCCTCATCCAAATCACCATTCAAGAATGTAGTTTTCACATCCATTTGGTGAATAACAATATCATGTATAACTCCAATAGCTAACAACAATCTAAGTGGATATCCTAGAAACAGGAGCATAATTATCAAAGAAGTGAATTCCCTTCTTTTGTCTAAAGCCTTGGATCACCAATCTGGCTCTAAATTTATCTATGCTTCCATCCACTTTCATTTTCCTTTTAAAGATCCATTTACATCCTAATGCCTTGCATCCAGGAGGTAAATCAGGTAATTCCTAAGTATCATTATGCATGATGGAATCAATCTTACTTTGAATTGCTTCTTTCTAAAAAGCAACATCCCTAGACGTCATTGCCTCACTCAAGGTCCTTGGATTCTCCTCAATAGTGAAACAATATTCACGTAGAGATACTGTCTTATCTCTTGTTCCTTCAACCAAATAAAGTTAAAAATCATAACCAAAAGACTTAACTTTCCTTGTTCTAGTGCTTTTCCTAGGAACAAATGGACCAGGTACATCATCCATACCTTTAGTCTCATATTCAGTTATCTTACTTGAAGATGGCTGAATCATACCTCTAAGTCTAGGTATTGATGTAAACCGTTCTTCATTAAATACTACATCTCTTGACTCTATTATAAATTTCACCGACACATAATCATTAGGTTCTATAACATAAAATCTATAACACTTGGAATGCTCAACATACCCAATGAAGATACAATCTATACCTTTCTCACCCAGATTTTTCATTTTGGCTTGAGTCAACCTTACGACTGCTCTACAGCCCCAAACCCTTAAATAAGCCAAATTTGGTACCTTCTTGGTCCAAATTTCATAAGGAGTTTGTTTACTATGTTTGTTTGCGGTTCTATTCAGAATATAACACGCTGTCAACATTGCCTCACCCCAAAACCCTTCACTTAGACCAGAATAGGATAACATGGAATTCACTATTTCCTTTAAGGTCCTATTCTTCCTTTCAGTCATCCCATTCTGTTGTGGTGTGTAAGGAGCCGTGGTTTGATGTATTATACCAGTTAGGGGTGAGAAGAAACCACACCGCAAACCGCAAAACCGCTAAAACCACAAAAAACCGCACCACAAAAACCGCACCGCATAAAAAACCGGTGGAACGGTTTTAAGAAAAAGCAAAACCACAAAATGCGATGCGGTTGCGGTTTTGCCCGTAAAACCGCATCCCAAAATCCGCATCGCACCGCACCTTAGTTATATAAACCGAAAAACGACATATTGAAAATTTGACGTGTGTTATATGGGTTCTAGTGCAAATTATCATTAATATTCTAAGTAACTTGTATGTTAACACTAAATATATGCATTGTTATAATCAAAAATACTAAATTTATGAGCCAAAAACCCACATTACTTATATAAAATATAAGTGTTGGTGCGGTGCGGTTAACATCCGCAAAACCCACAAAAACCACATAAAAACCGCAAATCCGAAACCGCAAAACCCGCGCGGTGCGGATTTAAGATTTTTAAAAACCGCAATTACGGATGCTATGTGGTTTTTGCCAGAATCCGCACCGCACCGCACCATGCTCCCCCTAATACCAGTAGATTGGAAATAAACTGGATCATAATACTTACCACCTCGATCAGTACGAAATACTTTTATTGAAACTTATCTTTAAAGTCTACTTCTTGTTTATAAATTTTAATTTTATCTAGAGCTTTATGTTTAGCATCCAACAGATAGACATAACAATCTAGAAGCATAATCAATAAAAGTAATAACATACTTTTTACGTACCAGTGAAGGATTGGCGTGAAAATCACACTAATCATTATGTATGAGGTCTAATACCTTGCTTTCCCGATTAACACCTGTAAAAGGTTGTCTAGTAATCTTTGTTAATGCAAAGCAATGCCTAAAAACATTGTTAGTACTAACTAATCTTTCTTAGTTTTGATCACGACAGATTATAAAGACATTTATAGTCAAACACAATCGTAAAACGAATTATCCAACAAACACTATCATCAAGGTAATAATCATTACACTAACATTTTAATCATGCTTAATGATCATAAAAGTGATTAGCCTTAAAACTTACTTTTTTCAAATGTGACAAAATATTTTTAATAAACTTTCTTTTTAAGAAAATGTTTTATTATAATGGAAAATATAAATTTGAATATGGCATATTCTAAATACCATTAGGAATATCCTTTGAAGGTTTCAAACTGCCTCAGATATTTCAAACCCACTAAAAGACAAAAAGGAGCGAAGTCTACATCCGCGATTCCTTAAGTACCTATGCGGTTCTTTATTGATAAGGAACCGCCTAGTGCAATAAGGAACCGCGTGTAGCTAGCCGTTGGTTTTTGTCTTCTATAAATAGTGGATCAAATCTGCATTTTCCATAACCCTTTTTGGACATTTCTTTTAGCCTTCTTTCTCCTTTCTTAATCCTAATCATTTGTAAATGCTCACTTAATGTGTTAAGTATGTTTACTTATGTTTATCCTCTTGATCTCCTTCTTTACCTTGTCCAAAGAGAAGATCACTCACATACTTGTGATGTGATTAAAGATGAAGCCTTGATGAATATCATCCTCTCCTAAAGATCTAGTCATGTTCATCATTTGTTTATTTGTGTCTTGTGTAGATCCGATGTATTTGTGAATACTTGGACTAGTTGTGTTCATCCAAGCTATTTATGAATACTTGGATTAGTGTTATGTAAATCCATTGCATATGTGTGTGCTTGGATTTGTCTTGTGTACATCCAAGTTACATGTGTGTACTTAGATATGTTTAGTTGAGTTGTAATGTGTTGTGTGAGTTCTCACTAAACTATAAAGTGATGTAGTTCTGTCTTGTGAGTTCTCACTAAACTATAAAGTGATCTGTAGTTGTGTTGTGTGAAGTTCTCACTTAGCTTCAAAGTGAAGAGTCGTGAAGATTGGTTCTAGCTTTGGATTAGAACTCGACATCTAGCCTTGTGTCAGAAAATGATGAAGTAGGCAACGTTGTGAAGATTGGTTCTACCTTTTGATTAGAACTCTACATCTAGCCTTTTGTCGTATATTGGTGAAGTAGGCGACGTAGTGTAGATTAGTCCTATCTAAGATTAGGTCTCGACATTTACCTTAGTGTTGGAAAATAATGTAAGCGACGTTGTAAGGTTTTCTCCGCCAATAAGGTAGCTTGTGGATATAGTGAAAATCTCGAGTAGGTGTACTCGAGGAGTGGAGTAGGAACGAGGATAGAGCTTCGTTGCCGAACCACTATAAATCTTGGTGTCTTCCTATTAGGTTGTTTCCTTCCTTACTCTTTACGTACTTCCATTATCATTACACTTACTACTTGTCATTGTTAATGCAGTAGAATTGAACCTAATCATTATGCAACTAGCTTTCAAGTAAAGGATAGTTTTGGTACTCATCTAATTGAAAGGAATTTTAATTAGGAGATAAATCGAAGAGAAACTATTCAACCCCCCTTCTAGTTTCTACAATTGGTATTAGAGTGATTGTCACACAAGATCTTTGAAGTATATTATACTTTAAAACTTGGATCAATCCATTGTCTCCTCAAATTAGAAGGTTAAGTTGTGCTAAAGTTTCTCTTTGGTCAAAACTATTTTTTCTTTGAAAATAGGCCTTTTAATTGGTAATATAGCAACTCATTTAGATTAGTAGTATTTATGCATTTTAGATTTACTCTTGAAATGTATCTACTAGTTTGCATATTGTTATGTGTAGGTACTCATGAAGATCAATCATTCAATTGATTGTGGATTGAGTTACTTACACTTGTAGAAAACCCATCTTCTTTGATTTCCAACATCATTGAATTATGATATCAAGATGGATGGGAGTGATACTAATCCTTGAAGACTTAGTAGTCACTTTAGTCATGGTTGGGCTTTGCATTGATTCCTTGATTGCTTGGATTGCACTTTGTGGCTAAGGTACGTTTTCGTTCTTCCACACGCCCTTTTGATCATTCTCTTGATCATTACTTGACTATGTGCTTGTTCTTGGCATCCTTGCCTTGACATTTGTTTGTGGTTTGTAATTCTTTTCTTTTACCCTCTCAAACCTTCATTTCTTGTATACTTGACTCACTATGGGGATGTGGAGTGAGTTAGTAGAAGCTTAAAGTATCAAGCATGATTTCCATGGTTTGCACCCTCACGGTTAGTAGGCCCTATATCATGTGTAACTTGTGCAATTGAGCTCATCTCTAGGATGATTGGTTAATCCCTTGAGATACCAAACTACTTCATAAGTTGTAGTTGGACTTTACACATTTGGAATTGAAATATTCCAAGGATATTGTTATTGTAAATCCTTGTAATAAGTTTTGTCCGATCATGTGAGAGAGAAAGTGAATTTATACTTTGCTCACATTTTGAAGTAGAGTAAGACTATTCTTGAAAGTGATCTTATTCTATGTATCAAAATTTCTTGGTATAATTCATTACCTAAACCGTTTAGACTTTCACCGAAAAAGCACGTCTTAAACCACTATATATGACACAAGCTCTTCGTCTCCTCGACTTGAAGATTGTCATTTGTCTCTTGATCATTGTACTTGGTCTTGATTCACTCCTCTTTGCTTCTTCGCTACGAGTAGTCGTTTGTCCGTTTCGGTCTTTTCCTATCTCGGTTCAACTCGTAATCCTTTATTAAGGCATTATTACCTAGTGTTGAGGTGGTCCAATGATTTCCTAAAGGCTTAAGATATATTTTAAGGATTCTAGAAAATTTTGTTTTTGAAAAATTCTTTAATTTTCTTTGATAAAAACTCGCCACTGTAGGCGGTTCTTTATCTGTCGCGGTTCAAATGCGCGGTTCTTTATCGATAAGGAACCGCGACCAGTACTTGCGACTAAAGCGCCAGGTTTTATAAATTACTACTTTTTCAAACAAACCTTCTCTCTCTTCTCCAATAGAGCTGGCAGATTTTATTCTTTTCCACCATTGTTGCACCTTCAAAACTTTCAATCACTCAAGTTTAATTGATTCCAATTTGTGGGTTTCACTCATCCTTCATCCAAGATCAATTAACTGTAAGTCATTTCATTCAATTTCATTTAATTTGTTCTAGGGTTCATACTTTCATAATTGGGGATTTCTAAAATTGATATTGAATTAGAACCTTACTAGGAATGTGAGTTGACATAGTTTTTGTACTATGATTCCTTAGGTTCATATTCATTGAGATTTCACTAAAACCCACTTGTAGAACAATCTAAATTTTGACTAAATAATTTTGGTTAATTGATGGAATTGATATGAACCCATGAACAAGTTGGTAATGGCATTGTTAATGCTTACCTAAAAACTTTATTTTGAAAAACCAATGTTTAAGTTCATTGTTGATTTTACATGGTTAATATGTTATTGTCAATGATGAACTAAGTATATTATGAACATGAGAATGATAAGGATTAATCCTTTGCTTGTCAAGAAATTGATGAAACACATTCTCATCTTTTTGACTTTTGGCTTATATTTAACATATGAGTGATTGGGGAAATATTTTTATGTTTATTTAGGTACTAATCATGCCTTCGGATATCAACAAGATCACCAATACACTAAACAATACATGCCAAACCTAGCCGATCTCTGTCCTTCCCCTCAACTTGCCAAGACCTATTATTCACTTCAAAAACATTGCTTTCACGAGGGTAGAGTTGTCCAAATTGATATTGAGGGTTATATATATACTCAGTCGATGTTCGAACAAATCGAGTTTGATTGCTTGTTGTACATCAAGGAGGATATATATCCCGAATTTCTTTTAGAGTTCTTTAGCACATATTCTCTCGTGTCTGATAACGATAGAATATATGTTAAGTTCATCATTGATGGTCGACTCATTTAATACTCTCTCGAAGATTTTGGTCTAGCTCTTCGTGTTCCATTTAGAGGCACTTGTCGATTTACGGATAAATGGAAGCTTGATGCTCTCCTTGATCCCTTCGATTGTGCTCCAAATGACAACGAAGATATTGACCTTAACTTCATCCTTGATGTCATTTCTAAAGCGCGTAGTGGAAACGTTGTAAGAAGCCTCCACTCAAACAAGTGTTCGGTGAAACGTTTTGAGGTTCTCTTAAGCAACCTTAATGATTGTATGGTCCGATGGGCCGACATCCTTAGGGAAAATGTGTTTTGTCTTGGTGGAAACCGGGATCATATTCCGGCGTGTATGGCGCGTATGTTATTTTGCATCTCTACCAACACCAAGTACAATCTTGCATTTTATATCGCTCGATGGATCAACTATGCTATTTCCAAACCCAAAACAAGTATTCCCTATGCCATGCTCCTTACTCGCCTTCTTAAGAAGGTTGGTGAAGACTTTCTCGACCTTAATCTTTCTCGCTTTCGTCCAGTTCATCGGGTCATGCTACCTATTCAAGAGGTACAACCACGAAAGCCTAGAAGTGATCGAGGTTCGAGAAAGAACCAACCATAAGAGTCCGACAATGAGGACATTAATATGTCACCAAGTGATGGTGGTGGCGTAGGTACTAGTACTCATGTTGGCTCTTCGAGTGACTCCTACCCGTCCATGAACTCTTTCATGGAAGGGTTAGACGAAATTTTCCCTCCTCCTCACCATGCCACTAGTAGACTTCTGGATAACTTCGTACTTGAGGATGTCTATCGTGCTAATCTTAAAACCCAACATGAGTTGTATGATCATCGAGTGGAGTCAATAGGTTCGTTCAAGAGCATAAGAAAATTGATCAAGGGAGTTGGCAAAAAGAAGAAGTGAAGCTTTGGATAGTCATGGTTAACATGTTTGTGAACATGTTTTGGATTGTTGAAATATTTCCTTTATCTATCTTTATTTTTAGGATGTTATGTGTATTAACTAATACTATGTGTTTGGATTATTTACTATTTTAATTCTAAGTGTCTATGTGATCGATCTTTCAATTTACATAGCTTTGTGCATCTTATGTGTTAGTTAGGTTCCTAGATTTTGATTAATAGTTCATTTTGGCTTGATAAACATTTGTGTGAAATCTGGGCTAGAAAAAGTTTTAGGAAGTGCATTTTTTGGAACCCACTGGGGGCGGTTCTTTATCTTCCCAGCGGCTCCTTAGCGATAACGAACCGCGCCCTAACATAAGGAACTGCCATCACCTGTTTCGAGAGAATCTTTGCTTTACATTGTTTTCCCTTAATCTGTGTAAACATTGATAAATTTTTTGCAAAAACCTGCACTTTCCTAAACTAGGCTACCTAATTTCATTATTCACCTAAAATGATTTTAACCCATTACTAGTTTGGATCATCCCTTCCTCTTCTTAAACCCATCCTGGTTGATCTTTTTCTTTATCCCTTAAACTTCTTTCTAAATCTTTTCACAACCATGGTGTCCACTAGAACATCTAATTCTCCCAAAATATCCTCTTCCAAAAGAAACCTTAAGATCTTGATTAAGTTACCCAAACTTGGTTCTTCATCTTTCCATACTCCCAAAAATGAGACTTCTTCTATTCTCATTTCTTCATCACCTTCACCACCTCTTGCTCCATGCAAGACCAACTCAACTCATGGTACCAACCATTCACATGGTTCTACCTCTTCATCATTTCAATCAAGAATGAATTAGTTGTCATCACCCTTCACTCCTAATCCTCCCTTGGATGTGAATACTCAACCTCAACCTCTACAAAGCATTCCCTTTGTTCTTGAGCCTATGATTACCTCTTCTTTCACTCCACTAAATACACCCATTTCACCCATATCACCTTTAGACACTATGCCTCCACCACCCCCTCCCTCAAACACTCCTCTCTTGGGCATTCCCATTTCTCACTTCATGGGTGATCCTTACTTCTATGGTTTTCTAGAAGCTCATGGCGCCAATTGTCCATGTTGTCTCTATAACAACTACATCATTCAAAACCTAAGATTGAAGATGTTTGGTCTCCATAGGAGGTTGCAAGATTTCTTGCTTACCTTGTTCTCTATGCCTCTTCCTCCTAGGAGATGAATGATGATTTTCCAAAATAAATGTTTTTAAAGAAAGTCACGCCAAGGAAGACTATGCTATCAAGAACTAGTTTAAGCTAACTTTGTATTAGTTAGTTGTTATTTCGTTTCTTGTATTTCCTTTCCTTCATGAGTTTTTCATTAAGATGTTCTATGAATTTAGCTTTTGTGTGTTTCAACTATGTGCTCACATTAATCAACTTCAGTTTAATTAAAATTGAACCTAAATCTATCACAAACTCTAAAACTTGACTAAAAATTGGTTCAAAATATTATCTAAATATTTTTTCACCCTTTGTCAAGACACTATTTGTGAGTGTGTTGCTTTTATGCAACCCTAGCATATTCTAGTGCTAAAAGAGGTAAAAAATCCAAGATTTGCAAATTTTTGAAAGAGTCTTATTCTTCTTCAAAACATTGAAAAATCATGGTTTCAAGTCCACTGAGTGCGGATCCATATCAGTCGTGCGGTTACTTATCCGTAAGGAAGCCGGTCTATTTAAGGAACCGCGGACAGCAAGCCCGTTTTTGGCTTATTTTTGGTCTTTCTTCTTTGACCACTGTCTTTGTCAAGATTCTTTGTATATCCAATTTGGCTAAACATTCCCTAAAACCTTTTGTTTTCATTTCAAATCTTTGCCTTGTCTATTTTGTTTAAATTCTTCTCTTTTAAGAGTTCTCTTCTTCACCCCTCACAATGTCTAACTCTTCTATTCATAACCTTGACATATCTTTGTCACAATCTTCTCAACCTAAAGCTTCTTCTTCTAAGCTTTCAAAGAAACCGAAATCTCGGTTCGACCCGTTTAGATCAAGAAAAACAAGAATCCTCATGATTCATCTTCTCCCAAACCCTCTAAGAATTCTTCTTTCTCTCCGATCAAATATTGGAATGAGACTTACTCTATAAATCCAATTACAGAAGAAAAGGAAATTCTTCCACCACCACCAAAACCTTTCAACACTCCACAACTAAATGACCTATCTTCTTTCCCAAACCTCACTAGGCATTGTGAAAACATCTCTTATCCATTATCTCCCTCTCCACCAAACTCTCATCTTGATGGTCCTCCCCCATCTAACGACTTTGTTTTGCATCATGGATCCTCGTGTGCTTGTTGTCGATTTCAACAAATTGAACTTGCTCATGTTTATGACAAGCTAAATTTCCTTAAATTCCTTCTCACTCGACCTCCTCTAAAAGTTTTCGTTCCCGTGAACAAAACTTCGAATGATGCCTTGGCGTCTTTCTTTTCCAACTAAGGCACATTTTGTACTTTAGTTGTTTGAGTCAGTAGCAATCTTGTAAGATTATCACTACTAGACTAGTTTATGCTTTGTGGTTTATTTTCCATATATATATATATATATATATATATATATATAGTTGGGGTAAAATAAAACATTTTTTATAATAAAATAAATGAGGTGGAACCACATGCTTCCATGTGTCCCCCCCCCCCCCTTTTCCAAAAAAAAAATGGTGTACATTTGTAATTTTAGAAACTTCAGAGGCAGTTTTAGAATATTTATTTTTCACACACATATCAATATCTGGATCGATACTTTTATATCCTCTCTAATCTCTGGACTAATAACCATCTTCTCCATCGCAAACCGCCACCTTCCCCACCTTGTCCATCATCTTCCCCACCTTCCAAGTCGTGAACCACCACCTAATCCACCTTATTCATTTAAGATTAAGTTGTTTGATATCATAACCCTAATTATACATCATATTTGCTTGTGTTCATTCCAAAATGAAAGATCTCTGTAGATTCATCATTTAAAAGTGAAGGTAAGTCAATTTTGTTTTTAATTATATTTTTATTTGTAATTCGAAATTGTCAGTAGGATTTGGATTTTTTGTTATTGTTATTGATATAGACATGATATGTTAGGAGTTTAGTTAAGATTCATATTGTTTCCTTTTAGATATGAAATTGTCAGTATATATGAAACCTGCATACCAGGTTTTTGATAAAATGTATATATGATTTTCTATAATTGTGATGCGTTAGTTCTAACTGTGATGCTTTAATTCACAATGTGATGCAGTAAGATATACAGTAATGTAGTAGATTGTAACTGCAATGCGGTAGAAACATATATGTGACGCAGTAGGATATAAAGTAATGTAGTAGAACATAACAGTAATGTAGTAAAAGTTATTTGTAAAAGTGATAAAGTATGCCTGTGATTGATAGAACTTGCACTATGATGTGGTAGGATATTTGCTATTGTTAATATGAATGAGTTACGATTTATTAGTGTTTTTTATTTTTAATGTACTGTAGTACGTTACTTGTATTGTTCTTTCTATTGCATTACGGTTTAAATTTTAATGCATTGTAATGCAGTAGGTTACTTGCATTGTTCTTTCTATCGCAATACAGTTTAATTTTAATACAGTGTAATGCAATAGGTTACTTCTATTGTTCATATGCATGATTTACTGCATTAAAACTTTACTTCTACTATATTAAGGTTTAAATTCTAATGAATTTAATGTATTTAATGGGTAAGTGTGTGGTTATGATTTATGCATACAATGTGTTTGATATAATGTCTCAATAAGACATCATAATTGTGATGCACTACTTTAATATTTTAATGTACTAGGAATGAGACTGTAATGCAGTAAGTTACTTACGAGTTTGATGTGGTAGAAATTATAGTGTAATAAAGTTAGTTACTTTCATTGTTCATAGGTAGAAAATGTGTTAAAAATGCACTATAATGCTCTAGAATGAAATAGAATATCAAAAATATATAAGGTTTTATGCAAGTGTGTGTCTATGATTGATGTATAAAATGTGTTTGATATAATGTCTCAATGAGAATTATAAAGTTCTATTTGATATAGAAGTGATTTGGTAAGTGATGGAGTAGGATTAACACTATGATTGAGTAGAATTAATATTATGATGGAGTAAAACTAATAATATGCATGTGATTTGGTAAATAATGGAGTAGAATTATTTTTAATGTGAATAATGTGAATATGTTTGAGTAGGATAAAGTTGTATTTTGAGGTTTTGTCGAAATTAAGTATTTGTATGAAATATAGAAGCGATTTGGTAAAATTATAACTGTGATGGAGTAGGATTAACACTATGACTGAGTAGAATTAATATTATGATGGAGTAAAACTAATACTATGCATGTGATTTGGTAAAATTTTAATAATAATATGCAAATTTCATTCTACTGTATTATAGTTAAATTTTAATGCACTATAATGCAGTAGGTCACTTGCATTGTTCTTTCTACTACATTACTGTTTAATTTTAATCCATTGTAATGTGATTGATTTTTCATTTAATTTGGTAAAGTTGAACTGTGATGCTCTAAGATATTTGTTGATGTTCATATTCATGAGTTAGGCATTATTAATGTTTACTGTTTTTTTGAAATTGAGTAAAAGTGACTGAATATGCATGTGATTTGGTAAAAGTTGTACTGTGATGCTGCAAGGTCTTTTGCTGATGTTCATATGCATAAGTTTATTTATTAGTGTTTGTTGTTTGTCAAAAAATTAATATAGTGATGGAGTATGCATGTGATTTGGTAGAAGTTGATCTATGATGTTGCAGGATGTATGTTGATATTCACGGGTATGAGTTAGGCCATAATTTTGTTTGACATATTTTTGAAATTGAGTAAAAGTGATAAAGTATGCATGTGATTTGGTAGAACTTTCTATGATGTTGTAGGATCTTTGCTATTGTTCATATGCATGTGATTTGATAAAATTCCTACATGATAGTTTATAATTGTAAGGCGCTAGATATAAAATAGTGATTGTGGTATTAAGTTAGATGGTTGTTACAGTATTATGTTTTGTTGAAGATCAGTTTCATAACCTTTTTTACTGAATTATAGTTTATGTTCTACTGAATTGTAGTTTATGTTTTACCGAATTATAGTTTATCTTCGACTGAATTATCATTTATGTTCTACTGAATTATAGTTTATGTTCTACCGAGCTATAGTTTATCGTCTACTGAATTATAGTTTATCTTCTACTGAATTATATTTATGTTCTACTGAATTATAGTTTATGTTCTACCGATTTATAATTTATCTTCTACTGAATAATAGTTTATGTTAATTATAGTTTATGTTCTACCGAATTGTAGTTTATCTTCTACTGAATTATAGTTTATCTTCTATTGAATTATATCTTTTATAAGTTTCAGATGAAGGTTAAAATCAATAATCTAGGGTACGAAATGATAAAGCGAAGAACTGAAGTAACTGTTGAAGGACTAACCAAGAGAAGGGGTTGTTCGGCATATGGAGATAAATGAGGCCACAATTCCAGTTCTACGAGTTGTATAAATTATTGTTTAATTTTACTGCATTATAGGATTATATCCTACTACATTAGTGTTTATTTTTACTCATACAATTTATATTATACTACATCTCAGTTATATGTAAATTATAAGAATACAATGCGGTAAAATATAATTGTAATGTCTTAAAATATAACTATAATGTAGTAGAATGAAATATGGTAATGCAGTAAAATAAACGATAATAATGTAGTAGAATATAAAATATGAATACAAACGAACAATGTCATCATTAAAATATACACTACATCGTATTAGACATTCAAAGTATTACATCTAATAAAATTTAAACATTATTTTAAATGATGCACAAGTATCTTCCAAGAATCCTGTTGCGCGCCCAATGCATCCTTGTACCATTTCATCTTTCAATTAGAGTAAGCTATATACTGTTTGCAGCTTGTTAAATGCATCTTCCTTTGTCCCCTGTATATGAAGAATGTATGTAACCTACTCCATTACAATGCATTAAAATTAAACTGTAATGTAGTAGAAATAAAATTTCAATGTAGTAAATCATGCATATGAACAACACGAGTAACCTACTTCATTAAATGAATTAGAATTTAAACCTTAATGTAGTAGAAATAAAGTTTTAATGCATTAAATCATGCATATGAAGAATGTACGTAACCTACTTCATTACAATGCATTAAAATTAAAGTGTAATGTAGTAGAAATAAAGCTGCAATGTAGTAAATCATGCATATGAACAACACGAGTAACCTACTTCATTAAATGCATTAGAACTTAAACCTTAATGTAGTAGAAATAAAGTTTTAATGCATTAAACATGCATATGAAAAATGTATGTAACCTACTTCATTACAATGCATTAAAATTAAACTGTAATATAGTAGAAATAAAGCTGCAATGTAGTAAATCATGCATATGAACAACACGAGTAACCTACTGCATTAAATGCATTAGAATTTAAACCTTAATGTAGTAGAAATAAAGTTTTAATGCATTAAATCATGCATATGAAGAATGTACGTAACCTACTTCATTACAATGCATTAAAATTAAACTGTAATGTAGTAGAAATAAAGCTGCAATGTAGTAAATCATGCATATGAACAACACGAGTAACCTACTGCATTAAATGCATTAGAATTTAAACCTTAATGTAGTAGAAATAAAGTTTTAATGTATTAAATCATGCATATGAAGAATGTACGTAACCTACTTCATTACAGTGCATTAAAATTAAACTGTAATGTAGTAGAAGACTAAGATGAATTACAGTTATTTCTACTGCATTACAGTTCAAATTTTAATGCACTGTAATGCAGTAGGTCACTTGCATTGTTCTTTCTACTACACTAAAGTTTAATTTTAATGCACTGTAATGTAGTATGTTACTTGCATTGTTCTTCTACAGCATTACAATTTAATTTTTAATGCACTGTTATGTAGTAGGTTACTTGCATTGTTCTTTCTATTGCATTATAGTTTAATTTTAATACATTGTAATGCAGTAGGTTACTTCCATTGTTCACATGCATGATTTACTGCACTAAAACTTTATTCTACTACATTAAGATTATGTGATGCATTAAAATATAAACTAGCATGCAATGTAGTAAAAATGTAAGATGGTAGATATAAAGTTGTAATGCTACTTAATTTCGACAAAACCTACTCAATCATAGTGTTAATCCTACTCCATCACAGTTATAAGTTTACCAAATCTTTTCTATATTACATACAAATACTTAATTTCGACAAAACCTCAAACACAACTTTATCCTACTAAAGCATATTCGTATCAAAAATATCCTACTCCATTACAGTTGTAATTTTACCAAATCACATGCATAGTATTAGTTTTAATCCATCATAATATTAATTATACTCAATCATAGTGTTAATCCTACTCCATCAAAGTTATAAAAATGTAAACCACCTACTTCATCACTACTTTAATGCATTGGAAACTATAAATATAAAGCCTACTACATCCAATACATTTTCTAGAACATCAGATACAATCCTACTACATGCAGTTCACATTTTAGTACATCACACACAATCCATCTACATATCAGTTCCTATTCTAGTACATTAATCAATGTAGTAGGTTTTGTACTCATTGTAGTAGCTTTTGTACAATATTGCATTAGGTTTAGTACAATAATGTAATAGAAAACCTACTCCATTATTGTACAAAACCTACTTCATTATATAGATTATATCCATAATGTAGTAGAATAACACCATAATGTAGTAAAATGAAAGACTACAATGTACTAGAAAACCTACTACATCTCAGTTCATTTTTATCACATTACAGACATTTTAGTGCAATACATTAATTAATTTTACTTGTCACATTGCATTAACAAATTCTAGTTGAGACATTACAATAACGCATTTAGTTCAAAACAACTGCGTCAGAATATAAATTTAGTGCATTACAGTAACAAAATTCTAGTTGAGACATTTTATCAAACATTTTGTATGCAACTTTTTTAAACATAGTTTGTATCAAACCTTTTCTCAACCATTTTCCAAACAAGAACAAAACATTGAATACAATATATTTAAATCGATTGAAACACAAAAAAAACAACAATTACTTACTTTTAAAGTTTCGATTTTGATTGGAATCGCTATGACTTTCGATTAAAGATGAGTCTTGATTCGGTCACCAATCATGATTTCTTTATGATGAATCGATCGTGATTTTGTTATTCAAACCCTAAAGATTAGTTATGACTCGATGATTTTTGTGAATTAAGATGTGTGTGAATTTTTAGTTAGATAAAATGGTTTTAGTGAGAGAAAGTTAAATACAGAGTGTTGAAGTAAATGACGGGGAAGAATTTTTGTAAAATACATTCGGATTTTATAAAAGATACCCTAATGTTTGAGAGTTTACAAAAAAGACACCATTTTTTTTTGAAAAGAGAGGGGGGGGGGGGGGGGGGGGGGGGGCACATGGCAGCCTGTGGTTCCACCTCATTTGTTTTATTATAAGTTTTGTTTTAGAATAACCTCACTCTCTCTCTCTCTCTCTATATATATATATATATATATATATATATATATATATATATATATATATATATATATATATATATATATATATATATATATATATATATATATATATATATATATATATATATATATATATATATATATATATATATATATATATATATATATATATATATATATATATATATATATATATATATATATATATATATATATATATATATATATATATATATATATATATATATATATATATATATATATATATATAATATATAGATATATATATATAATATAATAT